>OY755213.1:20842209-20977943 GCA_963576765.1 Draba incana
GCCGTACTTAATAATAGAAAGATTTGGCAGAAATATGTAAATTGTCCCTCCTAAAAAGATTATTCCAGAATAAATGGGCAATAGTTAGGAGAGGTGCGCCAGCGGCGAGCAGAAGCAAGGTTATTAGATACCTCAGGAAAGCCGGCCAGAACCACACGTGCAAGTTTCCCTGCATGTGGCTCGTCCGTGATAACTTCTTCGGATTTGCGTGAACTAGCAGACCGATCACTAAGTGGGGGTGCTCCCTCCAGCATGAGCGAACCTTTTCTCCACTCCACTGGTTAGGAATGAGCTAAGAGAGGAAGCCAAACAAACCGACCTATTAAGCACAGCTAAGCTAATATGCGCCGGGGAAAGCCAGGTGCCGGAGGTAAGCTTTATTCGGCCCGGAGCATTGATTCCCAATAACGAATAGGCTAGCTCTATCTTTCAATTGCCTATCCTGTGCTCGAGAAGGTCTCCCAGTTCCTCGGCAGCACCTCGGGGTGCATTTAGTTGTCTTACATGAGACTCGGGATATTCCTCACCCCATGGCACCTTTTGCTCATCCATTCCGCCCGCCCGTACAGACGCGGCGCCCTTTTTTTCATTATCATCTACCGCCCTTTCTTTCCTCCCGGCTATTCACGCATGAAGATCGTCCTATGTATGCTTGACTTCGGTTGCCGGTGCTATAGGTAGGAGTACATTATGGCAGGATCAGTCACCCGGGCAAACCAACCCCCCTCCAAGAGGAATTGTGCTATGCCCCCCCGATCCCTATAGAGCGAAAGAGCTGCCTGGTGATCCCTAGGTTGCAGCACGTCCGGTCGTTAACTCCTCGCGCCGTTGCCGCCGTTTCTAGGACCGACCGACGCCTCACCTGCACTGGTACCTACGTAGTGTCGGTCGCACATTCAACATAGCGTTCGGACTCATGTGCCTTCCATAACCAGGGGTCTTCGAGCCTGCTGCGTACGATTAGCCAGCCTTGCGGCGGCAAAAGGATTTTTCGTCCCCCCATGCTATGGTTCCCTGCGGTCCGAATCCGGTGCCGCATTAGGTTAGGGTAGGGGGCTGGGCGATAATAGCTCCTCTGCATCCCCAAGCGCGCTGCCCTCCTAGGCGCGCAACACTAAGTAATCCAAGCCAACCCACATTACTGGCTAACGGCGGATAATCATATTTCTTAGAGGTACTAAATACAACTCCATGAATGAGCAAAATGGAGGTTGCATTAATGATAAAGATCTCTGGGGAAACCGCTAAAAAAAGATTGAACATGTGGGAGGATCCGAACGAATTCTGCTTTCATTTCCCCCGTATGGAGCACTGAGTCACTTACGTTACGGTCTTCAGCGGGCAGGCTGGCTGCACTCTAGGCGACGGCTAGAAAGTATCGCTAGACCAGCAGCCAAACCAACAATGAATATATAATATAATGATGGTGATTCGGCTCAATAAAAAATGGAATGTAGAAAAGAAAGGGCGGAATAGCTAGGGTCTATAGTAGCTTTCTATATGATTGAATAGGATCAAAACAGGGCAATAGCTAGGTTAGAGACATTCATCCTCATACCGAGGATACCATAGATAGCTGGCCTCCCCCTAGTGAAGCTCAAGGCTTAGGTCAACCCCCTAAAAGAAAATCCTATCGTGAACCTTGTGAAATTCAAGCTTTTATGTAGACGTGTAGATGAATCGACCTCTGGGGACAGATCTACTCTGAACTGATAGCTACTGAATTGGAATTTGTCACGGACAACTCCCAACTGGTAAAGCTATCTGGCTCCACCTCCCTGAAACTCATCCCTTGTGACCTGGGGAATAGAACAGTGTGAACAGCTATAGTTGAATAGTATCCCGCGATCTATCGGCGCGAGCTACTCCATCCCGGGATGCCCTTGCCTCCCACTAACCAAAGGAATCCCCCCCTCGGTGAACTAGGGACATGCCAACCGGCTGATAGCCACCTACGTATTTACCTCCTAACGCTCTGCTGGATGACCTTTCTCGTGACTCACAAAGAAAGTTAGGTGCTTCCCATGCCCAATCTCTCCCCTGTGAACCATGTACACAACTTTTTGATTTTCCCCTGCGGATTTTAGGGCAAAGCAGTCCGAGGGTACCAGGGTATATCATTCCTATCTTTCTAGCCAATGCCGGGGGATGTTATCCATCGTTAAGCCTCTCTTCCTACTCTTACTATACTAAACTCAAGTTATTAGAATGGGAACTTCTTCCTAAAGGTTGAGTTTTCCAAGTGAAGAGATTCAATTTGAAGCCCCTAAAAGCTAATCCTCTGAAGTAGATGAAGTACCAAGATAATCTTCTTCATAAGGAGAAAGCTAGCTCTTCTTTCTCACGATGAAAATAGGCAGCAAGAATAAGTTGTTTGAGAATAGGTTGTTCAAGCATCTCCTTCTCTCTAAGAAGAGCAATTAGTTAACTACCTGTCCTCTAAGAAGGAAGTAAGCCTACTACCTTATTAAAGGAGTGACTCACATGTGAATCATATAAGCTAGAAAGAATTTTCCTAATGCTCCCATGTCCGAATCCCGTACTGCTTTTAGGCCATTATCTCTAGCTGTTGCAGTAGCGTAGGCACGTATCGAAGGAGAATAGGAGGAAAAAGTACGTACGCCCGAAAAGAAAGAAGGCGGGTTAGTGCGAGAAGCTACTGCTCTAAGCCTTTTCGAAGGGTGCTGATCTTGAGATCGGGAGAGCTAGAAAGTAACAGTACTTCATTTTCCCTGATCCTACTTAACGATATAGAGTGACTCCGGAAAGGCAGGTGTGAACACTTTCAATTACATCAAAAACGAAAGTAGAAAAACTTGTTAAATAAAAAAGCCCTAACGACAGCAAAAGAAATACAGCTTGAGGGTTTTAGGTACAAAGTGACTCGAGCATAGTGAGAGGTACGGAGTGACTTTGCTAAAAGGAGGGCAAAGCAACTCATTAACGCTTTGTTACCTTAGATCTTAAGTTATATGAATCAACGTTAAAAAAAAAAATCTTATTTCTTTTAATTTACAGATTTATTAATAAAGCGTATTGTATGAGAGTCGAGCCTCAAACCTTCGAGTATAGAACCTTAATTAAAGTTTAACAACAATATAATTTGTTGTTAAAAATGTGTTTTTTGTTAGAAACATATTTTTCAAATATGTTATGTAACCATTCTCTTAATAGTGTGTTATATTATAGAATTTGAGTATTAGTTAGAGTATAATAAAGACAAAGTCCATTCTTTATTTCATTTGCATTTTCTTCCTTTATGCACTATGGCAGACAAATTCAAAGTAAGAATTTAAAAATTGCCTAATAAAAACATCTTTTGATTCCCTGGGCACAAATCTTCATGTCAACTTTTATTTATCTATATTTTTTTATATTTTACATAAAGAAAGATTCGAAATTAAATAAAACAACCAATCCAACTTCTTTTATAATCCCAAAACCTTAAGAGAAGACCCTCCATTTAATTTCATCTTCTTCATCTTATCTTTCACTACTCAATGCTCAAACCAAAAAGTTATAATCTTAATAGATAGAGAATCCAACAATAGATAGATTTAAATCGAGTTTTAGAGAAAGAAGCCATTAACTACCAAAGTAGTACAAAACATCAATGGAGATTTCAACAAAACCAGAAACTTCTTCTTCCATTATCCATGGATCTTCACATCACCACATCATCACCAGATCCGATCATCATCCGACAACTTTTGTTCAAGCAGACACTTCCTCATTCAAACACGTCGTCCAAATGCTCACCGGAACCTCCTCCCCAAGATCCCCGGAGTCGCCGCGTCCTCCGACGACTCCTTCCGGTTCCGGTAAGGGTAATTTCGTAATTCCGCCGATCAAAACCGCACAACCAAAGAAACATTCAGGGAACAAACTTTACGAGCGAAGATTCAACAACAGTCTCATGATTAACACACTCATGATCGGCGCCGGAAGTCCGAGATTCTCGTCGAGAAATCAGGTGATTATTTCGCCTAGTTGTCTTGACTTCCCGAAGCTGACACTTAACAGCCCCGTGACGCCGTTAAAACACGGCGGCGACGGAAACGACGGAGAGGGAGACCCTTTTGATCGGATGTCACCATTATCGGAGGAAGATAGAGCGATCGCCGAAAAGGGTTATTATATGCATCAGTCGCCGATTTCGACTCCGAGAGAATCAGAGCCGCAGCTTCTGCCTCTATTTCCGGTGACTTCTCCGAGAGTATCGCCGGAGAAGTAAGACTTCTTGAAAGAGAGAGTCAAGAGACGATGTTTATAAATTTTTAGTGCGACTGTAACTTTTCGTTTCTTAACTCGTCTTTGCTTTAATAATGGGTTAGATTGGTAGCTATCTTTACCATCTTACAACCACTTTTTAATTTATACGGGTTTAGATTATACCAATCACGAAAACTTTACCAAAAGTTTTACCAACACTATTATACTAATCTTTATTTATACAGTTTTATCTCAAATCTTTTTGCACTATGCTATAAAGCTTACCGTTCCAGCTTTTAAAAAACCTAGGTTACCAATCGGACCCAATATCTTTTTTTAATCATTCCTTCGTTTTACTATTTACCAACTTTCTCAAAACGTTTAAATAAAGAAATTGAGAGGTCAAACGGTATATACATATACGCACGATTTACAATTTAGATAACTTTTGATCATCATAAAATTTATTACTACATAAGCGATCAATTAACTTAGTTTTTAGTTTTTTAATTAGCTACGCATAATACTTATTTAAAGGGAGTTTACCGTTGAAGTTTGGATTAAGATAGTAATAATGTGTTTAAGGGAGATTTGTCCTTTGCTATTTTTTCTTTTTGTCAACAGAAATTTGTCTTTTGCGATTAGACTAGTTGTTCTTTGCATCATCAATGTTATCATGTGATGATTTTAATCATTATCTTCTAAATTTCTTCGTCATCGATGATAAGTTGATCACTTGACGAAATTACATGTGGCTTTGCTACTAAACTTCCTTTCTTTCTTGATAAATAATACATCTGAATTTTGATATTGATCCATTCAAAACGAGAGACAAAGCAAAGGGATATGTCATGGAAAAGTTATTTACAGCTTTACTGCTGAAAATTACTGTCAAATACCAAAAACAATGTTACACTTAAGTTTTGCATAAACAATTTTTTCAAAGAACATGATCACTTTAGGGATTTATTAGAAAACAACGTGATGACGACTTATTGATTTGATTATAATCTAAATGTCTAACAAGAAACAAGAGAACAAAGAATTACAATCTAAATGTATATTCATCTTTTATTGACTCAAGGAAAATGAACTTTTTGTTTTTGCTTTTCTCATAGCCGAGGAGATGGAGATTTAGGCTTCTGCGTAGCTTTACGATAATCATAAACTCCGATTCCTCGTTTTCTTCCTAATCTTCCAGCATCAACGTATTGAACAAGAAGAGGACAAGGTGCATACTTTGAGTCCCCAAGTCCCTCAAGCAACACTTTCATTATCGACAAGCACACGTCTAGACCGATTCAGTCCGCTAACTCCAATGGACCCATCGGTTGGTTTGTGCCGTATTTCATTCCGCTGTCAATGTCTTCCTTTGTAGCCACCCCTGTGTAAAGCGTGTGGAACGCTTCATTGATCATTGGCATGAGGATCCGGTTCACAATGAATCCCGCGTAGTCTTGCGAGCACACTGTTGTCTTGCCAAACCTGCAGGTTTCAGAATTGGTGATTTGTTTAGTTAATTTGAGTAGACAAATCCAAGCGAAAGATCCCATGTCACTGACATTGTTCTAATTTGTAGAAGGAAAAGGATTTGAGTTTTGCTTCAATTCTGATCCTCTTGTTGAGGTTTTTGACATGATAGATAGTGCAATTGATTGTAATGTAACCTTCATTTAAAGGGGAAAACCAAACCTTTCTGCCAGGGCTTTTGTGGCAATAAACGTCTCTTCCGAGGTATCCGCACCGCGAATGATCTCAACCAGTTTCATTATTGGAGGAGGGTTCATAAAGTGCATTCCAATGACCTACAGATAAAGGAACATAGGATTGTACACATGAATAGAAGATTCATGATCAATTTGAGCAGGGGAAGTAAAGAGTCTTGAACCTGAGTGGGTCTTTGTGTTGCGGATGCAAGACGAGTAATGGAGATAGAACTCGTGTTCGACGCTAAAATGGCAGAACTCTTGGCTATACCATCAAGACCCTTGAACAGTTTCTTCTTAACATCTTCGGATTCCACAATAGCTTCAACGATGATATCCGCACAAGACAAATCTTGAAGATTGGAAATCAAACGCAGACGCCGCATAGCATCATCACAAACTTCCTGCAACAAAAATTTTAACTCTATGCCACTATCAGAAGATCATTCCCATAGGAACGAAACCTAAACCGAGTATACGATTTACAAATCAAACCTAGAAAGTCAATTTTCTTCGGAATTCGATTATCTATTTGGCTTTAGTGGGAAAAAGCAAATGGAATTCGAATAATCTTGCCTTGGAGAGTAGACCTTTGGAGACGAAGCGATTGACGGAGGAGGAGATAGCTCCAGTGGCTCGAGAGAGCGCATCCCGATCAGCGTCCAATAGCCAAACGTCGAGGCCGTTTGTGGCGGCGAGCTGCGCTATTCCTGAACCCATCTGACCAGCACCGATTACTCCGACACACTTCATCTCCGCCATTTTCTCTCCGAGTCTCTCTCTAACTCTCCAGAGGATAGAGATGAATTTTTACCAGCTTTCATTTATAAAATGGGCCTTTTCCATAATGGGCCTAATGATTCTAATGGGCCAATATAATAAATAATATGGATTCTTTTACTATCAGACATGTCCAGACGCGAGATAACAACTGAGAAACGTGTCGTTGGCTCAGTTGCTCCACCAATTTCACTGACTTCCGTATGGTTTGGATCTTCGCTAAGAACTTCATAAGCAGTTGAGATAAAGTGGGAAAGAAAGTGATTAAGTAAAAATAGAGATAACAAAAAGTTATAAGAAAGCTAATCATGGCGACTAGGTTATTGGTGAAGAGACTCGCGACGGTTAACGTTTCAAGAACTCCCGGTGGAGATTTCTCCGGTTATGTCCTCCGCCAAGCAACCACCGAAATTAACCGTTTCTCCACTGCATTTATGCAAACGGAGGTATCTCTATATGTTCATGATTAACATCATTTAGATTTGAGTTTAACATTTAGATTATTAATTATACCTCTTCCAAACTCAAACACTTTATAATCGTTTTCTTATATTGTTGGCGTTGAATGTATCATTTTTGTTATCGATAAAAACTTTTAATTGGTAGTAAAGGTATAACCAATTCGGGAATTATTTCTAGATGAGAGACCGTTACTATGGTTCACACGCTTCAAACGACGGCAAGTCAACAACGGATTATGTGGCGGATAAGGCAAAGGAAGGGGTGAAAAAAACGACGGATGCAGCAGTGAACGCCGGAGACAACATGAAGGATGCCATGGACGGCGCGTGGAAAGCTGCGAAGGAAACTGGTCAGACCATAAGTAATGCGGTTGCCGGAGATAATGATGTTGACGGAGACAGGATTCAAGAGGATAAGGTGGCGGTGGAGTTGAAGGATGTGAGTCAACCGGTAGACACGACAAAGTATAGAGGTGTGGAGGAGCTGCAACAGCAAATCGACGGTGAAGTCAAGTCATCATGAGATGACGTACGTGTGAAGGTTTGTTTTTATTGTCTTTGTGTTTGATTTTTGTTTTGTCTCAATGAGAGGTTGGTACTCTTGGTTCAAGGTTTATGAATGAACCGTTGCTAGATTTTATTACAATTTTTTTGTTTTTTTTCAAATGAAAACGGTGAGTTCCCAAAAAAAAAAATAACAATCGTTTTGAACACTGCATGTTTTTTATGTAGAACTTCTATAATGCGAGTGTTAGTGTGAGTGCATGCAAGAAATGCTACGATAAGTTTTTAGTGTGGGTGTGTGAGCTGAAAAATGTCTTGAGAGTTTGTTTGTGGGGTTGGGAGTGAACATGACTGGATCAAATCCTTCCCGATTTGTAAGAGTTAAACGAATATTGACAAATATATAGCTTAACTATACGCAGGGCCGGCCCTGAGGGCAAGCGAGCAAAGCTTATGCTTGCGGCCCTCATATCGATCCTCATATTTTTTATAACAAATCGGCCCTCAATTCTTAAAAGTTTTTTTATTATTTTAATGACAAATCGGCCTATTTTTATTTTTGCTTGCGGCCCATTGAAACTCAGGGCCGGCCCTGACTATACGTACCTTTTACAAGCAAGGTTATCATATATTACATCACATGAAATCACTACAAAAAACGCTCATTATAGCACATTAGGATAGCACGGTTTTCGTAAGTGATATTAAACATAATTTGATGGATTATGTTTATATATGATAGCATTGCAAAAAAGCTAACCCTCAAAATGACTACTTGGGAAGCTAAATTTAACTATGCAAGCCTAAAATTATGCAAAGCGGTAATATTTGGCCTTTTTTTTTTTTCGCCATAAGTTTGGGACCAAAATACTAAAAAACTAGAAAGTTATACGGAATCAGAAATCTGCTTTATATTTTGAAATTTTGTCATTATTTTGAATATAAATGTATTCCACCCGTGAAATATTTTAATTTTTTGGTCAATTTATACAATCTCATAATCTTTAAAAATAAGCATTGTAGGTTTGTATTTTTTTATGACTCAACACAATGTATTTTTTTATATAATAAGCATTGTAGGTTTGTAAACATTGAGATGTTTGTAAACATGGGAATATACGTTTTTTATTGAAGATTCCAAAGTGGAAACAATGCATTCCTTCATTAGTTTATTTTCAATTAAATGAAAATTAAAATCGTGATTTATGATTCCAAAAATGAAGATTTTATATATTTTAAAATTAACTTGTTCATATTTAATTATGCAAACTAACTACAAATTATTATGTTTGATTATAGGAATTGTCTAATGAAGAGTGTTTGGTTAAGAGTATAGTAGAACTTAATAATATAATTTTAATTTAAAAAAAAATGAGATAAATTGCAAGTTTGACACCTAATATAATGGTTTAGGATTCTTCTTCTTTAATATAATGGTATATTAGTATCTATTTCAAAAGATAAGGAAAATATCTTTTATTTTTTCTAATTAATACACTTTTGGAATATATATTATTTTTTGTTCATAATTAGTTTCAAAGACCAATTTATAAATAAAAAAGTTTCACCAAAATTGTGTAACACTTTACACCAAAATGAGATTTGATGTAGGATTTGGAGTAGGGTTGGAGATGCTCTTAGAACTAAAGTTTTTTATCCGAATTCACATATAAATTCTTAGTGCAGAATGACAAAAAAACAGAACAAATTCTCTCTCCTGTGATCGGAGACAAGTGGAACCGAAAACGAAAGGAGGCATCTCTGATCTCTCTGGCCTCTGGGTGTTAGTAGTGGCTTAATGGATAGCTACGTGCGTTTTGTCTCCTAACGTTAAGTGACAAATGCAAAACTATAGAGAAATTCGCCATGGCTGATAAGGAAATACGACACTGCACATTATATATTCTCCATCCACTTCCTGGATGGTTTACTTTCTTTTCTTTCTGAGGTTCGATCATAGGATCTTTCTTTTTGTAGGGACAAAACTTGAGTAGACGGAGACGAGCATTAACTTATCATATTCTATGCTTTTTTCACTTTATTCTTCACAAGATTTCATCATAAAAAGGAATCACTTCTCGTTTACACAATAAATTACCAAACGAACACATAATCATATCCTTTAGCTACTATAGCATATTCCTTTAGGGTGGTAAAAGAAATTTTAATTAGAAAAATAGGACCAAAACTTGAAAATGTAAAAGAAAGGACAAAGTTTATTTAGTTTTTGTTGAAAAAACAAATGCAGCTCCAAAAGCTTAAGTCATAGATGACGGATTCAAGACATGAGTACAGTTTGGCATGTGAAACCTTTTATGTCATGTCTCTTTCACTACCCACTACTTCTAACTACTTCTTTTTCTTACACTGTTGTAATGTAAAATTAAAATTGAAAAAGTTACACAAAAAAAAGCTTCACTGTTAATTTTTATTCCCAGAAAAAACAAACTACAGAGGAAATCACACACTTGAAAAGAGAAAGATAAGAAGAGAAAATATAAATGGTGACGATTGAGTCTTACAGAGGGAAAAAAGGCCATATACTTGTTTCATGTTCTGATTCTCTAGTTGGCCCAAACTCAAAGACTTCTCCTTTCCTATCAAAGCAAAAACAAAGGAAAGGTTAAAAGTGAGGGATTTTGTTACTTTTATGGTAATTATTATGAGATCTCTTTTGAGCAGCTAAACTTGAGACCTTAAACACCACAGTTCTCTGTTCCAAGTGTCGTTTACATTGACCCCTTACCTAAAGTGACCTTACTATTTACTTTCCATCTTTAAATATGTGATTTTGCACCCCCCACAAAATAGAATCTTACAAGTAATAAAGATAAATGCTGAAAACCCGAATGAATGGAAGAAAGAAAAGAAAAGTGTATAAGCATCAACTAAAAAGTGTATTAGCGTTTCATATGCCATGGTCCGAGAACAGACAAACAATATTCATGCTGCCAACATCAAATACCATAAGACAATGCAAGCTAAAACCAAATGCAAACTAGCATGTAATTAAGAAGACAACTAGTTGAACATGACCATTTCTCCTCTAATCATAAGGGATCAAAATCTTATATGCCACAAATGACGGGTGAAATCACAAATGCCATAGACATTAATCAGTTTATTTTTTTATTTAATTTTAATCGAAAAAGAAGTAAATTACAGAAAACCTATCCTTATTAACATATTTACGACCCAACCAACGTGAATCCGTCCCAGATCAATACCGGATCCCCCTTAAATCGGGTTTAAACCGCCCAACTTCCTTTGAAGGTTTTTTTTTCAATTCTCGTCGATTAAGTCAGAAATTATCGACAGAAATTCGCAGAGGTTTTGAAACAAAAACACAAGATCTTCGAAGGGATTACTCGGACAACCGAAACAAAGATCTTCGAGTAATTGGAACAAGGTTTGTTCAAATTCCGTAATCTTATTCTCGATTTGAGTTCGATTTGAATTTGATTAAGGTGTTTCGTCGATTTGGAAACTAAATTCTGTTTTTTTAACCCAGAAATGGCACCATCACAGAGAAGGGCGCGTACGAAGTATCCGCAATATGGACTGAAGGATATAGATCCAATTGCGGATGCACCAACTGCTGCGGAACCTCTAATTGTTGCGGAACCTCCAATTGTTCCGTCCGTGTTTGAACACGGTGGGAGTTCAAAAGAAGCCGCCGGAAATGATAAAGAAAAAATCAGTCTTGGAGAAGAAACCAGCGAAATGAAGAAGAAGAAGGTACTGAAGAAGAAGGGGTTGACGAAGAAGAAGATAACATAAATGATGGTCACCAAGAAGAAGAAGAAAATCATGGTTCTGATTCAGAGGATCTAATGATATGTGATTCAAAACTTTGTGAATTGGAACCAAAATAATTTGGTATTACTACAGATTACTAGGTATTACTATAGTGTATGGAAACCGTAGAAATTACTAGACATTACTAGGTATTACTATACAGAAAAATAAGGATCCAATTTCAAGAAATTTGTTGTATGATTGCAGGATATGTTTGAGGATCCGTTTGAGGATGACATTCCATTAAAACCTGAATCTATGCGCTTCCAACACACCCACTATACAAGGCAAATAAAGATCCAATCAAGGTGTTTCGTCAAGGAGGCAGTGGAGTGGAGGCTATCAATGACATTCTAACGACTAGAGAGGAGATGGTTTCATAATCACTCGCAATTCAAGCATTTCTTCCACATGCATTTAGAGACAAAGAATAAGGTCCAGGGCATGTGGATGCTCATTCTTCATACGGCTAATCTAGCATAAAGAAGGCAAGCTTGGTTTATTGTGAATGGTGTTCCGATCCGATATTCTATCAGAGAACACGAACTCATCTCTGGTTTATACTGTCACAATTATCCACTTCAATGGCAAAGATTGGGCAGTACAAACTGTGGGAGAGTAATTTGGTTGTGGGACAACCATAACCTATGCAGATGTGAAGAAGATGTTCTTGGAGATGAAGGGTGTGGAGGGTATTACTTCTGGAAAAAGGTTGTGTATTGCTATCTTGTACTTCTTATGTAGTGTGATTTCTGGAAAGACAAGGAGAGGAGAAGGAACACCTTCTGTTGATCCTTTCTTCCTTAGAGCTTGTAGTGATCTCGAGTTGTGCAAGACTTTTCCATGGAGACGGTTTTCGTATGATGACAATCTAAGTCAATTGCGCAATTTGTTTAATAATTTCGGAAGTATCGTTGAGAAAGATGGCTGGTGTTTTCCAGCTTTCAATATTCCTTTGCAGGTAAATTGATTTATGCATTATTGAAACTTTTTTGTAGACATTATTAGGTTCTAAAATAATGATGTTTTTATGTCCTTATATGTAGCTTCTAGCATTTGGGGCAATTCCAAGGTTGAAAAGCAGATACAGAGAACAAATTAGAGAAATAGCCCCTGACTGCCCAAGGATGTGCAAGTCAAAGTTTGCAAAGTGTTCTATGACCAGTTTTCCACTGTCTGAGTTATACGAAACACTAGGGACTACTAAGGTTAGTAATACCAATTTTTTTTGGTTGATGTTATTGTATTGTAATTTTATTTTGGTTTTGTATTTGTTTCTTTTTCTTACAAAATATACAAAGTGTTATGCATACCGAAGATCATGAGAGACCTCTTTTTCACCGTATATTTGATAGTCGAGAGGATGAAGTAGACGTCCATGACCCCATTCTTAACAGTTGGATCAAACCTTTGTTGAGAGAGCGTAGGCCGATTTGTTTTGAAATGTTATACAACCTTGATGTGATTCCTCTAAGAGAGGCTCAGGCTGCGAATGTGGGTGCGAACGAGGTTGCGAATGAGGCTGAGGATGCGAATGTGGGTGCAAATGAGGCTGCTGTTGAGGTTGCTAAGGTGTCTGCTGAAGTGGAATCACAAGAAAAAAAGTTATTCGAAATAAAAAATAACATGGTAAGCTTGACTAAAACTGTTGAATCGGGTCTTAAAAAAATCTTTGAATTGCTTAGAGGCCAGGATACAAGGCTCAAGGTTGTGGAATCATTGGTTGAATCACAAAAGTATGGGAGTGATGTACGGTGGTGGTACATCTGGTGGTACATCTGGTGGTACACCTGTTGGTGTTACTGTTGGTAGAGAGGGTTTAGAGAAGGATAAGGAGAAGGAGAGTAGAACAGGTGATGAAGAGGGTTTAGAGAAGGCAAATGAAAGTAGAGGAGGTGATGGAGAGGGTTAGAATAAGGAGAAGGAGAATGAGAAGGAGAATGAGAAGGAGAAGGCGAAGGCGAAGGAGAAAGAGAAGGGGAAGGGGAAGGAGATAGTGACAGATGGTGAGGATGAATTCAAATCATGTGATTAGGATGAATCCAATGAGGATGGGGAAGATATTGACATGGACGATGTTGATGTTGAGGCTGAGGCCGAGGCTGCTGAAGATGGTGTCGTGGGGGTGGGGTTGAGAAGAGGATTAAAAAACAATCTGCTGTCTCCAAGTCTCCTTTCACCTTACTCAAGACCAAAAAGAGGCAACAAAAGAAGGAGAAGAAGGCAAATAAGGAGGAGAAGAAGGCAAAAAAAAAGGCATCGGAGAAGAATGATTGAAAAATCTCCTAATCTATCTACCTATGTATTTTAAAACTTTGTTTAGTTGTGTGTTTTTGCTGTGTTTCAAACTTTGCTTGTTTGTGTTTTGTTTTTGGTGTTTTTAAAACTTGAAAACTTTGCTTGTTTGTGTTTTGTAAGGATAATGTTCTGATCCGAACTACTAGTCATTTTAGGTACTACTAACACTGAACTACTAGTTTTTTTAGTTACAACTTTCCACCAGAAGCATACAAGGACACAATGGTCCATCTCTCGTCTTTTCTTCCCCTTTTTAAACACTTCAAAAAAAAAACATTCATTCCAACCCCAAACCCATTTCTCTACATCTTAGCCTTAACCCAGAGCCCCACCATTCTTCTCAAGACTGCAACTCAATGGAGGGTCAGAGAACACAAAGGAGGGGTTACTTGAAAGAGAAGGCTACAGTCTCCAACCTTGTTGAAGAAGAAATGGAGAATGGCATGGATGGAGAAGAGAAGGATGGAGGAGATGAAGACAAAAGGAAGAGAATGATGGAGAGAGTTATAGGTCCTAGCACCGACCATGCTCCATTGCGACTGTGCCAGTTCGATAGGTGCAAAGCTAATTTGACCGAGGCCAAGCAGTATTTCTGCAGACACACAGTCTGTGAAGTTCACGCAAAGGCATCTGCTGCAACCGTCGGAGGCGTCAGGCAACGGTTTTGTCAACAATGTAGCAGGTACCATTCTTCCCTTCAATGTTACTTCTAGCAATTTATCAAGAAGCAAAAAGGTTTGATTGTCAATAATACTTGTGAGTAGGTTTCATGAGGTACCAGAGTTTGATGAAGCTAAAAGAAGTTGCTGGAGGAGCTTGACTGGATACAATGAGAGGAGGAGGAAGAGTTCCGGTGACAGTATCGGAAAAGGGTCGGGCCAGAGAGGGTTTAGTAGTCAACTGATCAAGACTCAAGAAAGAAATACGGTATACATGAAACTTCCTATGAGCAACTCATCTTTCAAACGACCACAGATCAGATAAACCCACCAGCTCTCTCTCTCTTCTGTCATCTACATATGCTCTATCTACACTCTTGTTATTAAAATAATGGAATGTAACCGTGTCAAAAAAAGTGAGTCATGGTATTGAATCCTACATCGATATTAACTACAGACCACTAGTACCCTCTATCATGTCTATACGCAAATGTAAAAGTCTAATAATGTTTAGTGATCTTGTATGTTTAAAGATATGATTATGATGTGTTTTTTACTCTGGAGTCTCGACTTAAACCTTTATATGCGTAATTCTAGTTGAAAAGTCAGCCAAAAAGAGCAGAAGACTAACCGAAAGGTGGAAGCTATATCACTGAAATTTCACGACGACGACTGAGATATCATCTGAGCTTCTCCTTGCAACAGCCTCCTCTGAGAGGTGTTTTGCTGCAGCCTTGGCATCTTTGATTCCCTTAATCGAGTCAACGGCTTCTGGGTTTGACATAACCTATGAGATGTCGATTAATCAGCAACCATATAAGTAAGTTGGTTTAGAATAGATAATGATAGAGCAAAACCTTCCACAGTCCATCACTTGTGAGGATAAGAAATTCTGCATCATGGCCAATTATCTCGACAGTAACATATGGTTCTGAACTCAAATGCATCTTCAAACTCTTATCACCAAACGCCCTTTCCATAGCAAGTTGGCCATCAACTCGAGGAACATCCCCTGAGTCACAAGCAAAATTGAGCCATATGCAACAACAAGATGAGAATATATCTGCACTGAATTTGATACCAGGAAAGTTTGAAACGAATTCGCCTCTGTTCTCGATTTCATCTTTCTCCATGTTTGGCTCATGATCAATTGAGAGAGGCTTGGCAACACCATCTTTAGAGAAAACAACTCGAAAGTCTCCAACGTTAGCAACCACCAACTTGTGACAATTGATCAATATGGCAGTCACAACAGTCGAACCACCTTTCCCCAAATCATCTTCCTTGTCTAGAATCGTCGTATCAGTTATATAATAAGCTTTCTTTATACTTTCTCAGGCTCTTGCCAGAAATTTGGCTAAAAAGGACAAGAGCATATAAAGGTCAGTTTCTCAAAATTAACCAACTTTCATGGAGAAATTCCATTTACCTCATTCAGGATGTTGTCGAACAAATGTGAGCATAAGTAGTCAAGAATCTCGTGGCTAAGATGGCCATCGAAGATAGCAAAGAGGCCAAGCTCATTGTCATCGACTTCCTTGAATTTGGCAACCACGTAATCCTCCATCTCATGAAATGCTTTCCCTTTCACCAAGTGAAAACCATGTGTGATCTGCTTCGACATCTTGCTTTTGCCTTTCCCTGAATCTGATGCACCAAGCCCAACTTTCTCCTGCACCAAAGATAACAAATTCTTGTTCATGAGAGACAGATTATCACAAACAAAATTTCCCAATATCAGAAAACCTAATTTGGCGTCAAATAGCCACAATCGACCATAATAATTCCAGATATCTCAGATTCCAGCAAGCATATCACATTGATTCTCGCCAAATCCAGATTCAAAACAACAAAGAATCAATACCTTGACGGATTCCTTCATCTTGTGCATGATTTCTTTACCGGTCATGGCTCGGAGAAGAAAGCACTATTATCTATGTATCAGAGAAGCAGGCGAAATTATCTTATTGTTTCGAGAGAGGTAATGAGTAGGAGAAGCGGGGAAGATGACACGAACGCCATTGTTGCATGTCAGATTTCACCGCCGCTTTGTTAGCTGTTACCACTGACGTCTTCGCGCCACCTATCACTTTTCCTATCAACGTCCAAAATTGTTTCTAGATGGGCCGATTGAAGCCCAAAACGATTATTTTTTTACGGCATCGCAGATTAAATAAATATATATATGCTAAAGCAAAGTCTAATTAAATAAAAATAACAACTTGTTAATAAAACCATAAAATATGATTAGCACTGAGATTAATAATGATAGATGTTCCTTAGGGGCATGGGTCCTAATCCTATGGCGCGTCTTCGAGAGTAAAGAGACACTAGAAATATTGGCCTATGGGAGACAAAAGGCATAGTGCGAGCTCTTTGTCTTCAAATTTTGTCTATACTATTCCAAATATTTATATTGTTAGATTACCACTAAAGAATCTTGGAGTATATTATATTATCTCTAATAATAAGCTCATTTTGCATAAAACCATTAGAGAACGTGTAATGGTGGGTTGTAAAATAGTTTCTACACGGACGTCTCAATTCTTTTTTTGGCCTTAGGCAAAAAGAAAATATCCGGCCTTTTCTAATAGAAAATTTCCAAAAGAAAAAGTCGGGCCTTTTTCTCTTTACTAAAAATAGAAAAATTCGCATGGACCCTGTGCGGTGGAACCACTTGCCACCCCTCTTAGACGGCTGTTTCTAAGCATGAAAAAAATTAAAAAAAAATAAAAAAGTGGAAGAAAGAGAATAGAATAGTTTCTAATTATAGATACTTTAGAAACCCCCTTAGAAACCCTTCTACCACATATATATTTTTTATTGGTTCAATCATATTATTTAATTATATAAGTTAGTTGTTTTAAATAAATTAAAATAATATTAATATTATATATGTTAGAAATTCATTTTATAGAACCCACCATTGTATATGGCATTAGAGCACCTCCATCGGAAGTTTCTCTCAAAGCTTCTTAGCATTAAAAAAATATGATAAAAGAGGAAAGAGAATAATTAAAGAGGGGAGAGAGAGAGAAATGTTCCTTAATTAAGAGATTTTGTGACCGGTTTTAAAAACTTTTATACCATTTGTACATTTATGATTAGTTTACATTTTATATTTAAATTTATGATTTAATCATAATTGAAAATATTAATATTAAATTTGTGAGATAGTCTTGAGGAGTATTTACTTGATGGAGCTGCTCTTCGAGCATGTTTAATGGTGGTTCTTAAGGTAAGTTCTTAACATAAAACAGATTAAAATTAAATAAAAATTAGTTTAATTATGTAGAACCGAATCTTATTTAAGAGTTTTAAGAGCATGCACACCCATGATACCATGTGGGTATCATTAGCATTATTATAGTATTAATTTTATATTAGTTTATTGTTTGAGATTCATTATGATACTGTTAATAAATTTGTCTACAGTGGTGAGACCGGTGTCGGTATCATAATTTTTTTTTTTTAGATGTTTGCAAAATGGATAGTAATAAAAGTTATAAATATATAAAAGGGCGATTCTCAAAAATGCCACCATTTTTTGAAAAGTTCCAAAAATACCATTTTTGTTCAAAATTCCAAAAATACCACAAAATTAAAATGAAGTTTTAACATTTAAAACTCAACCTCTTGGAGCTGGATTTCACCTTTAGAAATCCGGCCCACTAAGCATGAAATATAATCGGCTTTGATTGTATGTGATATTGGGCCAAAGGCCCAGAACCACACTGAAATTAGTGAAAGACCACCATGCCCCTCGGCATCGCTGAGCCCGATTAAGTGATATGTTAACCGCCGAAGCTGAAGACCCGGTGACCGAGCAACTCAGCAAGGATGAGATCAAGTCAGCGCCGCTCAACGGTTTATGAAGAAATCCCGATATTCCCGGAGGACGCATTAGAACGCGTCCGAGACCTCTGGCGACGAGGAGGAATTGACGAAGCTGAACCGTTCAGCTCAGAGAAGTATAAATAACTAGCTTTAGAGCCAAAATGGCTAACTTTTTCCTTACGTTCACACTCAATCACACTTTAGTTTATCAGACATTACATTTCTTAGGACTAAAGTTTCTTTCCCGAATTCACATATAAATTCTTAGTGCGGAATCTAGCTTCCACACAACCTTAAACCCTAAACTCAAACCCTACCCCCTAAAACTATACCCTACTTTGGGAATAGTTAACACAAACCCAAAAATTAAAATTACAAATCTATTCAAAATCAATTTTTGTATTTGTGGTATTTTTGGAACTATTAAAAAGTGGTATTTTAGAACTTTTTTTAAAAATAGTGGCATATTAGGGAATTCCTCTATATATATATATATAAACATAATATTTTTTTTAAAATGTAATATTACAAACAAACAAAAAATATACAAACCAATCGAATCGTGCCACATCACCCATGATACCGTATCACTCGGCTCAGTGGGTTGATACGTATCACGCTGCAATATCAAGATAGTTCCATTTTTTATATATTCTTTTGATACCCATACAAATCACCGGTGGCCATGGTCTAAGGATTGGTTCTTATCTGTCACGTGTCACCTTGTGATTCACCAATATTTTTTTGACAAGGGAACAAAAATAAACACCCGTTGTACGCGTTTTTCTTTTCATTAAATGCAATATATTTTTCATTTTATTCAATGTACTATGTTTATAAATTTTAAGAAAATAAATTCTACTTAAAATAAAATAATTTTCATAATTTGTTTTATTTATAAACAACTCTTAATAGGGTTCTACCATTGAAAAAAAAAATTCATAGAGTTTTAATGGAATATTGATGGAAAATTTATAATAAAAAATGTGGTAAAAACACTATGAAGGGTTCCCTTAAACCAAAGCGTAGCTTTGGGCAACATATAGCAAAAAAATATATCCATTAAAAAAAATTGTACGACATAAAATTAATTTATATGTGTTGGAGTTTATGTACATAAATATATTTACATAAATACAATAATATTTAGATATGTATACTTTTACTAAAAAAGGATCTGCGTGAATACGCGGATAAACATAATAAAATTTATTGATATAGATATTTAAATTCTAGTTAGCAACCCGCTGAATTACTAAATTTTTTTGAAATACTATTTAAACATGGATTTTAAATCTTGAAGATCAATTTATATCTTAATTCTCATACATTAATTCATACCATGCAAATTCAAAAATGTATATACCCAGAATATTCAAATCATACTCTTAATAACAAAGAAATGAACTATAATCTTACTCATTATAAATATATTAAATATGCAATAAAATTATAAAAACAATTCAAAGAATTTAGAGTTAAATAAAATAAAATCTATTAAATTCAGTAAAAATCTATAGATAAATAATCTCATGAAAGAATTGTAAAAATATAAATAATTTTGTTAACATGACATATAAATCCATGATTGATAAATCTTATCGGTTCTTTTAATTCTCATAGAGATTCATAGTCGCAAACTTTTAAACATTTTTGAATCTTTCTAATACCTTCATATGTCGAAGATTTTCAATTTATTTGTTTCATGAATATTTTTATAGATTTTAAAAAAATTTCTTTAACTTGATTATCCATATCTTAAAACTTAAGATTGAGTTTTCCATATATATCTTTACTTTTTTGTTTTTTAATTTTTATAATCTCTTTTGTATTATCATCCGTTGGTTTTTTCTTTTTCTAAATTGAAATTTATATTCTCTATATTTTTTTTATATAAAGTTATTATTTTCACTACCATTTATACTCTCTCTATTTTCTATCTTTAAACTTTTTATGATTTATTTAGACTACTACATTTTTCTTTTTCTTAAATAGTTTTGATTATTAGAATTTTTCCTCTTTTTCTATTAGTTTTGGACTATTAGAATTTTTATGTTTTATGATTTGGTTAACTTCATGATAATTATTTTGTCGGTTGACCATTTTTAATTTCACTTTATTTTCATTCACCTCTTTATTAAATTTTATATTCTATTTATTTTCTATATATGTTTTATTTTTATTTTGCTTAGCTATGCATATCTTAATATTTTAAATATATATAATCTCTTTTATGTCATCGTTTTTTTTATTTGTCTTAATTGAAATTTTATTCTCTCCATTTTTTAGCTGTTTATATACTCGTTGTTTTATGTTAACTTTTTATAATTAGTTTAGACTACTACATATTTTCTTTTTTGCTAATTAGTTTAAGCTTTTAGAAATTTTCCTTTTTCTATTAGTTATTAACTATTAGAAATTTTTCATTTTCTGTTATTTTGGGCTATGAGAAGTTTCCCATTTTAATTCTAATTTTTTTAATTAAATTTAAGTTTTAACACATGTCATTATCAGATCAGTCTTAAACACATGTCGCAATCTCGTGAGTTACAATTTTGCATACGTGTCGAATTCTCGTCGATCGGCTTCTCTTTTATATAATAAGATTTATGTAAATAAATGAAGCACCCCTTCATTGTATGTGACTATTGAGAAGAGGCACATATGTTCAATTGTGAAAAGAGACGCTTCTTTCAACAAGCATCTCTAGAATCAAAATATAAAGAGATCACAGAGAAGAGAAGAGAATTCCAATCCAATCTTCTTCTTTCACTAAATCAATTTCTGAGAATCTCAAAGTAGGTTTACTAGGATCTTACGGAAGATGTGTAATCCAAAGATCGATAGTTGTATCCTGCAAGATAGACGTCCTCGCAACTACTTACACCAGTAAGGACAAAGTTCTGTCTTAGAAGATTGTGATTCGCAAGCCTCTATCAAACGTTCTCCGATCATTGAAGCAAGACGAAGAAATCATCATATTTGATCAATCAACTTACGGGCTGATTTCCCGCTTTCCAAAAAGACCCAAAAGACGATCAACATACCGTTGGAAATCCCCGACTCTTAGCTTTCCAGAGACATCAAGTTTATATCATTCTGAGTTACGAGTAAAACGTTATCGCTGTTTCAGTGTGACTGATCAAGTCTGTTTATGTTTGTAACCATTATATTTCAATTGTATTTTGTTTTTGTTATCAATTCAATAAGTAAACGTATTGGATACATGTTTTGATCTGCATCTATATTCCTTTTAAACAACAATCTAAGACAGAATTTCGCTTGTTGTTTTGGAATTGATAGATGGATCATCTATCTGCTGTAAGTGTGAAGAATCACATCGAGAAGCCTTTTGTGTTTCATGGAGTGGATTGCAAAAGATGGCAGCAAAAGATGTTGTTCTATCTCACGAAATTGAACTTGGCACAATGCTTGACTTCCGATGGGCCGGATTTGCATGTTGAAGGTGACATTCCGGACGAAGTCATAAAAGCATCAGAGGCGTGGATGCAAAACAAGTTTTTGTGTAAGAATTATATTCTTAATGCGTTTGACGATTCTCTCTATGATGTTTATCTAACATTTAGATCTCCAAGAGAGTTATGGGAATCATTGGAGAAGAAATACAAGTCCGAAGTCGCAAGTGCTAAGAAATTCATCGTGGGAAAGTTCCTGAATTTTAAGATGAGTGACACCATCTCTGTGGTGAAACAAGTTGAAGAAGTTCAAGTGATTGCTCATGAATTAAAGGATGAGGGTATGGGGCTGAATGAAACTTTTTTGTTGGATCAATAATCGAGAAGTTGCCTCCAACTTGGTAAGATTTCAAGACCCACTTGAAGCACATTCATCAATATATGAGTCTCGAGCACTTAATTCTTAAACTTCGTGTTGAAGAAGAAAATCATAAGAACGATAAATCTGAATTTTATTCAATGGAAGCAAGGGTCAATGTATTTGAGGGAAAAAGTTCCAAATTCAAAGGCTTTAAGAATAACAAGAAGGTGAAGAAGCCTTTCACCGCTGCGAAAGGCTATGACTTCAAGAAGAAACCACAAGGTTCGTGTTGGGTGTGTGGAAAGCATGGACATAGGGCCAAGGACTGCCGCCATAAAAAGGAAGGGACATCGGGTGGAGACGCTAACAACGTTAATCTTACCGAAAATCAGTTTGTTGTGGTTGTTTCTGAGGCAAATATGGTGACAAACTCCAATAATTGGTGGATTGACACCGGTGCAACGAAACATGTGTGTTCGGACCGGAGCATGTTTTCAACGTATGAGAAAGACTCTTGTGGAGAGAAGCTTTACATGGGAAACGCGAGCACATTGATTATTGAAGGAAAAAGAAAAGTGGTGCTAAATCTCACTTCAAGGAAGGATCTTGCACTTACTAACGTGCTCCATGTCCCTGAGATTCGAAAGAATCTGATTTCGGGTTCAATTCATAGCAACAAAGGCTTTAAAATTGAATTTGAATTTGATAAGGTTGTACTCACTAAAGGTGGGATGTATGTTGGAAAAGGCTACTTATGTGATGGTCTTTTCAAGCTGAATGTTGTATCGATCGTTAATAAAAACGTAGGCAATAGCTCTGCTTCTATTTACTTGTTTGATTCACATGATTTATGGCATGCAAGAATTGGACATGTCAATTATCATTCATTATGTAGAATGGTGAATTTAAGATTGTTACCAAAACACAATCTTAATAATAATAATATAAGCAAATGTGAAGTTTGTGTGGAATCAAAATATTCACGACACTCTTACAAATCTGTGGAAAATTCAAACGACTTACTTGGTTTAATCCATAGTGATTTATGTGATTTTCAAACAATTCCAAGTCGTGGTAGAAAGAATTATTATATTTCTTTCATTGATGATTATAGTAAGTTTTGTCATATCTATTTGATTGAAACGAAAGATGAGGCTTTGAATATGTTTAAGAAATTCAAAGCAGAAGTTGATAATCAATTAGATAAGAGAATAAAGATTCTACGATCAGATTGTGGTGGTGAATAAAAATCAAACGAATTCTCGGAATTTTGTTGAACACATGGAATTATTCATCAAACTACGGCTCCTTATACTCCAATGCAAAACAGAGTGGCTGAAAGGAAGAATAGAACGCTTAAGGAGATGATGAATTCTATGTTAAACGATTCGGGTGCACCACGTAATTTATGGGGTGAAGCCATTCTCACGGCCAATTCAATCTTGAATAAAATTCCTCATAAGAAGAATGATAAAACTCTATATGAGATGTGGAAAGAAAAGGTTCCTTCTTATAAAAACATGAAAGTGTGGGGTTGTCTCGCAAAGGTTCAAGTACCATTACCTAAGAGAACTGTTATCGGACCAAAGACGATGGATTGTGTTTACATCGGTCCCGCGGAGAACAATGCAGCTTATAGATTTTTAGTTCATAAATCTGATAATGCTGAGATAAAGGTAAATACGATCATTGAATCAAATGAGGCCGAATTCTTTGAGGATATTTTTCCTTACAAAAAAACCGAGAGAACCAAGTACTAAACGAGTATGTGAGAACGCGGTCGGTGTCTCAAAGGTTCAAGAAGATGAAAATGAACCAAGAAGAAGTAAAAGAGCAAGAATTGCTAAATATTTTGGTACAAATTTTATGACGTATCTAAGTGAATACGAACCTCAAACGTATAAAGCAGCAATTCAATCTCCAGAAGCTCATTTTTGGAAAGAGGCAATTCAAAGTAAAGTGGAATCTATTTTGAGTAATCATACGTGGGAATTGGTTGATTTACCACATGGTAATAAACCGATTGGACATAACTGAATATTCACAAAGAAGTTACGACCGGATGGTATAATTGAGAAATATAAAGCTAGACTAGTGGCGAAAGGATTTCGTCAAAAGGAAGGCATTGAATTCTTTGATACTTATTTTCCGGTGACTAGAATCACTTCGATCAGATTGCTAATAGCAATTTCAGCCATATATGATCTAGAAATTCATCAAGTGGATGTTAAAACGGCATTCCTAAACGGTGAACTAGATGAAGAAATTTATATGGAACAACCCGAAGGATTTATAGTCAAAAAGAAAGAGAAGAAAGTGTGTAAACTTATAAAGTCCTTGTATGGTCTTAAGCAAGCGCCAAAACAGTGGCATGAGAAGTTTGACAACACGATGAGGTCGTATGGTTTTACAATAAATGAATGTGACAAGCGTGTGTACATTAAAAAAACAAAACTGATACGATCATTGTTTGTCTATATGTGGATGATATGCTGATAATGGGAACAAGTAAAGACATTATCAATACCACAAAGAAGATGTTAAGTGAAAATTTTGAAATGAAAGACATGGGATTGGCTGATGTAATTCTTGGTATTAGAATTAGACGGGAGCCAAATGGCTATTCACTTACTCAATCCCATTATATAGAGAAAGTTTAAAAGAAATTTGGTCACTTTGACGATAGACCGGTAGTTACTCCGTATGATCCAACGTGCAAACTTTCAAAGAATGAAGGTGAAAGTGTATCTCATCTGGAATACACACAAATACTTGGAAGCATCATGTACATTACAAATTGTATGAGACCTGATTTGGCTTATTCTTTAAGTCGGCTAAGTCGTTATTCAAGTAATCCAAATCAAAAACATTGGAGTGCTTTGGTTAGAGTATTGAGATACTTAAAGCATACCATTAATTATGGTCTATATTTCACGAAATTTCCTCATGTGTTAGAGGATATAGTAATGCCAATTGGATCTCTGGTAGTACGGATACTAAATCCACAAGTGGTTATGTGTTTACACTTGGTGGTGGTGCTGTGTATTGGAAATCATCTAAGCAAACGTGTATTGCTCGTTCAACCATGGAATCTGAATTTATAGCATTAGATAAAGCTGTGGAAGAAGCCGAGTGGCTAAGAAATTTTGTTGAAGATATTCCATTGTGGCCAAAGCCAGTAACTGCACTTTGCCTTCATTGTGATAGTATGGTTGCTTTACATAGAGGGAAAAACAAAATTTACAATGGCAAGTCAAGGTACATTCGTCGGAGACATGCTACAATACGACAATTGCTTTCCAATGGGGTGATAGCACTGGATTATATTAGATCAAAAGAAAACTTGGATGATCCTTTGACTAAAGGCCTACCGAAAGAGCAAGTCGTATTCACTTCGAGGGGAATGAGTTTAAATCCAACACAATGAGGTATCACTTGGTGGAAACCTTACTTAGCAACATTGCAGATCCCATGGTCTAAGTTAGGGGTGGGCGTTCTGGTAACCATTCGGATTTTGGTTCGGTTAGTTCGGTTTTCGGGTTTTTGCTTTTAGGAATATAATACCCATTTGGGTATTTTAAAATTTTGGATCGGTTTCGGTTCGGTTATTGTCGGTTTCGGTTACCCAAAATATTCATATTTACGAAATTTTTAGTCTAATTTGGTTTGATTAATTTATTTTTAAATCAAGTTTTCTGAAAAATATATAACAAAAATGAAAATTCTAAATAATCTATCTAATTAAATTAATTATTTTAGCCAAATAGACCTACAAATCCCGAATCAACCAAAATAACTATAAAAAAAAAACTAAAGAAATGCATAAATTATATGTACATTATATCTAAATATATATAGTTAATTTTATGTTTTGTGTAATTTGGATACCCGTTCGGTTTTCGGTTCGGTTCGGGTTCGATTTTTGGTTCGGTTCGGGTTCGGTTTCGGTTTTTTGGTTTTAAGAAAATGAAACCCATTTGGGTATTTTATAAAATCGGATTCGGTTCGGTTCGGATAATTTCGGGTCGGATTCGGTTTGGTTTTTCGGTTTCGGATATTTTGCCCACCCCTACTCTAAGTTCAAGAGGCAAACTAACTAAGAAAAACTCAAAGGAGAAATACACCTTTCTTATTCCTATGAAGTAAAATATGTTTTCATTGATGATTAAGGGATGAATATTTATTCTTAATAATGTTAATACCTTTTCTAAATTGGGATAGAATGGATTATTCTTAATTAACTTTACCTATATGAGAGTGGTGTTGCGGTCGTACTCATGAGAATTGAAATGGCTAAATTTTCTAGAGCTCTCACGAAGTCGGAAAATGTTCATGGCCGAAATGAATACAACCGCATAAACTTGAAATGAGCAGATGATATATGTGTTTCACTTATTGTCTCAGTTTACTATCAAACATGGTTAGTTCAAGACTAAAGTTCACTACCCACAAAGTAAATCCGATATGTGTTTACTAGGAACGGTTCAAGTCCAAAAGACACATTTACCGATGCATATTGATTCTACTTTCTGAAAAATTGTGGATCTTATTTTCTATTCAAATGTGGGGTATTGTTGAGTTTGAATAAGAAAATATGGGGTATTGTTGGAGTTTATGTACTTAAATATATTTACATAAATACAATATAATAATATTTACATGTGTATACTTTTATTTATGTAAATAAATGAAGCACCCCTACATCATATGTGACTATTGAGAAGAGGCACATATGTTCAATAGTGAAAAGAGACACTTCTTTCAACAAGCATATCTTGAATCGATATATAAAGAGATCACAGAGAAGAAAAGAGAATTCCAATTCAATCTTCTTCTTCTTCACTAAATCGATTTCTGAGAATCACAAAGTAGGTTTGCTAGGATCTTACGGAAGGTGTGTAATCCGAAGATCGATAGTTGTATCCTGCAAGATAGACGTCCTCGCAACTACTTACACCAGTAAGGACGAAATTCTGTCTTAGGAGATTGCGATTCACAAGCCTCTATCAAACCTTCTCCGATCATTCAAGCAAGACGAAGAAATCATCATATTCGATCAATCAACTTACGGGCTGATTTTCCGCCGTTCCAGAAAGACCTAAAAGACGATCAACATACCATTGGAAATCCCCGACTCTTAGCTTTCCAGAGACATCAAGTTTGTATCATTCTGAGGTACGAGTAAAAAGTTATCGCTGTTTCAGTGTGACTAATCAAGTCTGTTTCTTTTTGTAATAATTGTATTTCGTTTTTGTTATCAATTCAATAAGTAAACGTATTGGATACGTGTTTTGATCTGCATCTATATTCCTTTTAAACAACAAAATACAATGCAGGTAGATAAGTACAAGCTTTTAATAAATTTAAAGATTAATTATCGTGTTTAAAGCCGACAAAAACAAAAAAAATATTATCGTGTTTAAAACTTCAAATATAGCATCTTCAATATTCCAAGCTTTCATTGATCCGTTATCCAGTCGACAAACTTAGACAAGCATGTGCATTGCTCCACCCACTAAGGGTGTCTAATGCATTTTAAAATTAAATTAAATTAGTTTTGTTTTTTTAAGACACTTAAGTTAAGTGATAGTTGCAATGGAGACACCATCTTTTGGGGGTCTAAAAAACAAATTAAAAATTTTATTCAATTTAATTTATAAAATATTTTACTAAACATAAAAACATTTAGAACTTATAAAAGTTGCATAAAATTTTAAAAACACATGAGAAAAAAAAATTACGTTATCTTTCCGATCATATACGGACAATGCACCGTGCGCTCTAATCTTCACGTGGTCCAAATTGTCACCATATACACTCAACCAAATCATTTTTCAATTGAACAAAACACATATTAGAGCAATGATTGCTTCTACAACTCTCTCTATTTTTCTGCACCGATAGTTGCCAATGGGAAAAGTGCAGGTAGGGCATTTGAGCCTCAGTTTCATAAGGCAAGAGTAGCAAGCTATATGTCCATTGTCACACTGAGATGTAAAAATCACACAATTAGTCATTACTACCAAACTTGTACGAGTATTCAGGAGAAAAGAAGCACTAGCAATGCATTGTGGAACATTGATTTGATTTTAATATATCAGATTACAAATCAATGAAACTGTAACCAAATATAACCGATAAGCAACAATTGTTCTTTACGAATCATGATACGTACATTCAGTGACGTCAAATTGAACAAAACACATATTAAAGCAATTACATATGCCCAATTTCATTCTCATAAATACAACCATAATTTAAAATTCAGTTACGATTCAATCAAATCCGAGGAACCCTAATTTCAATCGCATTATTTAAATCCTAATTGCAATTATCTGGAATCCCAATTACAGAAGAACCCTAATAAAAACTTTCTCAAATCCCAATTTCGAAAAACCTTAATTTGGGATTCAAAACCGATTCTGATTTAACAAAATCCCTAGATCTAGTAAAGAATAAAGAGATTTCGTCGATTAGTGAAACAAACCTTTTATAACGGAGCAGAGATGAAGATGAAGATGAACCGATTGATTTCATTTCACCAACTTTCCGGTTGATTTCGTCAACCATCACCGCCGATTCTCGCCAAGATCGATTCACCACGGAGAATCCACCAACAATCGGCTCATTTCCGAGTGGTTTCTTTCCTCAAAGTGACGATTTCACAGAGGAAAAATGAATCGCCACAAATCTCTTGCGGAGAAAACGAAGAGAGGGAGAGAAGAAGAGAGAGAGACGTGTCACAATTTTTTGATAAACACGGAATTAATTTTTTTTTCCCTGTATTTTTTCCTTCCATTGGCTCAGAAGAGGCCACGTCCGTGTGTCTTATGGTCCAAAAAAGATCCACATTTAGGTCATGTTCATTGGCAACCCCATGGTGTCTTAAAAAGTGTTCTTATAATATAAAATTATTAAAACACACCCTCTCTCTTCCTTTTACTCAACTTTATACCTTCTATTTCTTCTTTTTACTAAATTTTATACATTCTCTTTCATCATTTCACTCTCTCTCCTTTTAAGAACACTCTCCAAAGTATCCTATTTTAGACACAAAAACTCCTTTTAAGAACACTATCTCTTCCTTTACTCAATTTTTATTAATTTTATATTTCAATATACCCCACAAAAATACTCTCTTTCTTCCTTTTACTCAAATTTTAATAATTTTATATTTTAAGAACACTTCTTAAGACATTATGGTGTCACCAATGAACATGCCCTTAGACACTAAATTAGGAGTTTGGATCTCCTAAACTTTCTTTTAATCATTTTTTATACATAAGACCCCCACATTAGACACTTAAGTATGAGCAATGCACATGCTCTTACAAAACACGATCACTTCACTTTGCGATTTTTTTTTTTAACCCTCGTATGATTTGGCCCACTACCTTACCCATTTCACCACGTACGTGTCCTCTCCACTATTTAAACAAGTATACACTATACGACTACACAATCGAAACAAAAAAGACACTCTGAAAATGGAGAATCACGGGAAAATCACAAACTCCGACGAATCGCCACGAGAATTTGAGTTCGGATCGGTGACTCCATCTTCACCGTCACAAGAATCGTGCACGGAAAATTCTCCCGCCGATCACCTCTTCTTCAACGGCCGTCTCTTGCCACACGTTTTCCCGGCGCCGAGCAACAATACAATTATAAAACGGTCAATCTCGCTAACAACAAGCGAATACACTTCCCGGAGCAATAGTACGAACAGTCGGAGTAGCATTTGTAGTAATAGCAGCTCAACTTCTTACTCTCCGAGAACTAGTAGTTGCACCAGTAACAACAACAACGACAGTCCCATTAATCACAAGCCGTTGGATTTGAAACCACCGGTTAACATAAGCGGAAAAACCGTAAATACAAATACGACGATCAAAAGCTCGTACTCGTTGCCACAATGCAAGAGGAAGAAAGCCACGGATATGGTGAGAGTGTGTCTATACAGGTCGTATTCATCGCAGCGGTGGCAATATATAGCTCCGGCGCCGGTGAAAAGAAACGAAGGTATAAAGGTCGGTGGCCGGAAGAAGGCCGCGGCGAGGATGAGCAAGAAGGCGGAGGAGCGAAGAGGGACTAGAGTGATGAAGTGGTGGAGAAGGATTTTAGTGGCGGCGATTTTTGCTTGTAGAGAGTGTCATGCATTGGAGAGAGCTTAAGAGACTTGTGAGGTTAAGAAAACGAAAGTACATAGTATTGTTTGTGCAAATTTAAATTTGTATATATTGAGCTGTTTGTGGTTTTCTCTTGACGATTTTATATCTAAATTTTAGTTTGAAACGAAACACTTTTGAGAAATTTTCAACCAAAAATCTTTGGTGATTTAAAATCATATATATTATTTTCGAAAATGAAATCGTTATAATTTTTTTTTTTAAGAAACATATACTAGTGCATGAAAAACTGTAAAATCACAAATGTCAAGAAAAGTTTTCAAGAAATAAAAATGTAAATCGCTGTCTAAAAATTAAACAAATGAAAAAGTAGATTAATGGAGAACATAAAAGAGTAGATTAACTATGTTTAACAAAAGTGATGAAAAAACGATCGAAACAACAACGTAACAAAGCAAACCAAGTTCTTACGACAATCATACACGAAAGAACTTCACTCCAAGAAACTCATGTTTCGGTGGTGACTATCAAGACTCAAGAACTCACTCGGATTCCCTTGGCTCTCTGAGTTACTATGTTCCTGGCTCTGGTTCTGGTGGCTCTGATGCTCTAGTTTGTCACCTAAACCCTCTGAATCAAACAGAAGCTTAGCGTTTACATTGTTAGTCAGCGCATTGAAGAAAGATAGCCCAGTGGGCCATTTCACGTCGCCGTCTTGTTCTTTGTTCGAGTGTGGCATTACTGGGAAAGGCATGTGAGGTTGGTAACTAGGCAAAGAGGTTTGAGCCATCATCGGTCTTTGGCTCGTGCCACTCCAGTTGTAGAGAGGAAGATTGGGTTGCAACGACTGAGTTTTTGGAGGAAGTATAGGGTGGTTCGAGCCCATGAGCGATGTGTTTGAAGAGGAAATGGTTCGGTTAGAGGAGAATAGCTGAGAGAGGTAAAAGCCGGATTGGTACCCGAGTGATTCAAAGGTGTGCCTCATCCGAAGTACAAAGTGTAGATCTTCAGGTATCTGAGTAAAACTGGCCGGTTTAGAGAACATAACCGATAAAGCTCCAATGTAAGAACTTTAACTTAGTGTAGAATACTCACAATCTTGCAAGAACCAAGTTGTAAAAGGCCATGTCCAGCTTGAATAACAGCTATGGTCTATATGTGCAATGAGAGAGATCACAAAGGTAACTTGAGAAACAAAATACCAAGAAACTCAAAAACATTTTTTCCCTTTATCTTACCTGAATTCCAGATTCAAACTGATCATTCCATTCTGAAGGAATCTGCATTTTTGAGAGAGAGAGATCTCGGTGGGGTTACAAATTTGCAGATCCAAGTCTAGTATGATTTTATATTTATATATATAGAAAAAAAAAACTTACAGCATCAAAGGAGCTTTGCCAGTAACTAGAGGCATTAGATTCAGACTCAGTTTGTTCCTTGAAAACCCATTTATGGCATTTATCAGAGGCAACCTTCCCCATTAACCTGTTCCACACCAAATTTTGTTGCAAAACACAAAAAAAAAAAAGAGAGAGCAAGATATATACTTTCTATTTTCGGTATGTTCACGAGTTACATGCATATTCATGCAGCCAGAAATGGAGTAATTAATGACCTACCAAGTACCCACCCTTCTCCATAGTTATATAACTGAATGGACATTTTGCTGAAAGATTTACGAACATGATCCTCTCCTTCCATGTCTCCATAGCAATCTCCCGTTCCTCCTCTTCCTCTGCAGTATCCATCTTCCCACATCAACATCCTACAGCCCGAAACATCAATATGTCAATACATATATAGCATATACATATTTATACACATTATAAATCATGAGCTTTCGTTTTTCATCGAGTGATTAGACAAGCTTGTCATATATAGTCTATAGTTGATGACTTGATGTTTTTCCAGCATATCATGATTCATAAATCTTATTTAATTAAACATATCATAACCTATAAGAAAGGTAGATACAATCGCATATGTATAACTACGTGATCGTCATGATGATGTCTAGAATCTTCATGCAACATTTTTTCTAGTTATTTTTTTTATTCAAGCCTAGAGTGCTCATTAATAGTAGTCTAGTTAGTTTAGAGTCAAATAGGTTTCCGGGAAAGTTTCGAGCGACTTAACTCTAATGAATAATATGTTCAACTTTTTTTTTAATCTTGGTTGAAAAGGACTAAACTCTATAGTAAGCAGAGTCTTTGGCTATATGGGTAACGTAAACAACTTTGTGATAGCTGAAAAAGTCTATAACTTACAAGCTTCCATTGTCGTCGCCAACCTTGCATCCGTTTCCACCGCCTCGAACTCTCCTGGAGAGTAAAAACAGATGAGAGAGAGAGAGAGAGAAGAGAGAGAGAGAGAGAGAGAGAGAGAGAGAGAGAGAGAGAGACGTACGGGCGAGGACGGATGGACCAGAAGACAGAGTAAGTCCAGTCGGTGTTGAGACAGACAGTTCTTAGGGCTTCGTGGAGAGCCACCATCCCTAAAGCTTCTTTGCTCCTTTGTTGTTGCTGATGGTTTTGATGATGTTGATGTTGATGTTGATGTTGATGTTGATGATGATGATGTTCCGAGCCCACCATCTATATAAATATGTCTGATATATGATATGTATGTATCTTTGTGTTATATTCTCTCCTCTCGCTTTGGCCTTTTTTTGTTCTTCTTTCCTGCTTAGCTCAAGCTTTCAAGCCATGGTCTCTTTTTATGTTCTAATATTTTTTTTCAAAAGAAAATGCATTTTTTTTGTTTTTAATTTTTGGCTAATTATCTGATTGCCAAAACCAACATTTACTGTTTGCCAATAATTTTTATTTTAGTTCTGATTACTTTGTGGGAAAATCTTACTATCTTGTGGCAACAAGATACGAATTTCTTGGGGTTTGGTATAGTTAAGAAAAAATAATATAATAATTCATTATTTGATAACCAATTAAACACAAAGGTTAAAGTTTGTTTGCATGAAACAAGTTTTTTATCTCTTAGGCCAAGAAAGTCAAAGATACGTGAAAATCGTCATGATAAAATCATTTTAAATCACTTTATTTTTGTTTAATGGCAATCCAATTATCGACCGCTGGTTTTATTAATCAATATTTGCTTTCTCAAAGATAAATAATCATATGGTTTTGGAGTGGGTAAACTGTTGTTGGTTATGATTAAAGTTGCCCATAATTAATCAGTCGACATTTTACCTCACAAAAGAGAAACATATGTTATACGATTAAAACCATTACATGTAATTGTTTAATGTGTTTCAAAAACTGAAGAAAAAAAGGCTTTTGTTTCGTGGTCGTCAAATTTGGGATTTTGATCTTTTGGACGAAGATTCACTTGTGTGTGACACGCACGCAGATTAAGAGGCACGACAAAGAGAATATATAGGAAGAAGAGATTTAGGAGTCACGTGCGCACGTGCCGTGTGTAAGACTCGAGTGGTTTTGTCTTCAACGAATGACCCAGCGCCTGGTTTTGACCTAAAGCGCGTGTAAACACCGCATGAAGAAAAATCCACGAAGGAGAATAAGCACGTGAAGTGTACAGCAAAAATGGCGCGTGATAAATTTGAGTTGTTGAAGAAATTTAAAACAAAGAGGTAACAGAAAGTTGGTCCTGGTTGCAGCAGTCTGAAACCCTGACGGATCTTTTGCTCCGCATTGACCGGCTCTGTTTTTTACTTACAGTTTTTCCTTCGTGGGACCCAACGTTTTTAATTTTATGGGAAAATTTATTGAATTTGTAGAATAATAGGGGCGATGGATATATTTGTTTTAAGAAGACCTTCTCTCTTATTTTCTCCCCCTTTTCTCGAGAAGAAAGTAGAACAAGACCGGCGTTCGGCTCCGGCCGACGTCGTGGGGTTTAGTACATATTTGTTTTCTTTTAGTAGTTTTCTTTTTCGATCTAGTCGGATCTACCTTTGGCTTCAACGATCTACATTCGGCTTGACCGATTTCGTGTTTCCGGTGCCGTCCGGTTTAGTTTCCATTTAATCGGATCTTTTAGGATTTTGTTTCCGGTTTTCAGATTTGTTATCTTCTGGGTGTATTTATCCTTCCTCTGTTTTAAATTTGTCAAATCGATAGTTGGTTGATATGATTCTTCTCTTTGCTCAATACTCTTTTCTTATGAATGTAATTCGTCGTTTCCTTTTAGGGACCTATTATTAGGTTAGAACGATGTTGTTCATTTAAATTGAAGATTGTAGGTCTTGGATTTTCAGATTAGACTGATGTACAATAAGCTAGGCTGAAAGATGTCAAAGGTTGTACCTCTCAATCTCTTGAAGATTATCCCTGATTTTACTCTAAAGATTAGGTGGAATCAAATCAAGCTTCTATCGTGCGTGTTCAGGAAGGGTACTTGGTGGTTCAAGATAATTATCAAGATCGGCGGCGATGTTTCTTAGTCGGCGATGGTTGCAAAAAAAGAATGTTTCTCCGGCATTGAACGCATGTTGGCCGCGTGGATGGATAAAGGATTCAAAAGCTTACACGTGTTTAATTTCTTTATGCTATTTGTAGTTGTAAGTCCATTTATGAATCCATGTATCGTGAACAAGCTTTTTGGGCTTTATAAATAAAATCTTTGGCCGGAAAAAAAAATTGTTTTAAGAAAAAATGGAGCGGCAATTTATACACTTTCATAAATTTTCAAAGGATGAATTTTTTTCCTAGAATCTCAAGGAGAATAATTCTGCAATATCTAGTCAGAGTCAGGAGGTGCAAGAGAAGTCTGCCATACTTACTGATGCTACATCAAAAGGCTTGGTGGTTATTTTAAAACCACCACAGAGTTATGAGGATAATGCATTGGAATTGTCAAGTTTTGAGAAACGACATGACAATTTCGCAACTTAGTGATATGATGAAGTCTTATAAACCTGATATCATGTTCCTCATAGAAACGAAGAACGGATATAAGAATGTAAATGGTTTAGGTAATGATCTAGGGTATCCAAATGCTTTTGTTTTGTCTTCGAAAGGGAATAGGGGTATGACTGTTTTTGGGATAATTATGTAAAGGTGGAGTTTATAAGGCCCTCAGAACTCAATCGTACTGATGTGTATATTACAGATGAAATGAAGTTTTTTTTGTCTTATCTTATATTTATGGTCATCCATATGAAAAGCAAAGACGGATCATGTGGATAGAATGATTGACCAATCAGGAGCCGCTGGAACTATACAAAGCCCCTGGCTAGTGTTAGGAGACCTCAGTGATATTAATTCTAATAAGGAAAAGTTAGGATGACCAATAAGAGCTGAAAGTACATTCTCATTATTCAAGAGAATGTTAAGTGCAAATGGCCTCCATGATCTAAAGATGGTTGGCGGAGATTTCACTTGGGTTGGACATAGACGTACTCACCATTTAAAATTAGAATTGATAGGGCTATAGCGAATTGTGAATGGTTGGACCTCTATCCATATGCCTATGTTCAACTATTGCCATGGGGATACTCAGATTCTAGTAAGAGGAAAGGTTATGGCTGGTTTATATATGATAATAGGTGGAGAACAAATCAAGATGTTCATTAGGTAGTTAGAGAGGTATGAAATGCTGAATGTAAACAAGTGCCCTCTTATAAGTTTAGTACTGCTCTAACTAAGTGTAGAGGTTGTATGAGTCGAAACTCGAACAATTGAATTTGTAGGGTTGTAGAGGAAATGCGAGACTCCTGAGTAAATCACAATGCAGAAAATATGGACACTTGCGTTTGCTGTTAAGAGAGCTTTATTACTTTTGCTATCAAAATTCTGATCCTCTTTCTGGGTGAATACAATGAGCTATTTATAGCTTTATAGACTAGGGCTAATAATACATTTGGGTCAGGCCCATTAAGCATTTAAATGACTTTTGGCCCATATTATTATTAAGCTCATTTTAATTATGGATTTAATAATATTATGGGCTTATCTTGAATTGGGCTTCTACAAGCCCGTTTATGATTTCTTCAAGCCTTTTGCAGAATCATTCTCGTCGTTACATCGATCTCTTAGGGGTGCAATCTTACCCCTACAGTTAGCGCCCCAGCTTGGTAGTATCGAGCTAGATGATGCCAAGGTATAAGCTGTTGAAGTTTGAGATCGATGCGATGGACCATGAAGCAGCCAGGCGTTGGCGTCTTATTAACGCTTTCTGGAAGTTGCAGTAATTCCATGTTAAGTTGATGCTATCGTGTTTTCCTGGACATGCTTGCGCTGTTAAAAATAAGGTTAATAGACCAAAAGACTATTGGGCTCATTTAATTGGACTTTAAAGCCCGTTAGGAAAGTTTCAGGAAATTTTCCTGAAAAACCCTAGGGATTTCAGGAAATCCTTCTAGTATAAATAGGCCCCCCTAGGCAGTCTATTTTTTTCACCAAGTAGGCTTTTCTGCAGTAAAAAAGGTAAAATTTTCGGAAATTTTATTTCAAAAATTATTTTTTATTTTTTTATTTTTTTATGCTGTGGAAAATTAGGGTATTTGCAGAATTTTTTTTTTTGTCTCCTTGTGACTTCATCTTCCTCGCCTCCTATCAACTACCACCACCGGATCTTCACCAGAATTTTCCTACGGTCACCGGAACTCGTAGCCGTGGTCTTCACCTTCACGCCACCATCGCCAGCTGTCACCGGGGGAGCTTCAATCGCCGATGCATGCTTGTGGAGGAGGAGCTTCACTGCTGCTCATCACCGTAGATCAGCCGTCGTCGACGGGATCCAACCACTGTCGTCGACGCTACGGCCGCACCGTCGTCGTCGCCATGACCGAATCCATCGTCTCTTTCTCTCCCGTCGTTGGCGATCTGCAAATCCATCGCAGATCGTCGTAGTCATCACGGGAGCTCGTCGCTTCGACAGTCGATCTCCTTCGTGTCTTCACTGTCGCCACAGATCACGCAGAGGAGAGCTCTGATTATGCAGAGAAGGAGCTCGGGATTGGACCTTTATGTTGCTGCCGTCTGTTCGCAGCCACATCAGAGCTTGGACCCATCGGTGGAAGAGACTCACGGCGATGGAGGCTTCTCCTCGGATCTGCTCCATCCTGGAAGTGTGGCTTCCGATCTGCTCAAGAGGAGGAGCTTGCGGTGCAGCGGCTTCTGGTGGCGGCACGCGCGGTGGTGCGGTCAATGTCAATCGGAAACGTGTTTTGCGGCAAAACGCGATTTTAAGCGACTGAATCGCGATTTGGGGTAGAAACGCTATTTTTAGCGGTGGCGATCTGTATCAGAAATGCGTTTGGAAAACCCTAATTTTTGGTCAACAGAAGTCCCTGGTCAACGGTCAACGATTTATCTGGTCAACTGGTCAACTGAAAGTCAAGAAGGCAACGTTTTTGTTCTGATTTGGAATTTTGAGTTTCTGACTCGAATTCCGGGTTTTCATCGCAGTAACGGCACATCTCGGCACGAATGTCTTCTAGTGATGATGGCGGTTCAGGAGGCACAAACTTCCAGAATGCTCTGGTAGTGTTTAACAATACCGAAGTGGGGACTCCACAAGCTACTAAGAGAGACCAGACGCGCAGAGGACCGGAGTCTTCTAAGTCAACTTCAAGATCTTTAACAGACATTCTTGCACTTTGCAATGCTTCTAAAGATGTCGAGTTTTCTACTCTTATCCCGGAAGATCATGCTGAGAACCCTCCAGAAGGTTACTTCACGGTGTATGAAGCCTATTTTTGGACTTGCTTTTTGTGGTTTCTGATCCCTCGCACGATTCTCGAATATCTCTGGAAGAATCACCTTTCCATTTCTCAGAGAACACCTCGAGGGATGCGATGCTTAGTTGGACTCATGTTTCGAAGTTACGAGAATGGTAGCGAGCTTGGGGTGGACCACTTGCTGAGTCTCTTGACTATCAAAAAGGTCGGTCGCAAAGACAAACTTCATTACTCCATCGACGGCAAACCTGATCTTTGCGTCATCAAAGACTTCCCTCCTCTAGAATGCTTTTGGGAGAAAAAGTTCTTCTTTGTGCGAATAAATAATGATTCAGCCGGAGATAATCCTAAGCTTCGAAAGAGATGAGGTCACTGTGGTAGTTGACTTCGTCGCGTTTTTGTTTTTCGTCTTATGCTTATTTTCAGTTTAACAATTGTCTCTATCTTGCTTGTAAGTTAGTCAAGGTCTAACCCTTTTGTTCTAACTTTCTGTTTTGCAGATTATAGCAGCACTGACAGGTTCCTGATAGATTTATTTGATCTTCACGCTGATTTCATCACTTAGAAGTGCAGTTGCACGGAAGATTTCACTTTGCGCCGTGTTCGAGAAGCACTCATTCATTGTTTCAGAACGCAACTTCTGAATCCTCCACCAGAAATGTCGAGCAACGGGAAGATATTAATCGCACGATAGAAGAGAGATGCCGAGAATAGAGTGAGCACTACTACGAGAGCCCCGCAAGGAGCTAGATCTACTGATGCGCCCAAGTCGCGTCGTCCTGAGCCTGAGCGCAATATTGCTGTCCATTCTAGTCGTCGTCATGATTCGCAACCGAAGCGTCGCGATGTTTCAAATACAGATCAAAAGCATGCTTGAGATGATAGTAGGAAAGAAGTTGATCCAGGTGAGTTATTTAGCAGCGGGAGTATGGCTGCGGCTGAAATATCAAAGATTGTGTTTCCAGGGAACGAGTTTCCTCCTCTACAAGACATGTCGAAGAGAGATATTTATAGAAGGGTGGCCCTTCATGGAATGACGGTATGAACTTCTATTGAATTTTGCGGCATTATCAACTTTGCTTCGTTTCTGTTGACTTATCCTCTTTTTGCCAGTTCTTTGCTTCGATCAATGAGCTACTAAGGGCTATGAGATGGATGTCTTCTCGCGGAATCATCATCTTGCTAGCGTTCAAGAGCTATGTGATGATCACAAGAAATAAAAGCGTCAAGCGGAGGTGCGAGTTGCTACCCTGGAAGCTCTTGTGAAAGAGACTGAGGATCAGCGCCGCAAGATAGATGGAACATTTTTAGAGTCTAAAGCCGAAAAGAGTTGGCTGCTGCAAGAAGTCTCTAATCTCACCGCTCGTTTAGATGATACAGCCAGGCTTCAGGATGCAGCCGTTCAGAAAGCAGTTGGTTAGGCGAGTGAGAAGGTGAGGCGTGAGGTAACAGCAGAGTTTGCATCGAGGATGAGGCGAGCGAAGTACAAGCTTAGGATGATCAAGGAGGCTCCCTGGAATGAGCTCCTTGATCTTACTCAAGTTCAGAGCAACATTGAGTTTATAGCAGTGCTTCAGGGTGACAACCCGCCTGATCTTACTAACGAGCTTTGTGAAGTTAGAGAGCAGGAGGAAGGCTTGTCGCATGCGACTGAGGCTTGGACTAAACACATGAGAAAACTTGAGGGGATTCTTAGGATGACAGATTACAATGGAGGGTCCCCCTGTTGAACCAGCTCTTGTTGAGCTAGGTCTTATTCGTGACGTGATTCATCCAGCTTCGAGCTCTTCTAGTTCGTCTGAAGAAAAGGAATCAAGTGATGAGGATTCGTCAGATTCAGAGACTGAGACTGAAGATGTTGAGGTTACGCAGACTGCAGATGGAGCTTGAGAGGATTTTTGCCTTAGTTTATTTTTGGTTTTTGGTTTTCAGTGTTTTTCTCCAGTTTGGGTGGTGTTTACCCTTTTATATTCATTTGTTGCTTTGATAGCTCGTTCCTCTTTGGATATTTTGTTTTTCCTTTGGTTTATTCTTAATGATATAATACGCAGTTTTTACTTCTCGCCTCAGTTGCAGAAATGTTGTCTCAAACTTTCCTGTTTCAGCAATAAGTATTTTTCTGTGTTAAGATCAACGCTTTAGATTGTTGGATTTTGTTATGAACACTTGGGTTTACGGGCACGTTTTCTACTAACACTTTTGCTCCGCTTAAGTGAATATTCTCTAGTGATTTGACCAACGCTTTGTAAGTTGGGTTTCTGAAATGATCATTTGGGATTACTGACATTCTTTCCTCTAACGCATCCGCTCCTATAATGAACATTATGTATTTGTATAGCGCTGTGCAATCCTGCTAAGGATGTAAAAGTCAGATCTGAAGTTTGCGAAGTAGACTATCACTGTGGCCAACAACGAGGTGTAATGTCTGTTTCTGATAAGACTTACGACATCCGCGGTGGATGTAATCAAAGATTATTTGCGAAGAAGTCTGTTTATGTTAAGACTGTATTATAAGCAAAACTGTTTAGCTAAGTTTGCTTTATTTGTTTTTTGCAGAAAAAACCATGTGAGAGAGGTGGGAGTATACGAGTATACGTACCCTACTCCCCCCCCCCCCCCCCCCCCCCCCCCCCCCCCCCTTTAAGGAGGGGGGGGGGGGGGCAGCTGTACTCATCCAACGATGAGCTACCTACGTACCCTTTGCAGGGATCAAACCGCCTCGTAGTTCAGGTGAAATACTTAGCGATCGTATTTCTTCAGGTGAGACACATTACAAGACCTAGGAATGGGAGTGCCTGCCATGGTGGCGAATTCGTAGACGCCTGGTCTAACTACCTTAGTAACTTTGTAAGGCCCTTCCCAGGTGGCGCCGAATTTACCAGCGTTGCGTTCTGCCGTGTTTTGGAAGACTTCTCGCAGGACTAAGTCACCTTCGTAGAAACATCGGATGCGCACCTTAGAATTGTAGTACCTGACCGCTGAGTTCTGGTAGTTGGTAATCCGAGTCAATACTTGGTCACATCGCTCGTTGACGAGGTCCAGCTCGTCGAGTAGGAGGAGACAGATGACTTCTTCTTCTTGTGAAAGTAGCCTTCTTCGCACTCCCGGAAATTGAACTTCGACTGGAATGCCGCACTCTGTTCCATAAACCAAAGCAAATGGAGTTTCGTCGGTGACTTCCTTTGGTGTAGTGCGTTAAGACCAGATGACACCATTTAACTCGTCGGCCCAGCGACCCTTCTTCTTGCCGAGGCACTTTTTGAGACTGGCAATCAATGTTTTGTTGGTTGATTCTGCCAAGCCGTTACCCTGTGGACGTCGCGGAGTAGACTTGTTAAGGCGTGTCTTCCATTTTTCACAAAATTTTTCGAAACGTCCTGATATAAACTTGGACCCATTGTCTGTGATGATCTTGTAAGGAACACCATGTCTGCAGATGATGTTTTTCCATACAAAGTGCTCCACTTGTGTGATTTTTATAGAGATGAACGCTTCTGCTTCAACCCACTTTGAGAAGTAGTCTGTAAGCACAAGTAGCCATCGTCGTTGTCTTGAGGGGTGCAGAGGGCCAACAATATCCATACCCCATCTCATAAATGGATAAGGAGAGCTGATTGAAGAGAGCAGCTCTGTTGGCTGATGGATCTTAGGAGTGTGGCGTTGACACTTGTCAAACTTGGTTGAAAACTTCACACAGTCTTTGATCATTGTCGGCCAGTAGTACCCGTGGCGCTTGATTTTTAGTGTTAGTGCTCGTCCTCCGGAATGATTCTTTTCATTCTCGAGGCTGGTTTAATGCTTTGCATGCAAGCCTCTTATTTTCTCTATAAATACTTTGTAATCCTCATTTGAGAAAATCATCTAGCTTTTGAAAATCAATCATCTCTTTTCTTTCTAGATCAAATCTCGATTGTGAGTAATATCAATCGAAAACCTTTGTCTATTTTTGGTGAGTCATATCCGAAAGTAGCAATGTGGAATATCAAGGGCTTTTCCGCACCTCTTGTGAGACCATTCGATCCCTATCCTTTGAAGCGATTCTATCGTTTGCATAGTTTATCCCGTTCTACCCTATACCGTGAGTGTGTTCCTTGGGAGGAGTCTATCATCTGGTATCAGAGCACCACTCCACAACCTGGGTAGTCTTCGTTCCATTCTCTCTTCATTTCATTTCATCATCGTTCCATTTTAAACTCGTTTCTGAATTTTCCAGATATCAGATCTGTTTTCAAAACTTTTTCATAAATAATTGGTTCATCCTAAAATTCCGAATTCAATTGTTTTGGAACCTAAAACGAGTGTAGTTTATTTCAAAAACAATTTGGGAATTTTTGAACGTGTTTTACTATTTTTATTTGAACCGATCATTTCACTGCATCAAATCTGTCCATTCGTATTCAAATCGTGTTCATAAATTTTTTTAAAAACTTTCTGTTTGAACCAACTCCATTATTTTCCAAGGACTTGTTGCTGGTGATTTGTTTTTGTTTTAATTTCAGGTACCAATGACGGACGAGAGTGCATACACGTCCTCACGGTCAAGGGAAGAGCGAGAGACCGCCATGAATCGAAAGGTCGACGGTATGGTTCAAACGGTCGATGCTATCACCGAGTTGTTGCATGAGATGCGTGACCGTATGGCTGCATTAGAGGTCCGCACACCCGAAAGGCAACAAAGAGCTGGACAAAGAGCCCGAGAGAACGATCCCGATGTCTTCCTTGATTGGGAAAAGAACAAAGATTCGGTCTTTGATTGTCAAGGCTATTCCGATCACAAAAAGGAATTTGACACACCGCCTATCTATGACGACTATGGGGAATATGCGGCTGAAGAAGATAATTCTATGGACATGAATCAAGACAACCGATCGATCTTCATGCCAAGCGATCGATCCTTTTCTTCTGAGCGCCAATCGTCAAACTACTTGCAACGGATGAGAGCTGAGCAACAAAAAATTTCCCACAAGGAAGCCAAAAAGAATGAACCGATTCAGATCCCAGCATGGATCATTTGTAAAACCTACAAGAAGTGCTTGCAAGGAGCAACCATTGAAACGATTGCTTGTGACATCAAAGGTAAGGAAATTGTTGTGCCTAATGCAACAATTCAAAGGTATGAATTTCCTTTTGATCCTAAATCTAAGTTGCTAGAATTTAAACACATTAAGGTGTTCTATGATTCAGAGGATAATTTTAGAAATGTGTTTATGTTTTGTGAAGAATTAAAGCGTAAAAAGTTCTTTAGGCATGGAGGATTTATATTTGATAAAAATAATGTGCTAATAAATTTTGATAAATTCTCTAAAAATGCTAATGCTTCACAACTTGCTGAATATTTCTTTGGAGAAATTGTTTACTATGATAATGTTCTAATTTTTAGAAAACACTTAGATGATCATGCTGAACCGTTAAAATTTATTTTAGATGATCTAAGTAAGAAACTATTTGTTGGTCCGACTAAGTATGTCTTTTGCACCTATAACTTTTTGTTTCGAGTTTTTGAAAGTGCACAGGATATACAAAAGGGTAGCAACGTGATCTTTAAACCTGGTCACCGGTTTTGGATTCGCATGAAGGAGAAACGCTTTCCATCCCAAAAGAATTCCAAACCGATGTTAAGAGGAGACTGTCAACTCCGAGTCAAAGAACAGATCAATGCCTACAAGATCTGTTTGCAAGGTGAGCATAATTTTAATTCAAGTTTCAGTTTTTCTAACTTGTTCCTTGTCCGTGCAGATTTTTCGGATTTGAGGTCAAATCCTTTCCAACTGGGGGAGGATGATATGATTCTGGATGAGCAGATCGAACCAAAGCTTGGAGCTATGCACGAACCTGTTGGAATGCTAAAGAAATCACATGATCAAGTTAGTTCGAGGATCAGAGCTAAGGCCAAACGATTCAAATTGGTCTTAGGGAGGTTGTATCACGAAGGGTACTTGGGTCAGGACGTAGAAGATGAATTCAAACCACACCGGTTTTGAAAATCAGGCCCAAGTAGATCAACGTTTAGCTAAGTGAATTATTTGTGCTCTTTTCCTTCGTTTCGGTTTTGTCCCACTGGGTTTTCCGAAGCAAGGTTTTTAACGAGGCAAATCTTTCACTTCCAATAAAACCCGAATGTTGATCTAAGCCCATGAAGAAGCCCACAAAATTTCAAGTCAAAGATCAAAGAGAAGTCAAAGGGGCATTCAGCTTAGTTTAATTTTATTCAAACTTGTGTTAATTTCTTTTCATTTTCGAGGCTGGTTTAATGCTTTGCATGCAAGCCTCTTATTTTCTCTATAAATACTTTGTAATCCTCATTTGAGAAAATCATCTAGCTTTTGAAAATCAATCATCTCTTTTCTTTCTAGATCAAATCTCGATTGTGAGTAATATCAATCGAAAACCTTTGTCTATTTTTGGTGAGTCATATCCGAAAGTAGCAAAGTGGAATATCAAGGGCTTTTCCGCACCCCTTGTGAGACCATTCGATCCCCATCCTTTGAAGCGATTCTATCGTTTGCAAAGTTTATCCCGTTCTACCCTATACCGTGAGTGTGTTCCTTGGGAGGAGTCTATCAGGTTCTCCTACTATTGGCTTTGCGAGCACGAGCGGGCTTGCTAAGTAACCTTCCAGCTCCTGGAATGCCTCTTTGCACTCCTTTGTCCATTCAAACTTCTTATTTCCGCGAAGAGTATTGTAGAAAGACAGGCACCTATCTGTGGATCGCGAAATGAATCGATTTAAGGCAGCTACTTGTCCTGTGAGCCGTTGTACTTCTCTCTGCGTTTTTGGTGAGGCCATTTGGATAAGAGCGTCAATCTGCTTTGGGTTTGCTTCGATGCCTCGGTGGGTTACTAAATAGCCTAGGAATTCTCCGGAAGTGACTGCAAATTTGCACTTTGTCGGATTCAGCTTCATGCTGTGCAAAATTTAGCTGCTTGATACACTCTTCAAGGTGTGCTACGTGATCTTTTTCTTCCAGGGATTTGACGAGCATGTCGTCTATGTAGACTTCCATGATGTCCCAAGTTGTTCCGCGAACATCTTGTTTACAAGCCTTTGGTACGTTGCTCCAACATTTTTAAGGCCAAAAGGCATCACCTTATAGCAGTAGATTCCGCGATCTGTGATGAATGCTGTCTTCTCTCGGTCCTCTGGGTTCATCATGATCTGATTATACCCAGAGAAAGCGTCCATAAACGTCAGCAGCTTGCTTCCTGCTATAGCTTCCACCAATCGGTCTATGTGGGGGAGTGGAAAGCTGTCTTTCGGACAAGCTTTGTTGAGGTCTGTAAAGTCTATGCATACACTCCACTTCCCATTCTTCTTCTTTACAACGACAGGATTCTCTAGCCTGTCGGGATACTTCACCTCGGTGATTGATCCGACTCGCAGAGCCTTTCTACCCCGTCGTTTACTACCTTTGCTCTCTCTATCCCGAGTTTGCGTCTCTTCTGCTTAACATGTTTGAAAATAGGGTCAACATTCAACTCATGGCAAGTCACATTGATATCGATTCCTGGCATGTCTTCTGCCGCCCATGCAAAAGTGTTGATGTTCTTCTTCAGAAATGAGATAAGGTCATCCTTGATCTTTTCGCCAAGTTTAGCGCCAATTTCTACGCATCTTTCCGGGTGATCGTTGTCTATGCAGACTGAGATAACGGGATCGCAGGTGGGTTGGACTTCTTCTAGGCGATCCTCGTTGAGCTGTAGTTGCTACAAGAGTTTAGAGAGTTCTTTGACCGGCTCTCGATCTGTCTTCATCCTCTTGCGCTGTGCCCTAGCACTGGGTTTTGTTACCGGATTACGGAGCTTGTGCTCGACGAGGAAACAGTTCCGGGACTCTCTTTGAGATCCCCAAATAGTCTCCACTCCGCTTGGAGTTGGGAATTTGAGACAGAGGTGATAGGTAGATGGCAGAGCGCGCATTGAGTTAATCCAGGGAGTGCCCAAGATCACGTTGTAGATGGCTGGGGGATCGGCTACTGAAAATTCTATGATTTTGGTTATTCCACCAGCTTCGACGGGGAGTTTTATGGTCCCCATTGTTAAGGTTGTCTCAGAGAAATTGGTAACCGGCTTTGGTCTCCCTTCTAGAGTGGAAAGGTCAACACCCATCCTTAGGAGCGTTTCACGAAAAATGACATCCAAAGAGCTTCCTGTATCGATGAGGATGCAGGACGTGTTGCAATTGTTGAAGACGAGCTTGAGTACTAGAGGGTCGTTATGGGAGTGATCAATACCTGCTGTCTCTGCTTCTTCAAAAGAGATTACATTGTTTGGTAATTTAGACGGCTAAGACAGATTCTTGCTGACTTTAGCTCTCCGCTGGTAGGCTTTGATAGAAGCTACAGTATCCGAGCAATAACGAGATCCTCCCATGATCATTAGTATATTTGAACCAAGAACGCGGCATTTCGCCGTTGAGTGCCCAAAGGATTTATAATGTTCGTTCTCTTGTCCACGTGTTTGACCAGCTACCGCGGCCTCGACCACGGCCGCGACCTCGGCCTCGTCCTCCTATGTAACCTTGAAATTCTACTTGGTAATTGTGAGCGCCCTTGGATTCGTGATGCACGAATCCTGATCTCTGGTTACTCTTCTTAGCTTGCGGTTAAAACTGAGTAGGTGGAAGGTGAGGCGTAGACTTTGCTTTCCCTTGAGCTTGGGCAAAAATACTCTTTTCGTCTTCGATTGTCACGAAGTCAGTTGCTCGATGCAAAGCGTCTTGAATTGTCACGGGTTTATTGAAGATCATTTTTCTCCAAAACTCGGAGTCGTGCCGTAGTGACTTCTTGATCGCCTCGAGCACATTTTTGTTACTTATACCTTCCACTTTAGATAGCATTGTCTTGAAGCGCTCCATGAAGCTTCTTAAAGTTTCGCTTTAACCTTGTTGCAGATTCCAGAGATCCGCGTCGGATGTTTCTGGTTCAATGAAGATGGCGTAGTGCTTTAGGAATGCTGCAAACAACTGCTTGAAGTTATCAATGGAGTTCCTTTCCAGCTTTGAAAACCATTGAAGTGCTGCTCCCTTAAGGTGCTCCACGAAGAGAAGATAGCGCCCAACATCTTCTTCGTCTTCCCTGAAGTTAGCTCGTCCTAGCACAATCGTGAATGCCGTCAAGTGTTCCGATGGATCTGTTTTGCCTTCATAGAAAGGCACTTTGAGTCGTCCTGGATCAGAGAATTTGATTTGCCTGATGCAATTTGTGAAAGGGGTGTTCTGGACCTCTGCGAGTACTCGATCAAGTTCAGGTGCTTTGCTGACTGCTTTGTGCAACTCGGGCCGAACGTCCCCCATTTCAGCAGCCGCTCACTCTATGCTTCGTTGCATCTCATCCAGCTCATCCTTCTGAGCCTGGAAAACTGCATATCGCTCCTCTTCGACCTCAGACTGCTCTGACCAGGTTACGTCGTCTTCTTCATCGTCGAAGCCTTGCTCTTGCTCTGCGTTGGCGTTGCTTCGTTCAGTGTTTATTGCCACTCTTCCAGTAGCGATGTTCCTTGTGTTGCGTTCAGCTCTCAGATTCTCCGAATTATTTATCACAGAGTCAGTGACATTCGGCCGCTCAATTTCAGTCTGGGCAGTTGCGCCTTGCTCGCCTTGCGGGGTTGGCGGAGGAAAAGGTTGAAGTTGCCCTCTTGGTGGCCTGATTGGGGTTACGAAATCCAGAGACGTCAGAATTATGCGTGCTGCGGGCTGTCTGAACATACCTGCTCTTTTGTTGCCGACCCAATTTGTTGTCGCGAGAACGCGTAGTTCTTCATTGAACATACCTGCTCCTCTGTCTTCTTGAGTAGCGTCTCTAGCATCGTCTTCATACCAGTGAGGAACTCAGAAGTCACTGATGTGACTGCTGCTGCTGGAGTGTCAGGAACAATCAGTGTGTTGTTTGTCGTTTCCCCAGTTCAAGTGTTGTCATCTCTCGATCCGCCGCTGGTGTTATCGCGGTGCTGCTGATCGGCAATACGTCTTTCTTCAGTGATGCGTTGCTGCTCGGCGGCGCGTTGCTCCTCAGCGATGCGTTGCTGCTTGACCGTGAGTTGCTGATTGTCGTCTCCGGGTATCTTTACTTGCGTGGTTTGCACTGTGATCTTCTTGTGTAAGAATGTCTTGCTGGTCCCCTTAGTCGGGGCCAAATTGTATGATTCGAAACTCGAACAATTGAATTTGTAGAGTTGTAGAGGAAATGCGAGACTCCTGAGTAAATCACAATGCAGAAAATGTGGACACTTGCGTTTGCTGTTAAGAGAGCTTTATTACTTTTGCTATCAAAATTCTGATCCCCTTTCTGGGTGAATAGAATGAGCTATTTATAACTTTTTAGACTAGGGCTAATAATACATTTGGGCCAGGTCCATTAAGCATTTAAATGACTTTTGACCCATATAATTATTAAGCCCATTTTAATTATGGATTTAATAATATTATGGGCTTATCTTGAATTGGGCTTCTACAAGCCCGTTTATGTTTCTTCAAGCCTTTTGCAGAATCGTTCTCGTCGTTACATCGATTTCTTAGGGGTGAAATCCGACCCCTACAGAGGTGCGTTGGTGGAATGGAAAAAAAAGAATAATCAAAATACATCAAAGAAGATATATGAGCTTAAGGAGAAGATTCATAAGGCCTATAAAGCTACAGTGATAAATTATCATTATATTGGCCAGTTGAAATCTCAAAATGCGGTTGCATATAGATTGGAAGAAAAATATTGGGGGACAAAGATTAGAGTACTTTAGATGAAAGCGGGAGACAAGAATACTAAGTTCTTTCATGCCAAAACTAAGCAAAGACGAAGCTTCCATAAAATTGTATCTATTCCGAATGTACAAAGATGCACTCTCATGGATCAAAAAGAGATTCAAGCTGGTTGGTAAAGTATTTCCAAAACCTTTTCCCATCCACTCATTGTAGTATTTCTCCTGATCTGTTGGCTGGTATTTCTAGTTCTATTACTCCATAAATAAATCAACAACTCATCAAGCTAGTGACAGAAAAAGAAGTTGTGGAGGTTATTTCTAAGCTGAACCTTGATAAATCTCCGAATCTGGATGGAATGAATGCTGGATTTTACAAGTATCATTGGGCATATATTAAAAGTCAAGTTATGGATTATATCAGGGCTCTTCTTTGAGGAAGGCTACTTGGAGGAAGAAATGAACCATACGCATCTGTGCTTGATTCCCAAAGTATACTATCGCCCTATCAGCCTCATCAACGTCTCTTATAAGATAATCTCTAAAATACTGGCTGAAAGGCTCAAGCCATGGCTCCATCTTCTCATATCCCAAAACCTATCAACATTTATCTCTGGAAGGTTAATTTGACAATATCCTTATAGCTCATGAGCTTCTCCATTCTTTAAACATAATAAAGCTTACTTAACCATCTATGGCTAATGCTGGATATCTCTAAAGCTTTTGACAAGGTGGAGAGTAGTTTTATAGATGTTATTATGAACCAAATGGGATTTAATGCTGTTTAGAGGAATTGGATTATGAAGTGTGTAACATCAGTTACATTCTCATTGTTGGTGAATTGCTGTCCTAAAAAGAAAATATTACCAGAAAGAGGTTTTAGGCAAGGTGATCCAATTTACCCATATCTTTATTTAATTTGTATGGAGGGGTTACCCATGTTACTGCATACATTTAATCAGCAGGAGCTGTTCCATGGATTTAAAGCATCTAGAAGTGGATCGGCTGTTTCTCACTTATTATTTGCAAAAAATTCTCTGTTGTTTTGCTGAGTTACTATGGAGGAAGCCAATAAACTGATGGAAGTGATGACACTATACCAACAAGATTCAGGTCAAGAGATTAATTATCAAAAATTTGCAATCACACTTGGGAAATGTATATCCATTTCTCAACAGAATGCAATTATACAAGTCACAAATATTACAAAAATTGGAGGATTTGGGAGATACTTAAGACTTCTTGAACACTTTAGTAGGAAAAGATATGATGGTTTCTCATATATAGAGCAAATAATACATATTAAGGTATTCAATTGGTACTCTCGAATGCTTTCTTAGGCGGGTAAAGAGATACTAATCAAGGCAATGGCACAAGTAATTCCTACCTATGCAATGTCCTTGAAACAACCAACACTTTTTTTATAATAGTCCAAATTAATATTCCCATAAATATTAATTCTAAAAGATTATATTTCTGAATACAAACACGCAGAATTCTCAAACAATAATCCATTAACCAAATAGCCAACCAATCAATCCAAGAAATGATTCCATGATCAAATAAAATAGCAACCTAACCCCACGTTACAAGACTAAAACATGAAACAACACAACTCATATCATCCTCTTCTTACGCCTTGATTCTGCAGTCACACTTTTCCTTTACCTACAACACATGGAACAAATAGTTGAGTAAGTATTATCATAAATACTAAGTGAGCCGGTCATACCACCCACTGGCGTATCACTCAGGCTCAGGCAACATACAATATAAAATATAACATCCATCAATCATCATAAACACAACTAAGCAAAACATTAAGTTTTTGAACAACAAATAGATCGTGTCGAGCGATACAAGAAATGTGTTGATCGACACTATCGAAGTGCTCGTGTCGAGCGACAAATCACAGTGTTGATTGACACGCTACAAGCACTCGTGTCACTCGACAGCCTCCTATTGTCGATCGACACACCTCACTATTGCACCAAATCGAGCTTCTCGTCTCTCAGCCCGATTCTAGGTAACACGAGTCGCAAAACCAGCATGATAAACATGAGATACAACCACAATATCACCAACAAACATCAATATACAATCAACACAAAACCAATCATTCAACCATCACCAAAACGAAACTATCATTACCTAGATTCGTGGTCGCGAACTCACCTTAGCCTAGGAACAAAATTGATCACGGGTTAAACTAAAAGGAAACACGAACACAACAAAAAAAACGGACTGATTCCCTCGCTGAAGCGTTAAGGAAGAACCGTCGAACGATTCTTCTACATTCAACGAATGATCGAGTCACAAACACGATCAGAAACGCTCACTTCTCTCATGAACACTCGAAAATCTCCGTCAATTCTCTTCTCCTTTCTCTGTAAAATGTGACCACGAACAGAGAACTCGTTTATATACGAAACCTTGGGCAAATCCCTATACTACGTCTCAAACAGCGATTAAAACGTAACCATCCGGTTCCTACGAAAGATCGTGCCGAGCAACACCAAAGCAGTGTCGATCGATACACCAAAACATATCATATCGATCGACAACACCACTGTGTTGCTCAACACGACACCAAAATACCATATTTTGGTTTGCAGATGTTACAGTTCTCCACCACTACTCTGAATTCGACCTCGAATCTTGCAAAACACGTCTACCAAAAGACTAAAAACTTGACCCCACTTGGCCAATACCACTAGAGATCCGCACCTGATCTCGGAGACTCGCATCTAATCTCATGATTATACGCACGTTTTCAAACATTCATTACTCTTAACTCATTACTACACAACTTGCTCTCAGGAACACATCCTTTAAACAACTGGTGCACTATACCCCTCTAACTCTCAAGAACGGATCCGTTGAGCACATAGTATACATGGAACCACTATCCCCTCTAGACTTATACTGAGACCCATTTGTCTCAGATAAGTTTGTCGGAGAACCAATATCTCCAAAGAAATGCAGGGGGTACTACAATCCCCTTAAGAGAACCACTATCCCTCGATACTTATACTAAGACCCCACTTGTCACAACTATGTAAGCATTCCTCGATAGTTATAATGAGACCCACTTGTCCCAGATAAGTATACCGGAGAACCACTATCTCTAAAGTGTAATGAGTTATTCAGGAACACTACGGCCCTTAGAGTAATAAATTCTAAAATGCCTATAAACCTCTACGATTAGCATCGCCTCACGTTGTCTAAACTCGATATTCTCGACCTAGAATATCATCTCAAACACAACCCACACTGGTCAACTAAAACAACTAACACCTATAAGAATCTCACATCTTATATGAACACCGAAAAATAAATAAGGAACTCTATCTTATAAATCTTCAAAAATATATATCGTTACAACTGCCAATACACGAAACGAAAACGACAAAAGCAACATGCTAACACAAAAACCAGAACCACAAAGATAAAAGTAAGCTCAAGCCATGACCTGCTTGTCGAATCACTTGCCGAACTTTAACTTTATCTTTGCTTCAGGCTCCCAAGTCTCGTCCTCAGTACCAGCACAATCCCATAAAATCCTCAATAACAAAATCTTCTTCAGACGCAACACCTTGACTCTCCTCTCGAGAATCCTCACTGGAACTGCCGATAACGTCAAATCAGGCCTAAGATCCTCCGGAATCTTAGCCACTAACTCCTCCAAACAGATCTACTTGTTCTCTAAAATAGATTTGGTAGGACCCCTCAACATAGCCATCTTGAGATACACGCGATCTCTAACCTCAAACTCAAGTTCGTTTCTCCTCTTATCAGCATAACTCTTCCAGCGATCCTAAGCTTTTTTCATATTTAACTTCAAGACATGGATCTTCTCCATCGTCTCCTGAACATAAGTAGCACCATGAATGCTCTGCTCCCCCACTTGGGTCCAACATAAAGGTATCCTGCACGGCCGCCCATAGAAAGCCTCATGTGGAGCCATCCTGAAACTCGCCTGAAAACTGTTGTTATACGCAAACTCAGCCAGAGATAAAGGATCAACCCAGTGACTACCCCAATCCAGCACACACATCCTCACCAAATCCTCTAAAGTCTTAATAGTCATTTATGACTGCCCATCAGTCTGTAGATGATATGATGTACTCATATGCACCTTAGTGCCCATCTCTGCTTGAAAATCTCTCCAAAATTATGAAGTGAACTTGTGATCACGGTCAAACACAATACTGGCTGGCACTCCACGCAGCCTCACAATCTCCTTCTCAAACTTCTTAGCTAAAACCGCTTCCCCGTTGGTCTTCTTAATAGCCAAAAAGTGTGCAAACTTAGTCAACCGGTACACAATCACCCAGATTGCATCATACGTCCGCGAGTTAGGTAAACCAACCATAAAATCCATCGTGATCATGTCCCACTTCCACTCTGGAATAGGTAAGCTCTGCAACAAACCATTCGGAACCTGATGCTCAACCTTCACCAATGGACACGTGTTGCACTTCACGATCCAATCAGCCACATCTCTCTTCATCCCGACCCAATGATAGTACCATTTTAGATCTCGATACATTTTAGTCGCTCTTAGATGTATCAAGAACTTGCTCGCATAAGCCTCACTCAGAATCTCCTGCCTCAACGACTCATCATTAGGCACACACAGTCGCCCACGCACAAGGATCGTCCCATTCAAAGAGACCTGATACTCAGAACTAACACTCCTCGATGCATCGATCAAACTCTGATCACTCTCCTGAGACACTCGAATCCTACTCAGATGATCTGCCCGATCAGCTGCCTCTAATCCCAAATGCTCCTGCAAAATAGCATGCAAACGCAAAATGCTAATTTCGTTCACTAAGGCGTCAACCTCTTGCTCCCAAACCGAATTAACTCTCTGCCAACTCAGAGCATCTGCCACCTGGGTAGCCTTACCTGGATGGTAAATAATCTCTATATCATAATCTTTCAACAACTCAACCCAACGCCTCTATCTTATATTCAACAACGGCTGAGTAAAGATGTGTTGCAGATTCTTGTGATCCGTATAAATCAGCACCTTTCTGCCATACAGATAAGATCTCCAAATCTTCAAGGCAAACACTACTGCACCCAACTCAAGATCATGCATAGGGCGATTACGCTCGCTGCCCTGCAAATGCCTCGAAGCATAAGCAATAACCCTGCCCTTCTGCATCAGAACGCAACCAAAGCCAACTCCTGAAGCATCAATGTAGGCTCCCCTGGCTTGGGTAATGCCAATATTGGTGTAATCGTCAGCATCTTGTTGAGCTTCGCAGTGCTCTCCTCGCACTCTGGTGACCAACCAAATAGGGCATCCTTCCCTGTCAACTTCGTCATAGATTGCGCCATATTCGCAAATCCCTTGACGAATCTCCTGTAGTAACATGCCAAACCAAGAAAACTCCTGATCTCAGTGGCGTTACTCGGTCTAGGCCAATCTTTGATAGCCTCTATCTTTATTGGATCTACCGCAACTTCCTCTGCAGAAACAATATGACCCATGACTCCCATTTGTTGCTGTCAGAAACTCCACTTGCTCAACTTAGCATATAGCTTCTCCTTATGAAGCTTCTCCTCATGAAGCTTTTCCAGAACCAATCTCAAATAAGCCTCGTGCTCCTCGAGTATACCAGTATATCGTCGATGAAGATGATACCGAAGACGTCCAAATACTCCTTGAACACATCATTCATTAATCTCATAAAAGTTGCCGGCGCATTCGTCAAACCAAAATGCATCACTACAAACTCGAAATGTCCATATCTCGTCTTGAATGCTTTCTTATGAACATCTGCCTCTACTATCAGGAGCTGATGATAACCCGACGCCAAGTCTATCTTGGAGAACCAAGTAGCACCCCTCGGCTAATCCAACAACTCATCAATACTCGGGAGAGGGTACTTATTCTTCATGGTAATTCGGTTAAGTCCCCGTTAATCAATGCACAACCGGAAACTCCCATCCTTCTTCTTCACAAATAACACCAGCGCTACCTATGATGAAACACTCGGCCGAATAAAACTCTTACTCAACAAATCCTCCAGCTGCCTCTTCTGCACTACCAACTCTGGTGGAACCATCTTGTAAGGAGCCTTTGAAATCGGAGGTATCCCGAGCACTAGTTCAATCGTGAAAGGATCAAACCGAGACGCCGGTAATCCCTCTAATGACTGAAACACATCCCCGAAATCCTGAACAATTCTGATCTCGCTGATAGCAACCTCCCCACTAGACTCATATATCACAATCGTTACAAGTTATGCCTCGCAACCTCGCGCTATCATCTGCTCTGCGTGAATAGCCGAGATTACAAGACTCCCGAAAATAAGTCTCATGACTTGAAACATTAACCTCCCAAGATCACACTCGAAAACAACTCTGCCTCGATAACAATCCAGGTGAACTCTGTAATGCACCAGCCAATCCATCCCCTAAATGACATCATAAAGCTCCAACGAACTAATAACCAAATTTGCTGGCATCGACTCCCCAGCAATCTGCACATCTACTGCTCTAGCATGACCAAAAGTAGCCAGGAATCCTCCACCGGCCACCTTGATCATGCCTAAAAGCTCACCAGCACTGCTCTTGGCACGCTCCAGAGGAATAAAGCAATTTGATGCTCCCGAATAAAAAAAAACATGGGACTCGAAACCTCCCACTATTAAGGTCTTTACACAATTCACATGCATTGTGAACCCTAATATTTCTATCACAAGCAAAATAAAAGAACACAAACTACAATTCAACAACTTAAGAAGTTACGAAGTTCGAGTTTAAGATTTTACCTGTGATACTGCCCCACCTCTGCCGATGCGTAAACTCGCAGTGCAGGTACAATCTGAGCTAAAGGCTGCACTGCATCCTCCTGAGATATCTGTTGTGCTGCCACTGGTGAACCGGTGCCACATCCATCTGCTACAACTTGGGATAGATCGGCCTGATATGCCCCGGCATTTTGTAATGGTAACACACCTTGACCTCCCGAGATGCCTCCCTCTTAGTACAGCTTGCCACACGATGCTTGGTGCTTCCGCACCCGAAACAACTACGACCACTCTGGCTGCCTCTAGAAACATCGTCCCATTTCATTTTCTGCTCCTGCGCACGCTTACCGCTTTTGCCGGAACCAGAACCTCGGTGCTGCTGATGCTCCTGCTACTGTCTCCTCGGCTACACAGCAGAAGCAACCACAGGCGGAACAATCATTGCCCCCGCCTGCTCACGCTGATCCTCTTCAATAGAAGCAGCAAGCTCCACCAGCTCCACCCTCGAGGCGTAAGTGGAACCTCTACACTGCGTCTTAATGCTTAGATAAAGCCCTTGTAAGAACCTCTGCACAAGGGTTCGCTCATCCTCCATGCTACGGCTAGCCTAAACCACAAGCGTCCTAAACTCAGCGTCATACTCACACACCAAATGCTCTCTCTGATTCAGCTCCATAATCCTCATCTAGAGACGATTCAACACCTCATGAGGAATGTTCTTAGCGTTAAACACGATTAAGAACTTGCCCCAGGTCCATACATCTCTCCTAGTCTCAATTGCTCTCCACCAAAAGTGCGCATCCCCATTGAGATAATGAATAACCAACATTACCTAATACTCAGCAGGACATCGAATCGATTGATAATTGCGCTCTTGCCCATGCGCCACTCATCAGCCTCCTCAAACCCAACAACACCTGCAAAGAAAGGCGTACCAATCCTTTGCATCTGTCACATCATCTCCAGATAGAAAGGATGCTCTACAACTGCAGCCCTCGGCTGCTCAACCACTATAGCCCTCGGCTGCGCCTCAACCTCTGGAGGCATTGTTAGCCTGAGCCAGCTGCCGGAAATTGCTTTAGCAACTGCGTCAGTAAGCCCATAATAATATCATCACAACCCGAAGCTGCACCAGCACCCACGCCTGGGCCCGTTGCATCGCCAGCTAACCCGATGTCTTTCCCGGCACCACCAGTACTCTCACTAGCACTCAAACTGGCCTCGCTCCCCTCGTGATACAAAAATGAGGTAGCAAACTAACTCTGCGTCGCACTGCCGACAGATTCTGCCACGACCTCGGGTAACACCACCACGAGCTTTGCCACGACCTCTAGCATAAGGAGCCATCTCACTGCACTTCCAAAGAACATAAGATAAACATACTAGAAGTCACAAACATTCACAATAAACTTACCGCATAATCTCTTTAAAGGCCGAGGAGGATGATCTAAGACTAATAATTGTCTAACACATATAAGAAGTTAATCACATAGTCTCAATTCATCCCAATCTACTGTCCAAAAACCGTAGATGCTCTGTTACTAAAATGAAACAACCAAATTTTTTTTTTTATAATAGTCTCAAATTAATATTCTCATAAATATTAATTCTCAACGACTATATTTTTGCGGAAATTCTCAAACAATAATCCATTAACCAAATAGCCAACCAATCAATCCAAGAAATGATTCCATGATCAAATAAAAGACTAGCAACCTAACCCCACGTTCACTAGACTAAAACACGAAACAACACAACTCCTATCATCCTCTGCCTATGCCTTGATTCCGTAGTCACACTTTTCCTTTACCTCCAACACATGGAACAAATAGTTGCGTAAGTATTATCATAAATACTTAGTCAGCCGGTCATACCACCCACCGGCGTATCATTCAGGCTCAGGCAGCATACAATATAAAATATAACATTCATCAATCATCATAAACACAACCAAGAAAAACATTAAGTTTTGGATCAACAAATTGATCGTGTTGAGCGACACAAGCAATGTGTCGATCGACACTATCGAAGTGCTCGTGTCGAGCGACACATCATAGAGTTGATTGACACGCTACAAGCACTCGTGTTGCTCGACACCCTCCTGCTGTCGATTGACACGCCTTATTGTTGCACCATAATCGAGCTTCTCCTCTCTAAGCCTGATCCTAGGCAACACGAGTCGCAAAACCTACACGATAAACACGATATACATCCACAATATCACCAACAAACATGAATATACAATCAACACAAAACCAATCATTCAACCATCACCAAAACGAAACCATCATTGCCTAGAACCGTGGTTACGAACTCACCTTAGCCTAGGAAGGGAATTGATCAAGGGTTAATCAACAAGGAAACACGAACTCAACCATAAGCACAGACTGATTCCCTTGCTGAAACGTCAAGGAAGAACCGTCGAATAATTCTTCTACGTTCAACGAATGATCGAGTCAAAAACACAATCACAAATGCTCACTTATCCCACAAACACTTAAAAATCTCCCTCAATTCTCTTCTCCTTTCTTTGTAAAACACGGCCACGAATAGAGAACTCGTCTATATACGAAATCTAGGGCAAATCCCTAAACCACGTCTCAACCCGTGATTAAAACGTAACCATCCAGTTTCTGCGAAAGATCGTGTTGAGCGACATCAAGGCAGTGTTGATCGACACACCAAAAAATATCGTGTCGATCAACAGCACTACTGTGTCGCTCGACACGATACCAAAATACCACATTTTGGTTCGCGGAATTTACAGTCCTATTTTATGATGCCTAAGAAGTTGCTTAGTAAGATTACAACAGCTATTAGGAACTATTGGTGGTCCTCAGATCCATACCATAAAAAGATTCCATGGGTAGCTTGGAATAAAATCACAGTGTCAAAGGAGCAAGGAGGTATATGCATCAGAGATTTAAGGGATTTTAATTTGGCTTTATTAGCTAAGCAAGGATGGACGCTTATGAGATACTCACAATTCCTGCTAGCTCAAGTTTATAAGCTAAATAATTTCGGAAAACAAGTTTTCTCCAGGCACAAAGCTATCATAACTCTAGTTATGCTTAGAAAACTATAAATCAAGCTCAACCAATTTTAAGACAAGATCTGAGATGGTTAGTTGGTAATGGAAGGAAGATAAATGTTTGGTCTGATCCATGGCTTCCTACTAATCCACCAAGGTCAGCCAACGGTCCTGGACACAATAGTAATCTTAATCTCACAGTTTCTCATTTGATTGATCATGTGACCAAGGAATCATATATCAGGAACATTAAAGAGGATGATATTGACTTGATCTACTGGATGAAGCCTAGTCTAACCGGTGCTAAAGATAGTCTGGTTTGGACTTTTTCCAAAACTTGAAAGTATACGGTTAAGACTGGTTATCATGTGCAACATTCTACTCTAGAGTTAGGGTGCACAGACACACATTAATGCTCTCATAATGTGAGTAAATGTGATCCACATGTTGTTGAATTGAGGAAACTATGCACAACAATATGGAGTATGAACTGTCCCCCCAAGCTCTAAACCTTCTGGTGGAGAGTAGCTCGTAATAGCTTGCATGTAGCAGTGTAATTGCAAGGCAGATGATGAAAAATTGGCCTTATGTGTATGCAATGTAGGGAGCATGGGGAAAAATTGAATCACTTGTTCTTTCAGTGTAGGGTTGCAAAGGAGATTTGGGAACTAGGTCCCATTTTATACCATCCAGTTACTCATTTTCAAAGTGATTCTCTCAATTATAATATTTCTCAATTGTTTCTCACTCACATTGGGCAAAGAACAAAGGAAGTACTGCCTGCTTCCATTGGCTAGAGAATATGGAAAATAAGGAATAGTCATATATATGAGATCAAGAAGATATTCATTCCTCATGTGATCACCAATGCTTTCTTCGATAAACAGAGGTGGGAGGAGGCTAGAGCTGGAATGAGCAGCCGAGTAAGACAATTATGCCTCAGCTTCAACCTCAGGTACCACAAACATTTCAATAGGTCCTTACTAATGACAATGCCTATTGTTGTTTGGTAGATGCATCTTGGAAATTTGATCATAAATGCATAGGTATTGCGTGGTCTCTATATACAAGAGAGGGAAGCATAGTTCTTTGGGGTAGAACCTCTGCAGCCAAAACCTTAACCCCATTAGGAGCTGAAGCTACAACATTGCTAATGGCAGTTAAAGAGATCATTAAGCTCATTTATGAGAAGGTATTATTTATGGGAGATAATAAGATTTTAATTGAAAGTGTTGATAAGTTGATGAAAGGGCAGAGGAAGCAAGAGTGGTGTCGTTTAGAGATAGCAATGCTTATCAAGGACATCATTTCGCTCGAAGAAACAAAAATTATTCATTTGTCCTTGTAAAGCAAAACGTGGTCAAAGAAGTAGATCATAAATCTAAATTAGCGAGAGATGAAACTCTTCCTTGTATTATTTCTTGAGAAACTTTGTAATTATGTAACTTTCTCTTTAATAGTATGTAGTTTGCCGTCAATTTTTTTTCCTGGAACCTTTTTTATCGTATATGGTAACGAAGATGAAAAATTTTCAATGTTAGATATCGATTTGTCGCCATATTCGCCCCATAGAAACTAGATTTAAATTTGTTAAAAAAGAAAGAATTTTGGGTCTTCAGTCTAAAATCCGAACAAAAATTATTTAAAATCTAAAACTTTATGCACAGTAGACTTAAGTTGTGGACCCATCAACTTAAAAGTGTGAGTGTCTTTTAAAATCAACAGAGCTAAAGTTCGGAACAAGTCAACGAAAATCTTTGACTCAACCGCATCTCTGATATTCTTTAAAGAACAACTCTTAACGTGCCCGAGATACACAGAGCTAACTTTAGATACACGAGCTGAATCGAGCTATAAATACAAGCAGAATGAGCAATCACGGGAGATCTTTTTGTATATTTTATTTACAATTAATATCAAACTAGTTTCGACATTTTAAGCCACATTATGAGATTTATGGATATTTTTTAGGACTAAAGTTTTATTTTTGAATTCTCCTATAAAGTTTTAGTGCAAAATTCAACTTCCACATTTGATGTCGTCTAAGGAGAAAAAATAGATACGTCTTACACAAAAATACGATCTCGGATTTTTATAGCAAAAATGGATACTAACAATTCTAAAATATCGCAATCATTGACCAACATGGATCAAATTCAAACCCTTTAACTTCGATCTAGGTTTCGCATGCGAGTGTAACTACATCATATATGCGCGTCCCCACAAGATCCAACGCTCCGGCGACCATCATAATCCCACCGATGATACCCGTAGTATATGACAACACCAAGCAAGTGCTTCCGGGAATATCCCAATGGACGCAACTAATTTCTCTTTGGAAACCCTCCCGCCAATCCCTTTGGGACATAGATGACGTACTCATGAAGATCTAATGGAAATACATCAAATCCTTTATACCGTAGTTGAGAGATCGCAAGGCCAAGACCCAATTGTCTGGACCGTCGTAGCTCACCTCGACAAGCAGGAAATTATCTTGATGGCGCAACTCGAGAAAATGTCCCAATCGATCGTACGAAAACTCCCCCGATCAAACCCTTAACGGGAGCTATCTCCAATAAGAAGTACGACTCCGCAGACGCCGCTGTTTATATTTCTTAGGAATCTATGTTACTGCTCCCAACACAAGTCGTTATCCTATATTCAACACACCTGCGAGATTACCATCTCTTATCACGGATATACCTAGTCTGAATTGCATAACGCTTCTACGCGTGTGAGTGAACCAACCTTGCCACCTCTACCTCTCATAGATAGGAGTTAACCTGCCCCGTCAAGATGGGTAGGAGTTGTGATAGAGGTTAAACTACCTACTAAGTTTAACCTTAAATGACCACAAGTGCATGGTTATGTTAAGTAGTATTTAATGATTGAATCCACAAGAAAATTGATTAGGACAATATGATTAAAAAGAACTCTAACAGGCGCTATTCCGACGGCCAATCCCGTCTGAATTCCGTCGGAATTGACCCTTTTCCAACGGTATTCCGACGGGATTGGTCCATCGTTTCTATCACGTCGGAATTGAAAATCCGTCGGCAGTCCGTCGTTATAACGTCGGATGTCGGAAGGGAGACGGAATTCTGACGGTTTCGGACTTCCGGCGAGTACCGACGGAGTTCCGACGGTTTCGGACTTCAGGCGATTACCGACGGAACTCCGACGGTTTACGTTATTTTAAACAAAAAATTAATAATAATTAAACAATTTAAAATCAATGAAATATAATAAAACATTTAAAAATATAATAAAAATAAATAAATAAACTGATTAAATTAAAATTGTTTAAAAAGTATTTTAAAGTTTTACATTAAATTTTAAAACTTCAAAAGGCCTATTCCGGCCTACGCGTACTGAAGAAGTCGGTCATCTTCTGTTCCAAAGCTCGAAATCGTGCCTCTGCCTCCGCCTTATCTTTCTCTCTCGATTCCTCGGCCTCCTTCTTATCTGTCTCTCTCGCTTGCTCCATTGCCCTAAGCCACTCGGTCAGCTCTCGGTTTTCTGCTTCCAATCTGCTACCACCGCCATAACGAACCGACGAAACGGACGAGCAACTATCTTCAGGGAGGCCGAATACACGGCCTCTGGTCTTGGGAGTCGCCTACAATAAAAAAGAAATTAAATCTTAGAACTTAGGTGTATTAAAAGTTATTTTGAAACTTGTTTAAAAGTGACACGGTTACTAACCTTGTAGGTGAACTCGTTGATCGTCTCGTATGAAACTTCGGTGGGCGCCGAAGTTCCTTCCTCGATCGGTTGCGATTGGAGGTACTGCTCCCCGAGCCTCTCCATGGTCTCCACGATTTCACGAGCAATGGGATCTTGAATTTCACCGGTCTTCTTGTTGGTGTGCGTAGCTTTGAGCAAAGCAAGATTCGAAGGAAACACACCGGTCTCCTGAAACTGTTAACATATAAAATTTTGTTAGCAAATTTTTATAAATTATGAATTATTTAAATACTTACCATTTTGTCTGCAAGTGAAGCCTTGCTCGTTTCTCCGAGGTTGTGGGTCGCTTTTCCCTTCCCCTTCCGGTCGCTATTGCGGTTAGTTGAGTTTCTCTCTGAGGTCGCCCGAGTTGCCTCCTGTTCCTAATGTGCAACTAGTCCATCCCAACATGTGTCTTTATGTTTCATAACCTGAGGCACCTTCCTGGTTTTGTACCATGCATCTTTCCACTCGTTCATCTTCAACGAGTACTTCCTCGTAGCCTTTTCGTCGAATTTCTTTCGGACCAACGAAGTGAGCGGTGGGTCCCACGTAAAATCTTACAGCAAAAACACCACATTCTCGCATTAGTAATTAAAATGTGAGTCATATAGGAAATATATTTCAAACTTATAAAATAAAATCATACCGCAAATTGTCGAAACCAAGTGTCCCGGTCCCCCACTGGCATATCGTGGTATGTGGGATACGGTTTAGTTACCAAGGAATTCATCATTCCATTGATAGAACCCGTAATCCCGTTTCCCGAGTATTGGAACCTAATAAAATATTTAGTTAAATATTTTACTAAAATAATTTAATCCAATACAAATTTAAATAAGACTTACCAGGTCGTGTTAGGTGGCGTGTCTGGATCTAGACGAGTCAACCTATCACGTCCGGGTTGCGACACAAACTGCTCGATGGTCATGGATGTGGGAGCTGAGAAGGCCGTACCCGGGGGCTGAGACATGTGTGGGGTCTCTAAGTCAGGAGTACTGTCGGGGATATGCGTCTCACTCCCACTCCGACCTCCCCTACTGGAAGTCCCACCTCCTCTAGAATGATGATATCGCGGATAGTTCCTACGATTTCCAAAATTCTAAGAGTTTGAGATTTCAGGATTAATGGAATATGGAATTTATAGGAATTAGAGATTTTGCGATTTAGTTATTTGGAAATTTCGGATTTAGGGATATAAGGATATTGGAAATTAGGGTTTTTTGCAATATAGAGATTAAAGGAATTTAGTTTTCGGACATTTTGTTATTTAGGGACATAGGGATTGATGAGAATTTAAGATTTTTGTAATAAATGAATTTATTGAATTTGAGATTATGTAGTTTTGTGATTTATGGACTTAGGGATTTTGGGAAATTGGAATTTTAAAATTTAAGTAATCAGGGCTTGTTTGTATATTGTATATTCAGAAACCGAAGTTCATCGATTTAGGTTTTGTTGGGAAATTGACATTTATAATTTGACAAATTTTATTAATGTTAATAAATTTTTAAATTTGAAGGTTTTGAAGGTTTAAATTGTTAAAGTTATAAATTTTTAAATTTTTTAATTTTTAAATTTAAAGGATTTAGAGTTTTAAATTTTATTACTTATAAATAGATTTAAAATTTTAAAGGTTTAAATTGTTTTATTAATGTTATAAAATTTTTAAATTTGAAGGATTTAAAGGTTTTAATTGTTAAAGTTATAAATTTTAAAATTTTTAAAATTTTAAATTTAAAGGATTTAAAAGATTTAAAGTTTTAAATTTTAGTATTTTTAAATAGGTTAAAAAATTTAAAGGTTAAAATTGTTTTATTAATGTTATAATTGTTTTAAATTTTAACGATTTTAAATGATTATCTTCAAATATTCTATATAGGATATTTAGAAATTTAAAATTTTACATATTAATCATACATTAAATTATTAAAAATCCCTAAAAATCACAAAAACATATGAAAATGAAATTCTTAAAATTGGAAATATTTATAAAATCAGAATTGTCAAAAAATCCCTAAATTGGTAAATTACTAAAATTATCAACAAACCTAAATCTCAAAATCTCTAAAATTAGAATTCCCTTAATTTATAAATTTATAAAATTTCTAAATTTCTACAATCCTAAATTTCTAAATTTCTACAATTCTCATATTCAATTTCTACAAATCCACACATTCACAAGAACAATTTCTAAAAATCCACAAATTTCCATAAGAACACAAACAAAACTTACATTGATTTTGGGAGTGGCGACGGATTTGGACGGTGGCTCGGCGATTCCGGCGATTGGGAGGAGATTTCCGGCGACCGGACGGCGGTGGAGAGGAGATTTCCGGTGGTGGGGTGAAGAAATCCGGCGATTCCGGCGGTGGAGAGGACAAATAGGACGATTCCGGCGGTAGGGATGCAAAATCCGGCGATAATTGTCGAAATCCGGCGATGGATCGGAATTTTGGATTGTTTTTGATAAGTGTCGGGGAAGAGAAACAGTTCTGGGATTTATAACAGTAGCCGACGGAATTTCGACGGTCTCCGTAACACCGACGGTAATTCAGACGGTTTTCCCGCTTTGGCAATGATCACGAAGTTGTTTGGCGACAAGGAAAATTAGGGTTTCCGTCGGCAATCCGTCGGAACTTAAGACGGAATACCGACATAAATTATTATAAATATCAATTTTTAATATATTTCTGTAGGGGTGGGTAAACGGGAATATGGGACGGGATCTAACGGGAACGGGGTGTATGGGACTAGAAAAATACGTCACATTTATGTCCCATTTCAAATTCTGGACGGGAACGGGATAAAACTGGATGAGACGGGAACGGTACGGGAAATCCCATAAAATAATCAGACTCAAAAATTAGATGAAAGAATGCTTCAAATTGTAAATATGTATATAACAAGGTTTTTCAATTTATGAAAACATATGTTTAAATTAAAGAAAATTCAATTGTATTTTATAAAAGTTAATAATTTAAAATAAAATAAAAACCATAATCTTCAAATTAAATCAAACTTAAACCACATTAAACCATATTTCATATTATCCCATTAAAAAATAGATATATGTATATATCCCATATTAAACCATATTTCATATTATCCTTATAATTTCATATATTCCATATCCCATAGTAAACTATATAAAAACCATAATTTTCAAATTGAATCATATAACCCATATCCCATATAAAAACCATACCCTCGAAACCAAGAAAAATTTATTCAATAAATTTGGTAATAAAATAAAACTCCCGTCGGAACACCGTCGGAAATTAAGACGGAAGTCCGACGGGTTTTTAGTTTTATTACATATATTTAAGGTTGTACGCCGGAACAAATTGTTTATTTAATAAATATATGTAATAAAAATAAAAACCCGTCGGAACACCGTCGGAAATAAAGACGGAATTCCGACGGGTTTTTATTTTTATTACATATATTTAATTTTTCCGGCGGTAACAAATATGTGAAATAAAATTCCGTCGACAATGTGAACGAGTTAAAGCCATATCAAAATAGGCTTTAATCGTTCTGCCAATCGAAGTGCCAAACCCATGAATCCCACAAGTTCTATCTATGTTGCCTTGGTTTTCACAAATCTTACATTACACATACAATTTATATTGCAATATAAATTTAAATACCAAAATAGTAAATATTACACGTACCAACATTACGTTCAATATTACATATATTTAATAAATTTGGTAATAAAATAAAACTTCCGTCGGAACACTGTCGGAAATAAAGACGGAATTCCGACGGGTTTTTATTTTTATTACATATATTTAATTTTTCCGGCGGTAACAAATATGTGAAATAAAATTCCGTCGACAATGTGAACAAGTTAGAGCCATATCAAAATTGGCTTTAATCGTTCTGCCAATCGAAGTGCCAAACCCGTGAATCCCACAAGTTCTATCTATGTTGCCTTGGTTTTCATAAATCTTACATTACACATACAATTTATATTGCAATATAAATTTAAATACCATAATAGTAAATATTACACGTACCAACATTATGCGGATAAACTCGTAAAATAGATAGTAGGAAATTATTTAACATAAAAGCAACATAAAGCCGTAAGCATAAAATAATTCTTATTCATGGACGAGTTAGATAATTATTCTTCATCGGAGTCTGGAACTGTTTCATATTCGTACCCAGTAGTTTCTTCATCTTCCTCCTCGATGGTGCATACTTCCGTTGGCTGGTATTCAACAATCATCGTATTAGCACCGATTATCTGTTTGAAAACTGAATTTAGTTAACCATTCCCAAAAATATTTATAAACGTATGGTGTATGTACCTTAACAATGTTCCGCTCTGTGATGTTTAGGTACTTTGGGTTTCTACCAAAACGACAAACGGTAACATTCTTCGGGATGACCACCGCACCTACAACAGTCGTGAGTCTGTACTCGTCATTCTTGAAGATGTTATGGTGCATGGTTCCCTCGATTAATTCCGACGGATCTTTTAAGGTTACAAGCAGATCTCCCTGGTCATTGGGGGTCAAACTAGAGAGCATAGCCACAATCTGATAATTAAATAGAATATACTTGTCAGATAAATTGTTTCTCAAAATGGTAATAAAATTGGACGGCAACGTAAACCTTTTTTATTTTCACAAATTGTGAACGCGGGGATTGAATTTCTGCAACCTGGGTCCAGAATGGTGTGGCCCTATTGCGATAAGAACCTACATTTATGAATGATAGATTTTGTATTTGTCAGCTACAATCATTACATAACAATATATTGTAAAAGTAAAAACGGTAATTATATATATATATATATATATATATATACCTTCACGGATTATGTAATCGATAGTAGAAGTCCACCGAAGGCTACTAAAATTCTGGTCGGCTTGTGGTGCCTCGTTCATGACCTCATAAATAAAATTTTGTGTTGGGCGAGTTTGAGAACTTTCACCTCGCACCACCCTTGCATCATGAGCCCTCTTGCGAAAAATTCCTCGCCTTACGACTTGGCCAGGTTCCGGTATTTCGGGCGTTTGGTTCAGGGATCGTTGAGTTGGGTGGAGTGAAATTGTTGGTAGAGCATCTATGACATTTAAATTATCGTAAGGAGGGCTTGAAGGAAGAAGAGTTGTGTTTGGAGTGGTTAGACCAGGGGCTCGGTTTTGCATATAGTAATTCCATAGATCTTTGTTAGCCATTATGCAATTGAATATTTTTGTGTTATGATTTTGTGTTCAAATTTTGTTATGAACGAATGAGAACATGTGGAACATATATGTACAACGGATATCCGTCGGATTTCCGTCGGAAAACCGTCATAACACTCCGACATAACACCCCACCAATCCCTTCGGCCACTGCAGACGATTTATTAACCACATAAACTTTGCCGACATCTGAAACCGTCGAAATTCCGCCGGACATCCGTTACATAATTCCGAGGACATAGCTCCGTCAGGAATCCGTCAGTACAGCTGACCAATCAAACTTTGCTGACATCGTGTAGTCTGAATTCCGTCGGTAATACGGACAGAATACAGATGGAATACCGACGGTTTATACATATATCTTCTACTATAAATACAGCTGATGGAGTGTATATCTTCTACACCTCTCAATAACACAAAAAATGTCTTCTAACTCTCCTAATGACGACGTAAAAACAACATCGGAGGCTAATTTTTTTTATATTCCAAAATACAGGTGGAAAACCGAATCTCATTGCGACGAATTCACTCTAGAGATTCCCACTTACTCGTGAGAATTTGATACGTGCTCACCAATCCATAAAGAAGATTCCACATCAACAATAGTGCCTGACAGCCAGTGCTCGCCAAGCATCCACCACATTTACGATAGGCAGCCACAATGTCCTGATCATAACCGGGTTATCGAAGCCGAACAACCATGTCAATTGATGGAAAAGTCAGATACTGACGGTGCAAGTACTACAAACGTATGTAAGGATCAGTACTATGGTTATGAATTCGCCTAAAGCCCAGAAAAGCCAAACTTAAATTTAGATGTTCATGCAATCAAAAGTGAATTGTGCGACGGATTTATAGATTCTCCACCAAAGGAGCATTACTATGATTTCAAATTCGTCCAAAGCCCAGCCAAGACAAACATAAATCTAGATGTTGATGCAATCAAAAGCGAATTGTGCGACGGATTTGTAGATTCTCCACAAAAGAAAAAAAAGGGAAAGAACATCACGAGATGATTCTAACAAATGGTAAGTTCGGAGTGGAAACCGACAGATGATTGTAAAATGAGGAGTTTATTATGTATTTGTATCATACCCGTTGTGTGTTAAATATTTGCAAGTCTCTAATGTACCTGTTTAAGAATGTGTTTTTAATTTTATGTTTCATTAAATGTTATGTTTTATTGGAGTTGCAATACCAATATTTATCGTCAATTAGTCATTGAACATGACTATATATATACTATTAAATAATATGATATACAAGGGATGAAGTCTGATTCTCCTGAATCTCCTGATCCACTTTCAGTAGGGATGAAGTCTGAATCACACAACATTCATAAGCACACATTTATTCATAAATTATTATGCTGAATCTTCTGATCCACTTTCACTAGGGATGGAGTCTGAATCTTCGTCAAATTCGTCACGTGTTTCCTCTTCGTCCGAATGCACTAGATCATCCCCGATATGTGTGACATCAATGACAAGGTCAATATTATCCATCTCCTCAATAGGTGACATTGGTATACTTCTCGATGGTTGTAGAGCATCTTGTTCTGGAACTCCATATATTTTTCCTCTCGGGTTAATTGGAGATATTGTGATCCAAGGATCTGTACGATAGGCAACTCGAGGATATGGAATGTAGTAAACCTATTAATAAAGAGTGGATATTGTTAATATACATGAACAACAAACCTTAAGTATGAGTACGTAGGTAAACATATTATTGTATTCATACCTGGTCTGCTTGAGACGCAAGGATAAATGGATCGTAATACTGTAGTTTCCGGCTTGAATTTATCGAAATAACACCATGAGGGTCAACTCGAACCCCTCGACCATCGGTTGGGTCATACCAATCGCACATAAACACAATGCACCTGAAGTCCAACATTCATGGATAGTGGATTTCCAAGATTTCTTTTAAAATCCCATAGTACATGGTTTTACCTGATTGCGTCGAAATACCATAGTCCGAAGTTGACCTTTGACGTCCTTCCTCACGGATCCTGAACGCATATCCCCTAGTGCAAAACTTGGGATATGAAGTCGCGGTGCTGCGTAAACCATAAACAAACTCCACTAACCATGTCGGGAGTGATTGACCACTTGCTATACTATCGAAAACCTAAAAATGATAGAAGTAAGAAATAAGTAACATATGAACGTGAAAACCTGGAAAAGTAAGAGTAATTAATTATATTACACTTACATAACATTTCAACCACCCCTCAAATTCTTCATCTTTCAAGACAGAAAGTTCGACATCTGTTTTATCATAATGGTAATCACGTGCGAAAGACATGTAGATCCTGTAATATAACAATCGTTAGTAGATAAAGGCAAATAATTCCATAAATTTATTATAATAACTGATATACCTTTCGTACTCCAAAATTTCGTCACAGTTTCTGAGGATATACGTATGCAAATGTGTGACCTCTTGGGCTGATAGCTTGCGTTTCTTTCCTTTTCCACTTGCTCGACCAACTTGGGCAAATAAATCAGGAACAACCACGGCATAGACTGCTTTCTCACCTCTATCATCATGTCGGGCAGGACGTCTCGCCTTAGTGCGAACTGCCGATGGAAAGTAATATTCGGCAAAGTGTGAGACTTCCTCGTTTAGGCTTTGTGCGACAATAGATCCCTCAACCTTTCTCAAATTTTTAACCTTTTTCTTCAAGTGGAACATGTAACGCTCGAACAGATACATCCATCGGTATTGAACAGGGCCTCCTAAGGCTGCTTATCGTGGGAGGTGAATAGGAAGGTGTTCCATAACGTCAAAAAAAGATGGTGGAAATATCTTCTCAAGATTACAAAGGAGAACCGGGATATTGGCCTCCAAGTTACGTATCCCGTGGTCGGTAAGCGTTCTTGAACATAAATCTCGAAAGAATGCACCAACTCCTATAAACAAAAATTAAACAAGTTAGTACATATATATATAGTAATATTATGGTAGTAAGAAACTAATGGGAGTAAGAAATATACCTCCAATTGCTTGGTGGATAGGTTCTGGAAGCAGATATGCAAATACAAATGGAAGAAGAGGCTGCATCACGACATGACAATCATGACACTTCATTCCTATAAACTTGCCTTCCGTCGAATCCACGCAATTACGTAGATTAGATGCGTAGCCGTCTGGAAATTTGACAAATTTTTTGAACCATTCAAAAAATACTTCTTTCTGCCCAGCGTCTAACCGGTAAGCAGGCATCGGCAATCTACCGTTCGAAACATGAAAAGATGGCCTCGAACAAATCAATGGCAAGTCGAATCTAGACTTCCAGTTGTCTTTGGTTTTTTCTGGGACGTTTAATATGGTGTTCATGGTGTTGTCAAAGAAATTCTTTTCAACATGCATGACATCTAGATTATGCCGCAATAGATGGTCTTTCCAGTAAGGTAAATCCCAGAAAATACTCTTCTTGTGCCAATTGTGATATTCCCCACAACCATCCACGGGGTGATGGCCATTACCCCCACATTCAGGAGTTCGCTCTGCACCAAAATCTCGTAATTGTTCCAATATGCTGCGACCATCTATCTCATGCAGTGGATCATGTAACACTTGTACATTCTTCCTGAAATGTCTTCTAGATCGACGATATTGATGATTTGCCGGTAAAAAACACCTATGGCAATCAATCCATGAAGTCTTCCTTCCGTGTTACAGTTGGAATGCTATAGTATTGTCTTGGCAATAAGGACATGCCAATCTTCCATGCGTTGTCCATCCAGATAACAAACCGTATGCCAGAAAATCGCTTATGGTCCACATAAGAACCGCACGCATGTTGAAATTCTGCTGGATTGAAACATCATACACCTCAACACCATGCTCCCACAACATCTGCAACTCAGAGATCAATGGTTGGAGGAATATATCGAGCGACCATCTTGGATGATCTGGCCCGGGAACTAGAATTGAGAGAAACAGGAACTCTTGCCGCAAGCACATAGATGGAGGCAAATTGTAAGGTGTTACGATGACCGACCACAATGAATATTTTCTTCCATGCTTGCCAAACGGGTTGAAACCATCACTGGATAAGCCTATGTATACATTCCGTCGTTCATATGCAAAATCTGGATATACGGATTGGAAGTGTTTCCACGCTTCCGCGTCAGAAGGATGCATGATATCTTCTTCTTGACTATGCTCTGCATGCCATCTCATAGCCTTAATTGTGCGGTTTGATTCGTACAGCCTCTTCAACCTCTCCGTTAAGGGTAAATACCACATCCGTTTGAATGGAATCTTCACCGTGCCACTAGTGTTCTAGAACCGGGGTTTCTGGCAAAATTTACATTTGTTCCGGTTCTCGTTTTCTCTCCAGTATACCATACAGTTGTCGATGCATACGTCTATAACCTGGTAGGGCAAACCAAGACCGGCGACAAGTTTTTGGACCTCGTAGTATGATCCTGGGGCCAGATTATCTTCTGGCAAAACATCTTTCACGAACTCGGCAAATGCATCAACACATTCTTCGGACAAATTATAATCAGTCTTCAGGTTCATCATCCTACTAGCAGAAGATAGAGGTGAATGACCATCCCTGCAACCGCTGTATAGTGGTTGCTTTGATGCGTCTAACATATGGAAAAACCTTCGAGATTCTAAGTTAGGCTCTTCAACCCTATCACCCTCATACCCACCCGACTGCAAATTCTCTCTAAACGCATCATTAAACATCGCAACCGTACTTACCCCAACATCTACTCTCGCTGTAGGTTCCCCTACGCTATCCGGAAAATAAGGTGCATTATTACTAGTACTACCATATTCATAATTGGTTTCTCCATGTAAATACCAAACCTTATATCCCGGCCTAAAACCATATCTATATAAGTGAGTCCAAACATTATAAACGGCAACACTAATTCTATTACAACAATTGGAAGAAGGACAATTGATATCCTGACCTTTTTTGGATGCTTCTAGATTACTGGGTAAATTTATGAACTCGCATATTCCTTGAGCGTACTCGTTCCTTAATAAGTCCGAGCCCACATCCATCATTGGCTCGTCCATCCATGACCGAAAATATCAACTCATCTTTATAATTTTGTTTGGTACTCGAAATTTTGTTATGATGGAATGACGAATTCTGCAAACTTATGTAGAACGGATTTTCGTCAAAAATCCGTCGGAATTCCGTCAATACCTCCGACATAACACCCCACCAATCCCATCATCCACCGTAGACGATAAGGGAATCACTCAAACTTTGCCGACATCGGAAACCGTCGGAATGCTGTCAGAAATCCATCCGCCGACGTCCATCGGAACGCTGACCAATCAAACTTTGCCGACATCGGAAAGCCTGAATTCCGTCGGAATACTGTCGGAATATAACGACACCTCGTATCTGTCTGTCTGTCGTCGGTAGTTTCCGACGGTATTCCAACGGAATGCTGAGAGAGTGGGTTTCCGTCGGTATATCGTCTGAAAATTTGACGGAATTATGACGGAAACCCTCTGTGTCAGCATTCCGTTAGAATACCGTCGGAAACTATCGACGGATTTTCGACGGGAAAAAATTTCCGTCGGAAATCAGCCTGTTTTCTTGTAGTGTAAGTCTATTCAATGATTTGGTTTTTGTCAATGTTTTGATACTCGACTCGGACGACGAACCGGAATACCTTCCGGATCATCGGGTGACCAGGCCAATCTGGTCAACCGTAGGTCAATAAGTTGATGATTCTAATATTATTATATATATATATATATATATATATATATATATGATTAAAAATATAAGAAACTCTCATTGTCAAAGATACGTAATGTAACTCCTTCTATATCTATCTATATATATAAAGAAACATTTTCTCTCATCTCCTTTTGCCACCTCATCAACCACATTTATGTAAAATCATAATTTTATTTAATTTTTGTAATTTCAAATTTTAATACATTTAATTATAACATTATGAAAAGAATTTGAAAAGCTATTATTTATAAAACAAATTGATAAAACCCTAATTTATTGCTAAGAGTCAAACGAATTGGTTTCATATAGACACATCAACACATAATGGGCCTTAGATTTTAGCCTAAAATGTTATTATTTTGTGATTTTCTCAATAACCGTGACTCTGCCGGTTTAACCGGTTCGCAGTTTAATAGCGATTTTTTCAATTTTTCTCGGGTTTATATTTTCCGGATTTAAGTACTAAACCCAAACTAGAGTGGTGGTTGGATCCCGGTTCAGCCGGTCCATAAAGAGTTGAAACTAGTGTTCAAGAACTCAAATCATGGAGGTAAAATCTTTCCACTTTCGTGGCTCCGATCCTTATGCTTTCTACCCTAATAGACTCAACTTCCGATGGTTATTACATGGTGAAATCACACAGTAATATTGAGATTCGATTGTTCACTAAACTCCTTAACTAACGTTTCGAATTGTTAAGACGCCTAGTATATCAAATATTAGATCCGGCGATATCAAATCTTTTGGAAATTATATCATCCTTAGATCGATCACTAGTTAGCTATGCTAGATCAAGCTTTAAACACAAATAGAGACAAAGAATCAATCTAGAACCAAACTCAATAAAAAAGTTTAAGATATTCAACATATAACTTTTCTAATAACTTTAAATCTAACATACATCTATAACATGTTATTGAACATGTAGTAGCTAGAGTAGAGGATAAAATATAGTAAATTTGTGACTCAATAGAAGGGCTAGGATGATTCTTCTCTTAAATTATAGATTGAGAAGATATCGATCCTTCATCGCTCTTACAAAGACATTTTACTGAAGAACAAAGAGAAAAACGAAATACAATTTTATTAATGGTTTGTGTGATGTCTAGGGCTGCTTACTCTCTCTAAGGAGGCTAAAAATAAATATATGTATAGTGATACAAGAGGATCTAGGTCGGTGAAACTTCTAGGGTTTTACTTAGGGCGAAAACGTCTTTTTGGTCGAAACTACTCCAAACACTGGACAAAGACACCAGACAAAATCACGTGTCCAGTGTCTGAGGCAAAATTGTTCATTTTGTCTTGGCACCGATCATAGACACTGGACCACGAGTCCGGTCGGTGTCTGGGTCTATTCTGCACTTGCTTTATTTCCGAGGCAGTTTGATATGTCTTCAGTAGATCTAGTATATCTTCCAAACCACAACTCCAATTGATGTAATTTCAACTCCATTGGAAAGTTGTCTCAAAGTTCTATCTTAAAATAAAATCTCATCTCATTCCAAGTAGATTTGATCCTCCATCTGTGGCTAACTTTCAGACATATATCTTCTGTCCCTTGAGAAAATGTGATAACTTGAATATTTGGGACTTTAATTGGCTCCTTTGACTTTGATAAGTTATTGTGGAATGTGGAATACTCATTTTGCTCTTTTTCGCATCCTTATTGACGGTTTAACCTATATTATTCTTGAAAACCACATATACGAAAAACTAACTCGTTCGATAAAAAACTTATTAAATAGAATAGAAAATATATGAAAATAGATATTATAAGTGGTAAAATATGAGGTATATCATCTTGGAATGGTTAGATCATATAGCTTTGTACATCTATTAGCTCATGATTCACCCGTAATCTATTATCTCTACCCCATGCTTTTATCATATTTGCTCATCTTAGTTCATTTTTGTTGACTTTTCATAATTGCTTACTTATCTTGCATTTCATTTGAGTATTGTCTTAGTTTATTGTTTTTGCATTTCATTTTAGTTCTTGTATTACTTTGTTTTCACTTGTTAGGATTGTAAGTAGTTGAATCTAAACCCCATCATTTGCATTAGCCTTGCTTCCTTAGTTTCTTGCATTCTCATTGCTCTCATTCCTTGTGGATTCGATCCTTACATGTTACACCATAATTTCCATGCACTTATGGTTAGTCATTGAGGTTTAAAACCGATTATGTCAATTTAGACCCCATCAAATTTTTGGCGCCATTGCAGGGGAATGATTAACATTGAGAATTGGAATCTATCGTAGACTAGGCTTTTATTTTTGTTATATTCAATTTGATTTTCGTTTTCTTTTCTTTGCTTGTTGTGTAGGTGTATGAAAACGAGGAGTAAAATTCCTTTACGTATAACTATGGATGCTCACGGTATTGAAAATGACGATAACCGTCAAGAAGAAGGAGTCAACAGTGGCGGTAATAAACCGAGAGTACTGGTTCATGCTCCTAGAGAGGAGAGACGAATTGGAGATTTCAATCAGCCAATTGCGAATGGTATTAGGACCGGAATCCATCCTCCACCGTGTGCAAACAAAAATTGGGAGATCAAGTCGATCTTGATCAACATGGTTCAACACAACCGTTTCTTCGGTTTGCCTAATGAGCATCCTATTGAGAATTTAGACAATTTTGAGAGATTGTGTTGAATTGTGAGAGTGAATGGAGTCTCCAAGGATGTTTTAAGCTCACTTTGTTTCCGTTATCGTTAGGTAAAGAAATGCTTGTTGAGATGGTAGTGAAGAAATGCTTGTTGAGATGAACCAAGAGGATTGTGAAGAGGTTCATTATGTGCAAGGTCAAGGGCATTACACCAAGGGATTCAACCCCAACTATAGGTCTCATCCTAACTTATCCTATAGAGGTACTAATGTAGAAAACCCCCAAGACCAAGTATACCCACCTGAAACCCAAGGCTTTATCACTTAACAACAAGGACAAGTCTTTGTCCCTAAGACTCAAGGGTACTATATTAAGCAAGTCTTCTACCCTTCTCAAACTCTAACCAATTTTCAATGACAAAGGCATTGGTTCAACGAGCTCTCAATGGACAAATCAAGAGTAATGCAGAAATTGGAAAGAGGTTTCTTGAGGTGAACACTAGGATTAATGGAATGTGACAAGAATTGGATGGGAATATCTTAAGCTTAGCTTCTCATGTCAAGACTATTGATGCTCAAGTAGCTCAATTTTTTTCTAAGTAAAAGGCACATATGAGAACTCTACCGGGTATTGGTTGAGGATAGTGAAGAAGATGAGCTCTACTTAATAGAGTTAGCTGAACTCTTGGAAGGACCCTTTGATGATAATTTGCTCAAGAAAGATGACGAAGCCAAGGTTGATCCACCAACTAAGAACAAAAATTCAAAAACCGTCATTCATGCGCATAGGCCTAGCGTATACCAACCGCCTACTTCTTTCCCAAAGATTGTCTACACTATCAGAATATGGAAGAAGCCTGTGTTGTGCTACCTAAGAACGATTATTACGGTCAAATAGGGATCAAGCGAAAGATAATCCATGATGTTTTCGATAACCATGGAAAGGTTGTGGAAGTAATAAAGAAGTACCAAGCTAGAGAGGTTGTTGATAAACCAAAAACTCTACCGAAGAAAGATCATCTCAGAAAGTTTTCACTATCGTGTTCCCTAGGAGACTTGAAATTACATGATGTGTTGTATGATGCGGTCTAAATTTGATGCAAAAGATTTTTAAAATTATAAACCCTAATCTGCAAGTGCACAGTTGACATCTGTAGTACTTAGGGATCGATCCACAGGAGACTATGTTGTTACGCTACAAATCTAAATGATGCACAATAAACTAAGAGAAAATATATTTAGCCACATGCTTATCATGATCAGTCATTCACACGCCTAGCGTATACGAACCGCCTACTCGTTTCCCAAAGATTATCTACACAATAAAGAAAATTTTAGGAAGATATAGAAAGGATATGGAAGAAGCCTGTGTTGTGCTACCTAGGGACGGTTAATACGATCAAATAGTGCTTAAGCGAAAGATGATCAAGGATGTTTTGGATAACCATGGAAAGATTGTGGAAGTAATGAAGAAGTACCAAGCTAGAGAGGATGTTGATAAACCAAAAACTCTACCAAAGAAAGATTATCCCATAAAGTAATCACTATCGTGTTCCCTAGAGGTCTTGGAATTGCATGATGCGTTGTATGATGCGGTCTAAATTAGATGTAAAAGAGTTAAAAAATTTATAAACCCTAATCTGCAAGTGTAGAGCTGACAATTTTAGTACTTAGGGGTCGATCCATAGGAAACTATGTTGTTAAGCTACAAATCTAAATGATCAGAATAAACTAAGAGAAAATATATTTTGTTTTGGGGTTTATGATGAACGAAACAAAAACAATAAAAAGTAAAGGATAGATAAATAAAAAAACACAAGATAAAAGTAATCAAAAGAACTTATGCCACATAAACTACACCGGTTTTTAAAGAGATGAAACAAGTGTTCTAGAACTCAAATCACGGATGTAAAATCTTTCCACTTTCGTGGCTCCGATCCCTATGCTTTCTACCCTAATAGAATGAAATTTCTATGGTTATTACAAGGTGAACTCACGCTGTAAGATTGAGATTCCATTGCTCACTAAACTCTTTAACTAACCTTTTGAATTGTTAAGAAGCCTAGCCTATCAAATACTAGATCCAGCGATATAAAAGCTTTTGGAGAATATATTGTAGGAGTCGAAACTCGTACAATTGAATTTGTAGGGTTGTAGAGGAAATGCGAGACTCCTCAGTAAATCACAATGCAGAAAATGTCCATACTTGTGTTTGCTGTTAAGAGAGCTTTATTATTTTTGCTGTAAAAATTCTGATCCCCTTTGTGGGTGATTACAATGAGTTATATATATCATTTTTAGTCTAGGGTAAACAATAGATTTGAGCTTGGCAAATTAAGCAATAAAATGAACTTCGGCCATATTGTAATTAAGTCCATTTTAATTATGGATTTAATAACATTATGGGCCTAATTTGAAATAGACTTCTACAGGCCCGTTTATGATTTCTCAAGCCTTCCTGCAGAATTGTTCTTGTCGTTGCATCGATCTCTCAGGGGTGAAATTCAACCCCTACAGTTAGGCCCCCCAACTTGGTAGTATCGAGCTAGATGATGCCAAGCTATAAGCTGTTGAAGTCTGAGATCGATGCGGTGGACCTTGAAGCAGCCAGGAGCTGACCCCTTATCATTGATTTTTGGAAGTTGCAATTATTCCGTATTGAGTTGATGTTATCGTGTTTTCCTGGACTTGCTTCCACTATTGAAAATGAGCTTAATGGATAAAAAAGGCTTTTGGGCTTTTATGTGTTGAACTTTAGGGCCCGTTGAGAGAGCTTTTGGAATTTTTCCAGAAAAAATCTAGGGATTTTAGGAAATCCTATTAGTATAAATTGGATCTCTTTCCCAGTGTATTTTCACACCAAGTCACCTTTTCTGTACTAAAACGGGTAAATTTTTTGAAATGACTTTTTTTTTTCCTATAGTGAAAAATTAGGGTTTCCTTTAAAAATTTTTTTTGTCCTATTGTGAGCCTTCTTCCCCATCTCCGATCTGCCGCCGCCAAAATCACTCGCCGGAGTTCAATTCCGGATATGAGTCATCGCCACCACGCAGATCAGCCATCATCGACGGGATCTAACCATCGTCGTCGACACTGCGGCCACGTCGTCACTGTGTCTTTCGTCGTCGGTGATCTACAAATTCGCTACAGATCATCGTGGAACCGTCGTCTCTGCCACAAATACGCCGTCTCTGTCGTAGATCTGCCATCTCTATCGTAGATCTCGTCCGTCGCAGATCCGATTTGGCTCGACAAACCGATCCGCCACTGTCGCCTTCGCTTGTCAGAAGCTTCGTCACCAGAGATCAGCCGTTATCGTAATCGCCGTTACCGAAGCTTCGTCACCAAATCTCGTCGTGGATTCTCGATCTGGCTGTGACCAGACGGAGGAAGAACATCGAAGCTCTCCGTCATTTGTCGTCTTCAATCATCGCCGTCGTGTTCAAGCTTCGCCGGAGGAGGAGAGGCTCGTCGTGGATAGGGGTGGCTCTGCGGAGGTCGATTGGCCATTGAAGGAGCTTCAACTCAAGCTACGGCAAAGGAGGAACTGCAATTCGAGCTGACGCTGGTCATGGAGCTTCACAGTGGTGGAGATCTGTGGTGGCGTGGTGGAGATCTGTGGCGGCAGTGCGCGTGGTGGCTCCGTCTTCCAGTGGCGCGGTCAACAATCGGGAATGCGATTTGGAGCAGAAACGCTATTTTGAGTGGGGGTGTTCTATAGCAATATTGCGTTTGGAAAACCCTAAGTTTTGGTCAACAAGTCAACAGTCAACGAGTCAACAGTCAACGAAATTCAATTAGTCAACTGGTCAATAGAAGTCAATAAGTCAACGTTTTTGTTCAGATTTGGAATTTTGAGTTTCTGACTCGAATTTCGGGTTTTCATCGCAGTAACGGCACATATCGGCGCGAATATCTTTTAGTGATGATGGCGGTTCAGGAGACACAGTCTTCCAAAATGCTCTGGTAGTGTTTGACGATACCGAAGTGGTGACTCCGCAAGCTACTAAGAGAGCCCAGACGCGCAGAGGACCATAGTCTTCTAAGTTAACTTCAACATCTTTAACTGACATTCTTGCACTTTGCAATGCTTCTAAAGATGTCGAGTTCGCCACTCCTATCCCGGAAGATCGTGCTGATAATCCTCTAGAAGGTTTCATCACAGTGTATGAAGCTTATTTTTGGACTTGCTTTTTGTGGTTTTCGATTCCTCGCATGATTCTCGAATATCTCTGGAAGAATCACCTTACCATCTTGCAGATAACACCTCGAGGGATGCGATGTCTAGTTGGACTCATGATTCGCAGTTATGAGAATGGTAGCGAGCTTGGGGTAGACCACTTGCTAAGACTTTTGATTGTCAAAAAGGTTGGTCGCAAAGATAAACTTAATTACTCCATTGACGACAAACCTGATCTTCAAGTCATCAAAGACTTCCCTCTTCTAGAACGCTCTTGGGAGAAAAAGTTCTTCTTTGTGTGAATAAATAGTGATTCAGTCGGAGATAATCCTAAGCTTCGAAAGAGATGAGGTCACTGTGGTAGTTTGCTTCGTCGCGTTTTATGTTTTTGTTTTTCGTCTTATGCTTATTTTCAGTTTAGCGACAGTCTCTATCTTGTTTGTAAGTTAGTCAAATTCTAACCCCTTTTGTTCTTACTTTTTGTTTTGCAGATTATAGCACCGCTGACAGGTTCCCGATAGATTTATTTGATCTTTGAGCCGATTTTATCACCGAGAAGTCCAGTTGGACGAAATATTTCACTTTGTGCCGTGTTCGAGAAACACTCATTCGTCGTTTCAGAACGCATCTCCTAACTTCTCCACCAGAAATATCGAGCAAAGGGAAAAGATTGACTGCACGCGAGAAGAGAGATGCCGAGAATAGAGTGAGCACTACTACGAGAGCCCCGCAAGGAGCTAGTTATACTGATGCGCCTAAGTCGCATCGTCCTGAGCTTGAGCGCAGCGTTGCTGTCCACTCTAACCGTCGTCATGACTCACCACAAAAGCATCGCGATGTTTCAAATGCCAATCGCAAGCGTGTTCAATATTATAAAAGGAAATCTATCGATTCCGGCGAGTTATTTAGCAGCGGGAGTATGGCGGCAGCTAAGATGTCAAAGATTGTGTTCCCAGGGAACGAGTTTCCTCCTCCACAAGATATGTCGAGGAGAGATATCTACAAAAAGGTGGCCTTTCATGGCATGATGATATGAATCTCTGTCGAACTTTGCGGCATTATCCATTTTGCTTCGTTTCTGTTGACTTATTACCTTTTTGGCAGTTCTTTGCTTCGATCAACGAGCTTACCAAGGGCTACGAGACATATGCCTTCTCGCAGAATTATCATCTTGCTAGTGTTCAGGAACTATGTGATGATCATAAGAAATGAAAGCGTCAAACAGAGGCGCGAGTTGCTACCTTAGAAGCTCCTGTGAAAGAGACTGAGGATCAGCGCCGCAAGATAGATGGCACGTTTTCAGAGTCTGAAGCTAAAAGGAGACGCTTGCAGCAAGAAATCTTCAATCTGACCGCTCGTTTAGATGATGCAGCCAAGCTTCAGGATGCAGCCGTTCAGAAAGCAGTTCATCTGGTGAAGTTCGAGCTGTAGGCAGAACATAAGTCGAAGATAAGACGAGCTATAGAGAAGCTTAGAGCGATCAATGACCAACCTTAGACCGATATCATTGATTTTATCCAAGTTCAGAGCAACATTGAATTTTTTATGCTGCTTCAGAGTCATAATGCGCCATACCTTAATGATGAGCTTGGCAAACTCAAAGAGCAGGAGGAAGGCTTATTGCACGCAGATGAGACTTTTAGCAAGTTTATGCGTGAACTTGAGGAGATCCTTTGGATTGCAAGCTCCGATGGTGGGGCTTCTGTCGTAGCGGCTCTTATTCGCGAAGTGATTCATTCGGCTTTGAGTTCCTCTAGTTCGTCTAGTGATGAGGATTCGTCTGATTCTGAGACTGAGATCGAAACTGGTCAGGTTACGGAGATTGTTGACGGAGCTTGAGGCGATACTGTCATAGTTTATTTTTGGGTTTTGGCTTTCAGTGTTTTTCTTCAGTTTGGGTGGTATTTACCCTTTTTGCACTTTGTTTTGCTTCGTTTTGGACCTTGATTTATTCATAATGATATGATACGCAGTTTCATTTATCGCCCCAGTTTGCAGAAATGTTATCTTTAACTTTCCTGTTCCAGCAATAAGTATTTTTCTGTGTTCAGATATGCGTTCTATATTGTTGGATTTTGTTATGAGCACTTGGGTTTACGGGCGCGTCTTCTACTAACGCTTCCGCTCCACTTATGCGAACATTCTCTAGTGGCCTGACCAACGCTTTCTATGTGGTGTTTCTGAAATGATCATTTGGGTTTACGAACACGCTTTTCTCTAACGCATTCACTCCTATAATGAACATCATGTATTTGTATAGCGCTGTGCGATCCTATTAAGGATGTAAAAGTCAGATCTAAAGTTTCCAAAGTAAACCGTCGCTGTGGCCAGCATTGAGGTGTTATGTCTGTTTCTGATAAGACTTATGGTATCCGCGGAGGATGTAAACAAAGATTTTTTCTGAAGAAGTCTGTTTCTGTTAAGACTGTGTTATAAGCAAAACTGTTTAGCTAAGTTTGCTTTATTTGATTTTTTCTTGCAGAAAATACCCAATGAGGGAGGTGGGAGTATACGAGTATATGTACCCCACTCCCCCCCTTTTAAGGAGGGTAGCAGCTGAACTCATCCAAAGATGAGCTGCCTACGTACCCTTTGTAGGGATCAAGCCGCCTCATAGTTCAAGTAAAGTATTTTGTTATAGTACTTCTTCAGGTGAGTAGCATTCCATGACCAAGTTAGCGAGTTCGTATACTCCAGGTCTAACCACCTTAGTGACTGTGTAAGGCCCTTCCCAGGTGGCGCCGAGTTTTACCGGCATTTCGCTCTGCCATGTTCTGGACGATTTTTGTAGGACCAAGTCCCCTTCGTAAAAGTGTCGGATGCGCACCTTAGAATTGTAGTATTTAGTCGCTAAGTGCTGGTAGTTGGTAATCCGTGTTAATGTTGGTCACGACGCTTGTTGACTAAGTCTAGCTCGTCGAGTAGAAGCGGACGATTGATTTCTTCTTCCTGAGATAGCAGCTTATGTCGCACTCCTGGAAACTGTACTTTGACCGGAATAAAGCATTTTGTTCCATAAACTAGAACGAATGGAGTTTCGCCGGTGACCATCTAGCTTATCGGCTCAGCGACCCTTCTTCTCGTGGAGCCGCTTCTTGAGACTGGCAATCAATGTTTTATTGGTTGATTCTGCCAAGCCATTACCTTGTGGACGCCGCAGAGTAGATTTGTTAAGGCGTATCTTCCATTTTTCGCAAAACCCTTCGAAACGTATTGATATAAACTGGGATCCGTTGTCCGTGATGATCTCATAAGGGTTGATATGCCTGCAAATGATGTTTTTCCATACAAAGCTTTCCACTTGTGCATCTTTGATGGAGATGAAAGCTTCCGCTTTGACCTAATTCGAGATGTAGTCAGGGAGCACCAACAACCAGCGACGCTGTCTTGAAGGGTGTAGAGGTCCAACAATTTCCATCCCCTATTGCATTAATGGGTAAGGAGAAGTGATCAAAGAGAGCATCTCCGTTGGCTGATGGATCTTGGGAGTGTGGCGTTGACACTTATCACACTTGGTTGAAAACTTCATGATGTCTTTGATCATTGTTTGCCAGTAGTACCTGTGGCGCTTGATCTTCAGTGCTAGTGTTCGTCCTCCGGAATGATTACCGCAAGAGCCACTGTGAACTTCCTGCATGATTTTTCGAGCTTCTTTTCCTTCGACGCATATTAATAGTGGTCCTGATAGGCTCCACATGAATACGTTTCCATCTAAGAGATTGTATCTAGCAGCTTGGGCTCTCAGCTTGCGAGCCGCCCATTTATTGGTGGGTTTGGTGCCGACGTCAACATATCTGCGAATTTTCTCAAGCCATCGTGTATCGCAACCATGTTCCGATTCAGGTGAATCTTCTTCCATTGCAGTTGCTTCGTTTGCTTCAGAGGGGTTAGCGTTGGCATCGACTTTGTCTGGCAAAGAGTGGGAGTCTTCATCCATGGCAACCACCTCCTTGTTGATCTGAGGCGTAGTTAAAGGACTGTTGGGTCCAACTTCGCTGGGGTCGACTAAGTCATTTTTTACGTCTACCTCATAATCTGGTTCTTATCAGAGTGTTGTCTACTTCTTCCTGGACTTATGTGTTAGCGGTAGTTTCTTTAGAAGCTGTTGCACTGGCTTTCTCCTTGGCTTTATTGGCTGCTTGAGATCGAGTCAAGATGTTAACCATTTCTAGAATAGGGATACTTGGATGCTCAATAAACTCCACTGGGATGATTCGCATCAATTCAGGGTCAGAGGTTGAAGCGAGGACTGTGAGGGCATCAGCAAGAGTGTTATCTCCTCTAGAAATCCGAGTAAGTGTGAATTCTGTGAACTGCGTGGCTAACTCCTGGACAACTTTAAGGTATGCTTCCATGCGCTCGTCCTTTGTAGCGTATTCTCTGCTGAACTAGTTTGCAACAACTAGGAGTCGCAAAACGCGTGAATGTGGTCGAGTTTAAGTGCGTGCGCAAGTCTCATGCCGGCTATAAGGGCCTCGTACTCTGCTTCGTTATTAGATGCTCTAGTATTTCACCAGTTGGTGATTTTAAGCGAATCCCGACTCCCGAACTAGTTTTTGATGATGACTCATCGATATGAAGTTGCCAGACTAGGTTCAGACTCTCTTTAGCGACTCCCTCTTCCGGAAGCTCGATTAGAAAGTCAGCTAGGACTTGTGATTTTGCGCATGTTCGCTCGCGGTATTCAATGTCATACTCGCTTAATTCGATTGCCCACTTAGCCAATCATCCAGACTGACTAGGGATGTGCAAGACGGAGTGGAGAGGGAAGGTGTTGAGGACCACGATTGAATGTGACTGAAAGTATGGCCTTAGTTTTCTTGCAGACATGACGACTGACAAGGCTAGCTTATCCATTTGCGGATAGCTTGTCTCAGCTTCGGTTAGAGATTTGCTGACATAAAAGATTGGCTTCTGCTTACCTCTCTCTTCACGAATTAGTACTCCGCCGACTGTCGTATCAGAAACTACGGTGTAAAGGAACAAAGGTTCTCCTACTACTGGCTTTGCGAGCACTGGCGGGCTTGCTAAGTAACCTTTCAATTGCTGGAATGCCTCTTCGCACTTCTTTTTCCACTCGAACTTCTTGTTTCCACTAAAGGTATTGTAGAAGGGCAGACACTTATTTGTGGATCGTGAAATGAACCGATTTAACGTCGCTACTCGTACAGTGAGATATTGTACTTCTCTCTGTGTTTTTGGTGAAGTCATCTGGATAAGGGCGTCAATCTGTTTTGGGTTTGCTTTAATGCCTCGGTAAGTCACTAAGCAGCCTAGGTATCACCAAACGTGACTGGGAATCTGCACTTTGTCGGATTCAGTTTCATGTTGTACATATTCAGTTGCTTGAAATATTCTTCCGGGTGTGCTACGTGATCCCTTTCTTCTAGTGACTTGACAAGCATGTCGTCTATGTAGACTTCCATGGTGTTCCCAAGTTGTTCGGCGAACATGTTGTTTAAAAGTCTTTGGTACGTTGCTCCAGCATTTTTAAGGCCAAAAGGCATTACCTCGTAGCAGTAGATTCTGCGATCTGTGATGAACACTATCTTCTCTCGGTCCTTTGGGTTCATCATGATCTGATTATACCCGGAGAAAGCATCCATAAATGTCAGCAGCTTGTTACCTGCTGTAGCTTCCACCAATTGGTCTATGTGGGGGAGTGGAAAGCTGTCTTTTGGACAAGCTTTGTTGAGGTCTGTAAAGTCTACGCATACTCTCCAATTCCCATTCTTCTTCTTTACAACAATGGGATTAGCTAGCCAGTCGGGATACTTCACCTCGTGATTGATCGGACTCGTAGGAGCCTCTCTACCTCGTCGTTTACTGCCTTTGCTCTCTCTAACCCGAGTTTGCATCTCTTCTGCTTAACAGGTTTGAAAATTGGGTCAACATTCAACTCAAGGCAAGTCATGTTGATATCGATTCCTAGCATATCTTTTGCTGCCCATGCAAAAGTGTTGATGTTCTTCTTCAGAAATAAGACAAGGTCATCCTTGATATTTTTGTCAAATTTAGCGCCAATTTCTACGCATCTTTCCGGGTGATCGTCGTCTATGCAGACTGAGATAACCGGCTCTCGATCTGTCGTCATCTTCTTACGTTGTGTCTTGGTACTAGGTTCTGTTACCGAATTACGGAGCTTGTGCTCGATGAGGAAACAGTTCCGGGACTCTTTTTGACATCCCCAAATAGTCTCCACCTCGCTAGGGTTTGGGAATTTGAGACAGAGGTGATAGGTAGATGGCACAGTGCGCATTGAGTTGATCAAGGGAGTGCCCAAGATCTCGTTGTAGATGGTTGGGTGATCGGCTACTGAAAATTCTACGATTTTTGTTATTCCACCAGCTTCGACAGGGAGTTTTATGGTCCCCATTTACCGGTTACCGGCTTTGGTCTCCCTTCTAAAGTGGAGAGGTCAACACCCATCCTTATGAGCGTTTCACGAAAAATGACATCCAAAGAGATCTATGAGGATGCGGGACATGTTTTAATTATTGACGACGAGCTTGAGTACCAGAGGGTCGTTATAGGGGTGATCAATATCTCCTGTCTCTGCTTCTTCAAAAGAGATTACATAGTTAGGTAATTTAGACGGCTCAGACAGATTCTTGCTGACTTCAGCTCTTCGCTGGTAGGCTTTGATAGAAGCTACAGTATTCGAGCAGTAACGAGATCCTCCCATGATCATTAGTATATCTGGACGAGCTCCGCCTCCTACTGGCTTGTTGTTTCTCCTTCTTGGTGCAGGTTGCTCGCTTAGCGCACGTTGCTGCTCGTTGGTTTCCATCTCAAAGTTCTTGATTTCGATGTTGCCTTTAAGCTTCCCAGCGGCTAGCACGATAGTGAGTTTTGAACCAAGAACGCGGCACTTCGCCGTTGAGTGCAGAAAGGATTTGTGATGTTTGCAGTATGCCTCTTTGTCAAAGTTGCTCTGTTCTCTTTTCCACGTGTTTGACCAGCTACCGCGGCTTCGTCCTCCTCTGTAACCTTGAAATTATACTTGTTAATTGTGAGCGCCCTTGGATTCATGATGCACGAATCCTGATCTCTGGTTACTCTTCTTAGCTTGCGGTTGAACCTGAGTAGGTGGAAGGTGAGGCGTAGACTTTGCTTTCCCTTGAGCTTGGGAAAAAATACTCTTTTCGTCTTCGATTCTCGTGAAGTCAGTTGCTCGATGCAAAGCATCTTGAATTGTCATGGGTTTGTTCAAGACCATCTCTCTCCAAAACTCAGAGTCATGCCGTAATGACTTCTTGAGCGCCTCGAGCGCATTTTTGTTACTTATACCTTCCACTTTAGATAGCACTGTCTTGAAGCGCTCCATGAAGCTTCTTAAAGTTTCATTTTGACATTGCTGCAGACTTTAGAGATCCGCGTCCGATGTTTCAGGCTCAATGAAGATGGCGTAGTGCTTCAAGAATGCTGCAGAAAACTGCTTGAAGTTATCAATAGAGTTCCTCTCCAGCTTGTAAAACCATTGAAGAGCTGCTCCCTTAAGATGCCCACGAAGAGAAGATAGCGCCCAGCGTCTTCTTCGCCTTCCCCAAAGTTAATTCGTCCTAGCGCAATCGTGAATGTCGTCAAGTGTTCCGATGGATCCGTCTTGCCTTCGTAGAAATGCACTTTGAGTCATTCTGGATCAGAGAATTTGACTCGCCTGATGCGATTCGTGAAAGGGGTGTTCTAGACTTCCTCGAGTACCCGATCGAGCTCGGGTGCCTTGCTGACTGCCTTGTATAGCTCAAATCAAACATTCCTCATATCAGTGGTTGCTCGCTCTATGCGAAGTCGCATTTCAGCTAACTCAACCTTCTGAGCCAGAAAAGCTATATGGCACTCTTCCTCGAGCTCGGATCGCTCTGACCAAATTAGGTCGTCTTCAAAGCCTCGCTCTTGTTCTGCGTTTGCGTTGCTTTGCTCAGTGTTTGTTGTCGCTCTTCTGGTGGCAACTCTTGGATTCTCCAGGCGATTCTCTAGGCCGGTTGTCGTAGTTACCGCGACGTTTGGTTGTGAAATTTTAGCTTGACCAGTTGCGCCTTACTTGCCACGCGGAGTTGGCTGAGGAGGTGACAGACCTTGCCCTCTTGGTCCTCTCACTGGAGTTTCAAAATCCAAGGATGTTGGAATTACTCGCACCACGGGTCGTCTGAACATACCCGCTCTTCTGTCGCGAACCTGATCCACTGTTGCGAGGACACGTAGTTCCTAATTGATCTTCGCCTGCTCTTCCGTCTTCTTGAGCAGCGTTTCTAGCATCGTCTTCATGCCGGTCAGAAACTCAGGTGTTACTGCTGCAACCGCTATTGTTGGAGTATCTGGAACAATCATCATGTTGTTTGTTGTTTCCTCAGTTCCAGGGTTTTCGCCTCCTGATCCACTATTGGTGTTATGGCGATGCTGCTGATCCACGATTTGTCTTTGTTCAGCGATGCGTTGCTGCTCGGCGACGCGTTGTCCCTCAGCGATGCGTTGCTGCTTGGCGACGCGTTGTTCCTCAGCGATGCGCTGCTCGGCTGTGAGTTGTTGATAGTCGTCTTCGGGTATCTTTGCTTGCGTAGTTTGCACTGTGATCTCCTTGTGTAAGAATGTCTTGCTTTTCTCCTTAGTCGGCGCCAAATTATAGGGGTCGAAACTCGTACAATTGAATTTGTAGGGCTGTAGAGGAAATGCGAGACTCTTGAGTAAATCACAATGCAAAAAATGTCCACACTTGCGTTTGCTGTTAAGAGAGCTTTATTACTTTTGCTGTAAAAATTCTGATCCCCTTTCTGGGTGATTACAATGTGCTATATATAGCTTTTTAAGTCTAGGTTAAACAATAGATTTGGGCTTGGCCCATTAAGCAATAAAATGAACTTTGGCCCATATTGTTATTAAATCCATTTTAATTATGGATTTAATAACATTATGGGCCTAATTTGAAATAGACTTCTACAGGCTTGTTTATGATTTCTCAAGCCTTCCTGCAGAATCGTTCTTGTCGTTGCATCGATCTCTTAGGGGGGAAATTCGACCCCTACATATATCAACCTTAAATCGATCACTAGGTAACTAATCTAGATCAAGCTTTATGCACGCGTAAAGATAGAGAATCAATCTGGAAACAAACCCAATAAAGATGTAAAATATGCAACAAAATACTTTTACAATAACTTTATATCAAACATACAACCACTCTACATGTTATGAAATATGGAACAACGAGAGTATATGATAAAACAGTAGATTCGTGATAGGTTAGTGCTTAGCATAGATGAATCGCTTAGAACAAACCTAGAGAAGAACATCATGGCCCTCATCGCTCTTTAACAAAACATATTAATGAAGAACAAAAGAAAAACAAAAATACATGTTTATTATTGATTTGTGTGGTGCCTAGGGCTTCTCTCCATCTCTCAAGAGGCTAAAAACAAGTATATATAGGTTATTGAAGAGGTTCTAGGTTGGTGGACTCCTTAGGGTTTCACTTCGGGCGAAAACGTCTTTTTGTCGATAACTATCTAAACTAGACTTTGGCAATGAACAGAGACTTCGGCTCAATAAATGTGTCTGTTTCTTGGCCCATATGTGTCTTTTGAGTCTTGGAAATGGTCACGTGCACCGGTCCATAAGCTTAATCGTTGTCTTGACACAATTTGCACTTGCTTCATCTTCAAGGTAGTTTCACATGTCTTCAGTAGATCTTGAATATTTTCTAAACTACAACTCCATTTGATGTAATTACAACTCCATTGGAAAGCTGACTCAAAGAGATATCTTCATATAGAATTTCATCTCATTCCAAGTAGATTTGATACCCCGTGTGTGGCTAATTTTCAGACATATATCTTCTTTCCAACTTGAGAAGTTGTGAAATCTTAAACTTTGAGAACTTTGATTGGCTCCTTTGACTTTGATAAGTTGTTGTAGAATGTATAATACTCATTCAGCTCCTTTTTACGCCCTTTTTGATGATTTTACATATATGACTCTTAAAACCCCAATGTACAAGAAAAGTACCTCTTTTAATAGAAAAGCTTATTAAATAGCATAAAAATATATGAAAATATATATTATAAGTGGTAAAATACGAGGTATATCAAATCTCCCAGACTTAAATCTTGCTTGTCCTCAAACAAACAATAGTCTAGAATAAGGAAGATGATTAGAAAATACGGGAATTCACATATTCTTTGGATCTTGTTTCTTTCTCTAAACTTGTAATCCACATAAAGACAACGCGAGTTCATGAACGCTTTTCATCGTGTCCCATCATGAATTCGAAAGTATGCCCTAAATTGCTGGTCTTGCAAAATCTTAACTTCAATTCAATCGACTCTTTTACTCTCTTAGATTCACAAAAATCTCCAATCAAGGATATTTACAAGGAATACTAATAGGTGTTAGGAAAGGATGATTTTTGTGGTGAGGTTAAAAGTGTTTAGGGTTACCAAAAACTCTGGCTGCGAGACATTATGCAAAATCGCAAGAGAGAATGGATCTATTAAAGTCCACAATTTCCAAACCACTTTGTTGTTCGCCTTTCTCCCCCAAACTTAGAATTTTCTCCAGGAATCACTAGTAAAACTCTTGAACTCATCTCTCCTTTGTATCATGATATTCCTTGGGTATTCTTTGGCCTTTGACTTTTTGAAAACCATTTTCCTATCCCTTATGATTTTTTTATTATTATTATATTTTTTTATGAAAGGGAAAATGGTCTCATAAAGATATGAGTCAAGTTAGACTTAAAATTATTACCATTATTTAAGCATCCAAGGAATGGCCAAACTCTCCTGAAATTTGTTGTTGTACTCCTCCTTCTAATGTTGATCGTTGCATCGTCTAGTGATTAGAAAATTGCGTTGACCCTTTTCTCTCCGACGTTTTTACACATATCTGCATAAAGACCATAGCAAAAAAAGTGCATGAGGTTTGAAAGAAAGGTTAAGGGATTAGGTAGGGTACCAAATAAAAGTGAGTTGACCATCCATGACAACAGAGAGTGGTAAAAAGAGGATAAGATGTCATGATAATGATTCGTTCCTTGATCCTATAAGTGTCAAAACGGGTTTTTGAAAACAAATTTTTGGAAATCCTTTTGAAAACATAAATATCAAACACGAACAAACGCATTAGTAGCAACAATCCCCCAGACTTAACTTACACCGTCTCGGTGTAAATCAAATCAAATTAAGGGAGAAGTGTTGGAAAATAAAAATAAATAATTGAAAAAGTGGAGAACAAAACGAAGATACCGGATAAAGAAACTCAAATTCTCCCAAAGTTGGATCGGTATGGATGGTGTTCAAAGAAAGGTGTAGAAACTCCCCAAAATTTTCACTAGGCATAGAAACAGTGCTTCTCGATGTTCTGGACAGTTCATTCCGCAAGGACCGAGAGGTTACGACAACGATTTAAGGTCACTTATAGGCAAAGCCTAAAACTCATAATACATCACCCGCTCCATATTGGAAATCTATGAATTATAGGTTGTTGAACAACTGCTGGTGAAGTTACAAAACTCTTGCTTTGAACGGTGAAGTAAAGGAATCCATAAGTTGGTTGAAAAGGCTTTTTGTTCTCTTTTTTTCTTAGAGTACATCTTCTATGAATAAGGCAGATCATTCTTTAAGAAATAGAAATTTCTAAAGTCAAACATGTGTAAGTACCAAATTTCCTTGGAAAAACACTTGAAATTACTCTATAGTGAAGTACAAAGCGAGATCATCCACCAAAAGCTCCTAAAATAAGATCTATTATCAATTCTTCCAAAGGAGGCGTGACTGATGTTCTCTATAGTTAAAAGTGTTAATTATTTTTGGCACACCCTAAACAAGAGGCAAAAAACAAGTATTTATAGTGCTAGGATCTTCTAGGGTTTAACTTTGGTTAAAAATGTCTTTTCTATCAAAACTGCCAAATCTTCAACACTCCAACTAACCTCCTCTCTAAGGCTCGTTTTGGGCTTTAAAAGGCTCCAAATTGGGCTGAGAATGGTCACTAATATCTGCCTTAAGGTCCATCAACGTTTGACTTCATTCTGCACCTTCTTCATTTTCGAGGTAGTTTGATATATCTTTAGTAAATCGAGTGTATCTTCTTGCTCACAGCTCCAAATAAGATAATTCTAACTTCATTATAAAGTGACTCAAAGACCTTGACAATGTAGCCAAGTCTCTTTAAATTCCAATTTGATTTGATCTTCCGTCTGTAGCAAAACTTCAGACTCTTTGCTTTCGTCCAGCAGGACATCGAGTCGATCGAAAGTTACGCTCTAGCCTCAAGAGCCACTCCTCCGCCTCCTCAGGCCTAACACCGCCTGCGAAATAAGGCGTACCAATCCTATGCATCAGTCCCATCAACTCCAGTTAGGAAGGATGCTCAGCAACTGCAGCCCTCGGTTGCGCCTCAATCACCGGAGGCTTGCTGGAGCCTGCCCATGAACTCCCGCCGGAAAACTCCCCAACAACTGTGTCATCAAACCATCCAGATAATCCAAATGATCCTGAACTAGAGCACACTCCACCACCAGCCAACCCGACACCCCTCATGGCACCCACACTAGCACTCATGGATCCCACATGTTGCGTCAGAATCTCTGACACATGCGTAGCACACGCAGCCACGCTACTGGAAGACTCTGGCGCTGGTCCTCTACCACGGCCCCTACCTCTGCCATGACCTCTGGCTCCAGTATCCATCTGCCTGCACTCGCACAAAATAGAAAAACTGAGCAACCAAGAAGTCACAATCAATAAAAATCAAACTTACCGCGGAATCTCTTTGAAGGGCAAAGAGGATGATTCTAAGACTAATAATTGTCTAACCACCAATAAAAAATTACATTGCCTCAACTCATCCAATCTACAATCCTAAAACCGTAAAAGCTCTGTAACCAAAATGAAACAACCAACACTATATTTTTTTTAATTAATGGCCCTGTTTAATATTCCATAAATACTAACCCTCTACAACTATTCAACAATTGCGGAAATTCTCAGAAAAATAATCAAATAAAATATTATAACCAAATATCCAAATAAATTCAATTCCATAATTCAAATATTCCAAAGAAGCACTAGCAACCTAAATACCAGGTTCACTAGATAAATTAAACAACTTAAACAACCCTATCATCCTCTTCACCGCCCTTGATTCTACAATCACACATTTCTATTACCTGCAACACATGGAAATAAGAGTTGCGTAAGTATTTAAAAAATACTTAGTGAGACGGTCCTCCAGTCTATAGGCTAAGTACGCACATACCAGAAACCAGTAACAATTAAATTAAAAGTTCAACGCAAGTAATAACAGGGTGTCGATCGACACGTCGCTCGGTGTCAATCGACGCGACAATAACAAGGGTGTCGATCGACACTCAAACCGCAGTTCAATACTCAAAACGATAAAACAAGCTGTATTCGCGAACAACAAAAACCTCAACAAATTGTCATGAATAACCACACAGAACCAACAATTTCAACACAATCAATCATACAATCCACCACTATTCCCTAACACAAAACCTTAAATCAATCACCAATGATTCCTAGCATATCCGAGCCTACGGTCGCGCACTCACCTCGATTACATGAAGGATTGAGGAAAAAGTTACGAAAATCATACTCGGACCACCCCCGAAAGCTCTAATTCTTCGCTGGAACACAGGGAGAAACGAACCTTGACCCTTCTACAACGATTCACCAAAACAAACGAGCCTAAAATTGATCGAAAACACACAAACACTCGAAAACTCTCTTTTCTAAGCTTCTCTCCTCTTTTACTCCGGAAAATCACGGCCAAAGGAAACTGCTCGCATTATAAACACGACATTAGGGCTTCACAAACCCAAACCGTAATTAAAATTGAACTAAACTCCGGTTCAGTAACATTGGTGTCGATCGACACACCCCCTGGTGTCGATCGACACCCTGACCAAATTCCACTAATTCGGTTCGAGTTGTTACAGCGATGATCAGAGTATTGTCATATGATGGCATTGGCTTAACATAAGACATGTTCTAGATAGTCATTATTGGTTCCAATCGGATTGGGAGCGTCTTGTCATTGCATCGCATCAGCACACTATTTATTCCTTCAGATCGGCATTATTTCGACGTCACTTGGATCGGCATGATCATTCATCGGCAGATCGGCGTCATTACATCTTCATTCAAATCGGTGATAAAAGAGCGACATACCGGGAACGGTTCGGACTAGATCAAAGTTTATCTCAGATCGGCGTAATTGCTCCTCCGACAGTTTGACATTAGTTTAGCATGGCCTTAGATCGGCAACTTTGTCTCTGTCGGATCTTTACCAGTTTAGCGTGGCCTCGGATTGGCAAATATGTCTCCGTTAGCTCGGTATCGTTATGTTTGGTTTTGGCTCGGCATCGATTATGTTTGGCTTTGGTTCGGCATCATCACTGCAAAAACATGCTAGGATCGGCGAACTTGCATCATGGGCTGGGTTCGACATGGCGGAATTACTAAATTGGATTTAACGTATATATGGTATAACATTGTAGGGGTTGGTGTAACACTATTATACCATTACTTCAACATTCTTCTCACTAACACTGTTGAACTGGGGGCTAACTGTAGGGGTCGAATCTCACCCCTAAGAATTGGTAGCCCAAAACGACTAAGTATGGTTAAACTGATTGACCAATTAACCGAAGATTGAACCAGCTAACCAAAGGTTTATGTAGCAGCCCAGCAAACGAGATTAAACCAGTTATTTATAGGCATGAAGTTAGGAGCCTAATCCAAGATAGCCCAGCGATCAAGCCCATAAGACTAAAAGCCTATTTAAGGCCCAACCGACCTAGTGGTTGCTGATTAGATGGAAAACCTAGAAAACTTAAGAAAACTTTTTATTCTGTTTTAGGCTTAGCCTAACCGACCTAGAGTATTATAAATACTCATGTACATCCTCATAATAAAGGGATCACGAAATATCTTACAAAACCTATGTTGACAGCTTTTGAGCTATATCAACAAAAACATAATTTTCATCTTTGTTTTGTCTTTGTGTTTTCTAACCTTGGAAGCTTGCTATCTCTCTTTGAGCCTGACAAATTCAATTGTAAGAATCCAGCTCCCACACATATGATTTGAAATTTCCCAATATCCTATGAAAGCAATACAAAAAAAATTTACCTTCTCTTTTATATAAGCCATTTTATTATAATTTTGTTTAGACATACCTCTCAACTGGATACATCCAACGAAATTGAACCGGGCCGCCGAATTTTACTTCTTCAGTCAAATGCACTATGAGATGTACCATCACTGTGTAGAAAGACGGGGGAAACGACATCTCTAGATGACATAGTGTAAAAACAATTCTTTTCTTCAGATTGAGTAACTCATTGGTATCGTCGATCACCCTTAAGCATATATCCCAAAAAAATGACTTAACTATGTTATAACACAAGTCACATTTGATGATAACACGCTTCGTATCGCAATCGATAACAAATGGACCATGATGACGTGACTATCATGGCTCTTAAGACCCATAATTTTACGTTGCTTCACAACAATACATTTTGAGATATTTGAAGAGTAGCCATCTAGGAGTCTGGCACTCTTTAATATGTTGAGGAATATATCTTTCTCAGTATTAGTGAGCTTGAAAAATGCAGGACGATACTTTCCATTGTCGTGTATGGCCATACTTCAAAGCGTACACCCAAATCACGTAGATCTTTTCTTGCATTCTGATTGTCCTTGGACCTTTTCTTGTCGTCTAATAATGTGAACTGAACATTATCAAAGAAATTTTTTTCTATATGCATTACATCTAAATTATGTCGTAGCATAGCATGCTCCCAAAATGGTAATTTTAAGAATATGCTCTTTTTCTTCCATTGTTGTCCCAAGTCTCTTCTCTTTTTAGCAGCCTCTGTAATTTTCCCAAATATAACATCCGCAGTTTGTTGTTGTTCTCTAATCATTAAGGTAGTCTTAACTCTTCTCTTCTATTTTCCCAAATATAACATCCGCCTAAAGGTGTAACTGGAGGTAGTCTTAACTCTTCTCTTCCATCAAAATGTTTCATATCATATCGAAATTTATGATCAGGCGGAAGAAAGCGCCAATGACCCATTAAACAAATTGATTTTCCACGTTGTAGCCAAAGTTCAACAGAATCATGGTTACATGATGGACATGCTAGACTACTATATGTATTCCAACCAGATAAATTTGCTAATCCTGGAAAATCACTGATAGTCCATATCAAAGTTACACGCATACAAAATGTTTGCTTTGCTGAAGCATAAAATGTTTCAACACCATCAGCCCACAATTCTTTAAGCTTCTTGATCAAAGGTTGCAAGTAAACGTCAATATCATTTCTAGGCATTTGTTTCCCCGGGATAATCATTGACAATATCATTGATGACTGCTTCATTGCCATCGAAGGGGGCAAATTGTATGGAAACAATAGTACCGGCCATATACTATAGTTTGTACTCATAGCACCATAAGGGTTAAAACCATCAGTAGCTTGTCCAAGCCGAATGTTTCTAGCATCTGATGCAAAAGCTGGAAATTTTTGATCGAATGTTTTTCATGCTAGGCCATCTCTCAGATGTCTTAACTTTCCATCCTTATTTTCTTCTATTGCATGCCATTTCATACTTTCTACGGTTTTGGATGACACAAACAGTCTTTGTAGTCGTGGTTTCAACCCAAAGTAACGTAGCACTTTAGCAGCTTGTCTTTTCTTATGCTTTTTCTTTTTATTTTTTCTTTGTTGAAGCTGTCTCATTCTTTGCTGTGTTTGCCCCATTATCTTATGTGTTACGTTTTACTTTCCACCGTGATGCTTCACAAATTTTACAGATCTGCCTTTCAGAATCTTCTCCCCAAAATAGCATACAATCTTTTGGGCAAGCATGTATTGAATCGTAATCTTGTCCAAGTTTACGAATCGTCTTTTTTAAGTCATGTAGTGAAGCAGGAAGCTTTGCATGCTTAAACGCTTTTTTGGAAGATCAAGTATCATGGATATCTCCTTATTACTAATTTTAGTGACACATTTGATATGATATAACTTCACCATAAAAGATATTTTTGAGAATGAAGTGCAGCCCTCGTAAAGTTCTTTACGTGCACCTGATGATAACTCATCAAATGCTCTTTTTCATCAGAAAAATGAGGCTGCTCCACATTTTCCTCTACATTAAATGATTGATTCGATGAACAAGCTCCATCATCAAAGTTTCCACCTAAGTTTGGAAAAACATAATCTAATAGATTTATTGTCGAGTATTCCATCCTCTTGCTATCTTGTTGAGGTTCTACCACCACTGAATTTTCTATGATATTTAATCGTTCACCGTGGTGATGCCAATTTTTATACGTTGGTAGAAAACTATGCTACATAAAATCTACATATATATCATCTATATACTTATTTTTTACTAGGCAACACCGATGACACGGACATTTAAACATGCTTGCATCAGTGTTACAAAATGCAAATTCTAAAAACCCTTTCACACCATTGATGTATTCTTGAGATAATCGAGGTTTTTGAATCCACGATTTATCCATAATATTATTTATGAACCTATAATTAGTACATGGAAAAGAATCATATATTATATCACTTCTGAGAAAGACTAAGTATATCACATTGTGAAACACGAGAGAAGTCTCCAATTTTATAATCAATAATCTTAATCTAAGAGCAACTATGTAAAGCACAATAATGCAACAAAATCCTAAATTATATATGTACTTAGTCTTTATGAAACTAAAATTGATCTAAGATCACTTTGCAATTTCCAAATATAATCTAATTCATTCAATATTGTTATAATTTGCAATAAAACAAACACAAATGAAAGAAGTGTACCTGGGAAAAAAAGTTAGCAAAAGTGCATAAAGACAAGTGGTGAGTTTTGCTGGAAAGAAATAAGGTCCCATTGGTCGATTTAGAGAGATTAGATCCAATCTCAGATGTATCAGCAACAAGATGAATCGGTTATCATACTCTAAAAAAACAACATCCAAGAGTCAATTAGTTACAAATGAAAATTCACATGAAAAAAAAAAATCAAGATCAAAATTGATCTAAATTTTTAACTTATGCAAACAAATTTCATCACCAAACCCAACAAAGAAATATGTAGACAAAATTTTGTACAAAAAAAAAAGAAACCCAGCAAAATCAATGTAAATTTAAGTGAATCAAAGTGACTTTTGATCAAATTAAGCAAAGAGACATCTACCAGGAATCGATTGGTTGAATTAGCCAAAAACTTAAAAATTGAGAGAAACGGAGAAAAGAACAGAGTGAAACAAAGTAATTTTCAGTAAAAATAAATATAAACCAGATCTATTAGTTGAATACTTGAATAACCAACTTAGTCTTTGAGATTATCGCCATAGGCACTTACTCTGAAGCAATTGCATAAAACCTAATTTTGAATCAAATCCATAACATAGGGATAATCTAGAATGAAAATAAGGAGAATCAGTTTTAAATAAAAAAAAATCTTAACTAAGATAGGAATAGAAAAACGATTTCTTACCAAAGGAATTGGAGAACGAATGAAAAGTTTGTAGCTAGGGTTCACAAATTTTGCTGCCAAACTTGTTTTGTATATGGAAATAAAATATGTTTTCTTTTTAATGGAAACCGCCCGCGGGAAACGAAAACCCAATTAGCCGCTTGATTATAATTTCAGGGGTTTATTGATTTTGGTATATTGATGGATTTGAAAATCCTAACCAAATTCTATGTTATTCGATTAATCATTTTAAAATCCTCAATAAATTTATTTCTTATTCAATTTGTGATTCTTAAATAAAATTCAATTTGTAATTTTCAAATACAAATCAAAATCACATTTTATTCAATACTTCGTATTTTAAAATGGATTTTAGTGGATTTGGAATGATTTCTATGTTATTCTCAAATCCATTGGAAAACCATTTTAGTCTCAAATACTAATCTAAATATACATTTTGGATTTGAAAATCACAAAGATTTTTAAATTCTATATGGATTTTCAAATCCATTAAAATATCAAAACCAATAAACCCCCTTCAGTATTTCAATATGTGTAAGGAATATGTGGTGTTGAAAGTGTCGTTTAATTAGAATTGATACTAAATAATATTATTTTAGCATCACAATATAGAAATGATACCTAAAAGAGTCTTCTTAACGTCACTAATAAACAACCGACACAAAACTTTACATTTTAACGCCATTATTAGCAAGTGATGCTATGAACAGCGTGTGTTTTAATTTTGGGAGAATTGTTAAAAGTACACTCTTATTTCATTTTTAATACAAATATACACCTCTTATGTGAATCTTTGCAAAACTAATCTTAAAGGGGAGTAAAATTACATTTATAACCTTAATGAACTAACAATAAAACTGAATCCGTAATAACTGTTTTACCCTTACGGTGAAGTCTACGTTGTAGATTTACAATAGAAGTCCAATAAATCGGAAGTCTACAACGTAATTTTGAAGTCTACATCGTAATTATTTAGTAAATTTAAATCTACAAATGCATTAAAAATAATTTGATAAAACTTTCTGATTGATAATTACAATAAAAGTCATTGTGATGTTTTAAAAATAAAAGTTCACCAAATTAGAACAGAGTAAAAAACAAATGACAAATTAGATTGTAAATGAATGAATCGGAAGTCTACAACGCATTTTGGAAGTCTACATCGTAATTATTTAGTAAATTTAAATCTATAAATGCATAAAAAAAAATTTGACCAAAATATTTGATTGATAATTACAATAAAAGTCATTGTGATGTTTTAAAAATAAAAGTTCACCAAACTAGGAAAAAGAAGAAAAAAAACACAAATTATATTTTAAATGAATGAATCGGAATTCTACAACGCAATTTGGAAGTCTACATCGTAATTATTTAGTAAATTTAAATCTATAAATGCATAAAAAATAATTTGACCAAAGAGGTTGATTGATAATTACAATAAAAGCCATTGTGATGTTTTAAAAATAAAAGTTCACCAAATTAGGCCAAAGAAAAAAAAGACAAATTAGATTGTAAATGAATGAATCGGAAGTCTACAACACAATTTGGAAATCTACATCGTAATTATTTAGTAAATTTAAATCTATAAATGCATAAAAAATAATTTGACCAAACTTTTTGATTGATAATTACAATCAAAGCCATTGTGATGTTTTAAAAATAAAAGTTCACGAAATTAGGACAAAGAAAAAAAAAAGACAAATTAGATTGTAAATGAATGAATGAACTGCATACTATATATCAAATACTATATTTCATCACATTACATTTAGAAGTCTTTTGACAATGTGGGAACATGGTAGTAGTTATTGTTCTGTATTATGTATGTATAGTCTTTATGATTTTATGATTTTAATGGATTTAGGTTTTAAAGATTTGTCTTATATGATCTATGGTTTATAATGAACGACGTATTAGAAGTTTCATTGTAGGGTTTGATTATGAAAAGTTGAGTTCACTATGAGGGGATGTCAAATATTGAATATTATGAGTCATGTATGTCGTTGACATTAGTTTATGGATATATGAGTTAAAAATATGGGAAATGGATTGACATTACAATTTGATAACATGTTTATAACCTTTAGGGTTACATTTAAAGTTCATAATTTCAAGATTTTAAATGTCAAATTTGCACAAATTTGTAAATTTGTGAATATATTAAATGTTTGGATGATTTATAATGTATTTAATTAAAAATTGTGAATAATCTTAAGAAAATTGTCGATTTAGGTTTCTAATTGTAGACTTCCATTGCAGTATATATCACATATGTAGACTTTCAATGTAGACTTCAATTATAATTATTGTTTGTATTGTAGACTTCCATTGCAATTAGGGTTTTAGTTAAGAGTATAGGGTTTCGTAAACTTCTATTGGAAATCTACTTAAACCGGAAAATTATTAACCTAACCACATGTTTTTGCCTCCATATATAAACCAAATATACAGAAACCCTAATTTTGTTAATGAAAACCCTTTTTCTCTCTCTCTCTCTCTCTCTCTCTCTCTCTCTCTCTCTCTCTCTCTCTCTCTCTCTCTCTCTCTCTCTCTCTCTCTCTCTCTCTCTCTCTCTCTCTCTCTCTCTCTCTCTCAAACGGCGGTTGCCCAAAAACGTCAACCATGCTCGTCATGCCTCTTAGCGTATCATCTTCTTCACTCTTCTTCAGATCTACTCGTCTTCCACCAACTCCTTCTCTTAAAGTATTATCCTCCGCGGTACGGGCTTTCCAGGTTGATCTCCTTCTTTCTTATGATATCATGCTTTTTCTTTTTTTGTTTTCTGGGTTCAATTTTGGCATCTAAAGTTTCAAGATTTCTATTGTTAATTTTGGTTTTAGTGTAAGAACACGCAAGAAATCGCGATTTTAAATTTGGTAAAGAAGAAGGATCTCCTTTCTCTTTCTCCGTCGTACATCTCCTTCCTCAGATCTCCCTTTCTCCACCGTCGAACAAGGTAAGTCTCTGTTTTCTTTCTTGTTCTCGCCGTTCTTCGCATTTCAAACTTATTTCTCATCGAAGCTTGTTTAATTTTGTTATGAGATTTTGAATCTCTGTCGATAACAAAGAAGCTTTGTTCTTCATCGCCGTTTCTTCGTCGCCGCCAAATATATTCTAAATCAGTAAGATGTTGTAAGCCTTCTTCTTTCTCCGTTTTCGTCTATGATCTTCTTCATATATGTTCTTCATGTATTTTATTTTGTATATGGTTTGTTATAGATCTGGAATACGGTCGTTAACATCATTCCTCTATTTTCTAGGTTGGTCAGGTATCAGTTCTGAGTTTAATCTATTTTTAAATTTCACATTTTAAAATACCCAGATCTGAGTATGAAAAGTAAGTGTTCCTCTCTCTATTGATTGCAAACTTCTGTCGGCAGCTGAAGTCTGCATTGTAGACTTTTGATGGAAGTCAGCATTGTAGACTTTTGATGGAAGTCTGCCTTGTAGACTTTTGCTGAGAGTCTACATTGAAGACTTCCAGCTTAGTCTACAATGTAGACTTCTTCGTTCGTTTGTCTATAGTTATTTCCTAATTAGTTACTTTTGGTTGTTAACAAGTATGGGTCAATATAGCCACACAGCAGTTTCAGATTCTTGAGAAGCGTTGCAGATTTTTGAGATGCGTTGCAGAGATCAAATGGCCAAGGATGATGTTCTGGTGTGCCTAATCGTTGTATGTGGTATGAGTTGGATTTGTGTTTGGTGGACACGATAATCCTAATTTAGTCGGTCGGTATGTAATTTATTTGAACAAAACTAATTTTTCAAATTTTAATTTTTATCTATGTTCTTCATATGTTTTCTTTTGTATATGCTTTCTTGTAGACCTGGAATTTGGTCGTACATCTTTCCTCTATTACGGTCTCAAAAGTAAGTGTCCATGTATCTCTTGAATGCAAACGTATAATGTTGTAGACTTCTAATGTAGACATCTTCTTTTAATTGCATAAGTTAAAATGTTTTGGCTTATTGTCCTACAACTCTACAAATGAAGTCTACGATAGAAGTCTACTACATAAGTCCACCAGACACAAGTGTTTATGACATCATAAAGATTAACAGCATATGCTCTGTGAAGTCTGCAAAAATGTCTAGTGTATACTTCACTACAATCGAAGTTCTTTAAATACCCAACCAAGTCTAAATTGGGTAATAAATCCGAATTGATGTATCATTATCTCACTTTATCGGGAACGTCTTGAAAAATTTCCGAGTTAACACTGCAGCTTTATTGTTTTTTTCTTAAACGTTTCAAATGTATTAATTATGATGCCTCCTGATTAGGGAGATGCAAAAGAGTTTTAAATTTATAAACCCTAATCTGCAAGTGCACAGTTGACAATTGTAGTATTTATGTTGTTACGCTATAAATCTATATGATGCAAAATAAGCTAAGAGAAAATATATTTTGGCTTTGGGGGTTTTATGATAAAAAAAATAAGCAATAAAATAAAAGGATAGATAAATCAAAACACGCAAGATAAAAAAAATTAAAAAGAACTAATGCAACATGAACTACACGATTTTTAAAGAGATGCAACTAGTGTTCTAGAACTCAAATCACTATGGTAGAATCATTCCCCTTTCGAGGCTCCGAAACCTATAACTCCTACCCCAATAGACTCAACTTTTGATGGTTATTGCAAGGTGGAATCACGCTGTAAGAGTTGGATTTGATTGCTCACTAGACTCCTTAACTAAAATTTCGATTGTTAAGACGCCTAGCCTATCAAATAATAGATCTGATCGGTACTAAAGCTTTTGGAATCGGTACCAATCTAATATCGGTCACTAGGTAGTTAGTCTAGATCACGTCTTGAGCATAAATAAAGATAGAGAATCATGCTAGAAACAAACTCAATAAATATGTAGAAGATCCAACAAAAGAACTTTAAAATAACTTATTATCAAACATACAACTACTCTACATGTTATGAAACATGGAGCAACTGGAGAAGTTGATAAAAAAAGTAGATTCATGCTAAGTAAGGGCTGGGCATAGGTGGATCTTAAAACAAAAATCTTGAGAAGAACACCATGGCCTTCATCGCTCTTTTAGAAAGGATAAAGATGAAGATCTAAAGAGAATAACGAAAATACATGTTTATTATTGATTTGTGGTGCCTATGGCTGCTCTACTTCTCTCAAGAGGCTAAAAGAAAGTATATATATAGGTGTAGGAAAAGGTCTTGGGTCGGTGGAACTCCTAGGGTTTTGTCTTGGACAAAAATGTCTTTTTGTCGATAAGTGCGCAGAAATGGCCACAACACCGATCGGTCACACCGGTCGAGTGAGCTTGTCCGGGGTCTGGCTCAAAATTATCTCCTTGTGCGTGGCTTCACTTAAATAAGCCGGCCCATGGGTTGGTTAGGTGCTTAGGCCCATCTTGGACTTGATTCATCTTCTTGGCAGAACAACATGTCTTCAGTAAAACTTGAATAAACTCCAAATTGCAACTGCATTTGATATAACTCTAACTCCATTAGAAATATAAATCAAAGGGCTATCTTCATGTGAAATTTCATTGCCGTCCAAGTTGATTTGGTCCTCCGTCCGAGGTGATCTTTTGGAGATATACTTTCTGTCCAACTTGGGTGACTTAGATCGTATCCTTTGACCTTGATAAGTTGTTTTAGGATGAACAATGCTCATTTTGCTCCTTTTTACGCCCTTTTTGATGATTTTACCTATATGACTCTTCAAAACCAAATATACGAGAAAATTACCTCTTTTGATAGAAAAGCTTATTAAATTGTATATAAAATAGGGAAAAACGGATAGTAAAAGTGGTAAAATACCGGGTATATGTACTCCCCCAGACTTACCCTTTGCTTGTCCTCAAGCAAACAAAAGGTTAATCAGGAAAGAAGAATTGAAAACACGGGAACTCACATATTCTTTGATCTTGTTTCTTTCTCTAAACCTGTAATCCACATAAAGAGAAAGTAAGTTCATGGACTCTTTTCATCGTCTCCCATCGTGAACACGAAAGTGTGTCCTAAATTGTTGTCCCTGCAAAATTTCAACTTCAAGTCAATCGATTCTTTTACCTCTTAGATTCACAAAGATCTCCGATCAAGGACATTTACAAGGAAGTCGACTAGGTGTTTAGGAAAGGCTTATTTTAATGGTGAGGTTAAAAGTGTTTAGGGTTACCAAAAACTCATTGTGCGAGACATTATGCAAAATCGCTAGAGAGAATTGATCTATTGAAGTCCACAATTTTCAAACCACTTTGTTGTTCGCCTTGCTCCCCCAGATTTGGACTTTTCTCCGGGTATCACTTGTAAAGCTCTCGAACTCATCTCTTCTTTGTATCACGGTCCTCTTTGGGTATTCTTTGGTCTTTGACTCTTTGAAAACCATTTTCCTTTCCCTTATTTATTTATTTATTTATTTTTCTTTTTCTCTTTTTTTTTTATTTATTTTTTTTTATAATAAGGGGGAAAATGGTCTCATAAAGATATGAGTCAAGTAAGGCACGAAATTGTTACCATGATTTAGCATCCAAGGATCGGCCAAGCTTCTTTAATTTTTCTGAAATTTTGTTGTTTGTACTCCTTCCTTCTATGTTGATCGTCGCATCTTCAAGTGATTGGAAAATTGCGTCGACCCTACTCTCTCCGACGTTTTTACACATATCTGTATAGGGGACATAGCAAAAGAAGTGCATGAGGTCTGAAAGAAAGGTTTAAGGGCTTAGGTAAGGGTACCAACTAAAAGTGAGCTGGCCATCCATGAAAACAGAGAGGGGTAAAAAGAGGATAAGATGTCATGAATGTGATTCGTTCCTTGATCTAATATCCTTAACAAGAGATAGTCAAAAATCATGTTAGTAAACCAAATTGAGAATCGAAATCATATCCATCAAAATAATGTAAGTAGCAATCTCCTTGGACTCCATTCGGTCACTAGGTGTCTGAATCAATTGTCCAGAACAAACTCTGTAATAATGGTTACTTGGTTCTGAAATCAAAACGTTGTTGATCAAAGAAAGGTGTCATCATTCCCAACTGATTTTGACTCAATAAAATGGTTTTTGAAAACGATTTTGAAAAAACTTTTTGAAAACGATTTTGAAAACATAAATATCCAACACGAACAAACGCGTTAGTAGCAACAATCCCCCCCAGACTTAACTTACACCGTCCCGGTGTAATTCAAATCAAATTAAGGGTGAAGTGTTGGAAAATAAAAATAAATAATTGAAAAAGTGGAGAATAGAACGAAGTTACCTGATAAAGAAACTCAATTTCTCCCAAAGTTGAATCGGTGGATGGTGTTCAAAGAAGGGTCTTGAAACTCCCCAAAAATTTCTCTATGCACAAGAAATAGTGCTTCTTAATTTTCCTCACCAATGCATTCCGCCATGACCGAGTTAGTATCCTCCAACAATGATCATAATAGATCACTGCAAACCGTGGTTTGCATTGTGGAACTCTTCCCCAAATTATATTGGAAATTCTTAGATATTGGTAGTTGAACAGCTGTTGGAAGAAGTAACAAAACTCTTGCTTTAAACGTTGAAGTAGACGATTCATAATTTGTTTGAAAATGCTTCTTGTTTTCCTCTTTTCTTTGTGCACATTTTCTATGGATAAGGTGGATCATTCTTTAAGAAATTAGAATTTCTAAAGTCAAACATGTGTAAGTCCGGGGCGATGGATCTGCGGGACGAGGCTAGGCGAGACGCAAGCCGAGCTGGGGACGCGGGACTGTCCAGGCACCGGTCACTTACGTGACCCGGTGTCAGCATCCGGGGCGAGACGCTCGCGGGACGAGGATGCTCCTGGCGGATCGATCCGCAGGACGAGGGAGCTGGAGGCCCTGGTCGAGACAGGTATGGGGCACGAAGGCGGGACAAACGGTCTGGCACCTGTCAGATTCCCGTGTTCGGGGTCTCCGTCCGGGGCCTGGGACCGTGGGACGATCGACCCGCGTGTTGATCCGCGACACGTCCGGACCAGGATCACTCGGGCACCGGTCAGAACCGCGTGACAGGTGCCATGGTCCGGTGTCTGGGCCACAACGACACTCTTTTTTTCTTTTCTTTTTTTAGAATTTCGATTTCTTCTCAAAAAATAAACTTTATAAAATCTGAAAATTCATAAATTGAAAGATTAATGAATAACAAAGTTTATAAAGTGAAAATAAAAATAAAATAATAGAATAAAAATGAAAAGAAAAGAAAATAAAGACTCGATATATGAGTTTCCTCCCATAAAGCGCTTGTTTAAAGTCAATTAGCTCGACTCCTTGGGGTTTTTGGACTTGGGATTTGTCTTCTAAAGGCTTGAGGTTGCCTTTAGAGTGTGATCAACTGCTCCCATGGTCGTGGTCTTCATCATGTAAATGGAAAGGGTGCTTGATTTCAACTTCTCTTTTCTCCGAAGGAATGTATCTTGTAACTTTGGATCGAAATCCCGGTGGTGCTGCGTAATAGAAGATGCTATCTATCTTAGGAAAAGACAACCTTTGTAAGGTGTAATCCATGATAGCTCCAGCAGTAGCCAAAAATTGTCTTCCAAGGATGAAAGGTGTTGAGGAATCTTGCATATTAGCCACTTCAAAGTCCATCGGAACAATGCAATCACCAATTCTTACGGGGCAATTGAATATTTCACCCAATTAGAGTGTTGATGCATGATTATCAAGTGAAATTCTCATGTTTGAATGATGAAGGTTGGTTATCCTCATCTTTCTTACAAGAGGTTCCGACAAAACGTTGACTTCGGCTCCCGAATCGATAAGAGCGGTCTCAAAGATATAATCGTGAATTGAGCAAGGGATGTTGAAAGAAACTGGATCAAGAGTCTTAGGAATTATCCTTAGGTACCTATAAGGATTCCTAGCTTGGTTGAATAGCTCCTCAATCATAAAGTATTCTTCCGTGCTTTGTTTAAAGTATTGTCGTAATGATGGCTTTATTCTGCAAGCATCTTCAACATCCAGCATCTCATCACTTATCCAACGTGGTCTCTTGTTGGTTATACGAATTTCTTCACACGGTCTTGTTGACATTCTTGCCGTAAATCTTCGATTGTTCGGTTTGGCCATTAGGAACGGTCTTGGAGCGTCTTTCTCCTCTTAACCAGATATGGAGAAGTCTTCTTCAAGTTGTGTTAAGGTGCAGCAATGGACCAAAGGTGTTGGCTCTTCTTTATTCATTTCTGAATGGTTAGTTTCCTCCATACGTCTCAAACGGTTGTCGATCTTCTCAAGTGTCTTTGACGTCTCAATTCTTTCTTCTTGAGGGTAGAAGACTTCCACATAAGATAGTTGAACTTCTTATCTAGAGAGGCTTGAAAGTCCTTGATGGCTTGATTGTGTTGCATGTGTCCTTCCGACAAAACAAGGCTTGTAGAATACAAGTCTCGGTGATCATCTTTGGCTTCGTCCAAAGCTTTCGTGGCCTTGTTAGCCTTGATTGCTATGATGCCTAGGCAATTAGTAATCTCCTCAACGTGGTCATTAGTGCTCTTGATCTCTCCTTCAAATTTCTCCCAAAGACCATTAAAACTACGCTCGGAACTATGGATTTTTCTCGCGTTGCTTTGAAGATCTAGGGCGTGTTGTTTTTGAACTTCTTCAAGGTGGATCAAGCGTGTCTCCAAGTCTTGAAATTTGGTGGTGAGGGAAACAAACTTCTCTCCAAGGGATAAATTCTTGGTCTCGATCTTCGTTTCCATTCCTTGGACGATATTTTGAGTATCTTCTATGAATCTACGCAACGACGCTTCGATTAGATCTCCTTGTGGTGTTGAATTGGAACGGTCATGGGGCTGTGGAGGGTGCATCGGCGGCACATGATGGTGATGGTCACGTCCTTGAGTCTCTCAAGGATGGTGATGGTCAAGTCCTTGAGCCTCCCAAGGAAACGGCGGTTGATGGAATTCATGAGGCATAGGGATGTAATCCCCATTAGAACTCCTTCTTGGCGTCATCTTCCTATAATTTTTAGGGTTTTTGGTGTGATGTTCCATTGATATATCCCTGAAACACACTTAAAAAAGAAACAAAAAACAAAATTAGCAAAAAGGAAAAGAAACAAAAAGGAAAAATAAAAACTTAGACTTATTCTTTATCAAAAATCTATAGGTAAGCGAACTAGTCCCCGGCAACAGCATCAAAAACTTGATGCGTCCGAATTAGGGAGATGCAAAAGAGTTTTAAATTTATAAACCCTAATCTGCAAGTGCACAGTTGACAATTGTAATACTTAGGGGTCGATCCACATGAGACTATGTTGTTAAGCTATAAATCTATATGATGCAAAATAAGCTAAGAGAAAATATATTTTGGTTTTGGGGTTTTATGATAAACGAAATAAGCAATAAAATAAAGGGATAGATAAATCAAAACACGCAAGATAGAAGAAATTAAAAGGAACTAATGCAACATGAACTACACGGTTTTTAAAGAGATGCAACTAGTGTTCTAGAACTCAAATCACTATGGTAGAAGCATTCCCCTTACGAGGCTCCGAAACCTATAACTCCTACCCCAATAGACTCAACTTTCGATGGTTATTGCAAGGTGGAATCACGCTGTAAGAATTAGATTTGATTGCTCACTAGATTCCTTAACTAAACTTTCGATTGTTAAGACGCCTAGCCTATCAAATATTAGATCTGATCGGTACAAAAGCTTTTGGAATCGGTACCAATCTAATATCAGTCACTAGGTAGCTAGTCTAGATCATGCCTTGACCACAAATAAAGATAGAGAACCATGCTAGAAGCAAACTCAATAAATATGTAGAAGATGCAACAAAAGAACTTTAAAATAACTTATTATCAAACATACAATTACTCTACATGTTATGAAACATGGAGCAACTAGAGAAGTTGATAAACAAGTATTTGTGCTAAATAAGGGCTCGGCATAGGTGGATCTCGAAGCACAAAGCTTGAGAAGAACATCATGGCCTTCATCGCTCTTTTACAAAGGATAAAGATGAAGGTCTAAAGACAATAACAAAAATACATGTTTATTATATATTTGTGGTGCCTAGGGCTGCTATCCATCTATCAAGAGTCTAAAATAAATTATATAGAGGTGTAGCAAGAGGTCTTCGGTCGGTGGAACTCATAGGGTTTTGTCTTGGGCAAAAACGTCTTTTTGTCGATAAGTGCGCGAAAGTAGCCACGGCACTGATCGGTCACACCGGTCACGTGAACTTGTCCGGTTTCTGGCTCAAAATCATCTCCTTGTGCGTGGCTTCACTTAAATGAGCCGGACCATGGGTTGGTTCGGTGCTTAGGCCCATCTTGGACTTGATTCATCTTCTGGGCAGAACGACATGTCTTCAGTAAAACTTGAATAATTTCCAAACTATAACTCTATTTGATATAATTCTAACTCCATTATAAATCTGACTCAAAGGAATATTTCCAAGTAAAATTTCATCACCGTCCAAGTTGATTTGGTCCTCCGTCCGAGGTGATCTTTCAGAGACATACTTTCTGTCCAAGTTAGTAAATTGTGAAATCTTTAATTTGGGTGACTTAGATAGGTTCTTTTGACCTTGATAAGTTGTTGTAGGATGAAGAATACTCATTTTGCTCATTTTTACGCAGTTTTTGATGATTTGACCTATATGACTCTTCAAAACCAAATATACAAGAAAACTACCTCTTTTGATAGAAAAGCTTATTAAATAGTATATAAAATAGGGAAAAACGGATAGTAAAAGTTGTAAAATACTGGGTATATCAGCAGTTTGACTATCAAGTCACGTCTCTTCGTCTCTACATCTATAGATCACGTCTCTTCGTCTCTACAGCTATATATACGTCTCTACATCATTATCCTCATCTCATCTTGTCTACATATATTATCAGATTATTCTTCTTCCTTGCCTCTACCAAACTTTGTCACAATGACCTTTAGGATGACAAGAATTCGCCGTCATATCAAGGAGTTAAAGGAAGACTTCCCTTTGATGAAGATCATCGAGAACGGTAATTAATTACGTTCGTTATTGTATTGCAGGTTTCCATATCGTATTTTTTAAGAATTGCTAATATGGTCAATGATCATACAGATTACCATTTGGAGGTTCCTATCAATGGACCTTCGGAGACTCCATATGATAGAGGAGTGTATTGGGTTATCATCATATTTCCCATTCAGTATCCAATGAAACCTCCACATGTGTTTTTAAAAACCAAAATCTACCACCCCAACATCAGTGCGAGAGGAGCCATTGACATGACATGTTGAGAGACATGGCCTGGTGTCCTGCGTACCGCCCGTCCATGGTTTTGAAGAAAATTCCCGACCTCATGGCTTCACCAAACTTGGAAAATCCTTTATCGGCTGACGTAGCCGAAGTTTACCAAACTGACAAGGCCAAGTTCGATGAAATTGCACGCAGTTGGAAGGAGCAATATTCAACGGAGTGAGGTTGCGGATTTGAAGAAAAGATAAATGATATGTTTAATTTTGCGATGTTTTGCGCCAAACATTTTCGCGACGGAATTGCGACTATAATTTGCGATGGTTTTGCGTCGAACATTTTTGCAACGGAATTGCGACTATAATTTGTGACGGTTTTGCGAGGAATGTCGATTTTTTTATAAAAAAAAAATAAAAATGAAAATAATTTTTAATTTGAAAAAAATAAATTCGAAAATATTAAAAAATTTTAAAAAAACATAAAATAAAGTTTTAATACATAAAACTAAAACTGAAAACAAATTTAAATATCGAAATTGATATCATCGATCGGATCCCGGGTGGTCGATGTGCCTCCTTCGTCTGCTTCGGGTCTTCTTCGCGAAGCTGCTTGTTTCTTCTTCATAATGTCGGCAATGATGGGGTTCGTCTTCGCTAACTCCGTGGGATGTGTACGCTGTCCAGGTTGTGAAAGACTTCTACCTCTACCACAACCAGCAACCAGACTGTACGAACTAGATATACTCATTATCCGCCATCTACAATAAATTTTATAATTTTTTAATTTAGTAATAGAATATGAATTTTATATCTAATTTATTAATGATTTTAACAATTTTAATGATCACAATAAATTCAATTAATCAACATTAGTTAATTATCAATTCTAAAGTACAGTTCCATTTCTTATTAATTATTCCTAACCATTCTCCTAAAAACCACACTTAACTAATTAATTACCTACGAATGAAAAAATTAAAAGTAATAAAGCACAAGAAAACTTTAGCGAATTACCTTATGAGGTCGAGAATGATTTGGAAGGTTGGAGGAATTTGTTTTTAGAGAGAGAAATGTTTTGTTTAGAGAGAGATAGAGAGATGTGAAGAATGAGCGAGGAAATTGGAATTGCATATATAAGGAAAATTTTCCCTCGCACAACCGTAGCAATTCCGTCGCAAAGTGGGCCAATTTTTTCACCCGTGCATGTTTCCCGCGCACAAAGCGTCGTAAATCCCTCGCAAAATTTCAAAAACCGTCGAAAATATGGCGCAAAATGTAAATCCCAAGGTGAATGCACGATCAATTAATAGATTTGACCGTAACTATAGTCGCAAAAGCTTTGCAAATTTAGCGAGGAATTTGCGACGAAATCGTCGAAAATGCCTCGCAAATAGTAAATTGCTACGCATTTGCTACGTTTTCGTCGCAATTCCCACGCAAATGAGGTTTAGGGTATACTTAGGGGTTTGGATGTTTTAGACCAAATTTACGATTCATAAATGGTAAATATACACTTGTTTAGGTCCTTACTGCATGTATGAAGCAAAGTTAGCCCAATAAATGAAGTTCTTCGTAAAATCGGAAAAATGATAGATTGATCATATTCATAGTATAAGTGTATGATACTTCGTTATATATGTTAGTCGATAATGTTTTGATAAGTGTCTTATTTGAATAATTTTGGAGGGATTGTTATTCATTAGACGACTCATACTCATATTTTAATATTCGAAGAAGGACCTATTTAAACCGGCTAATATAGGTATTGGTTAGGGTTTAGGGTTTCAAAATTTGCTACGGTTTTGCGAGGGTTTTCGTCGTAAAACCGTAGCAAATTTGCAAGGCATTTGCGATGAAAGCCTCGCAAAACCGTAGCAAATTGTGATACCCTCAACCTTATTCTTATTACTTTGACATTGATACAAATAATTTTATATATCAATTAAGACCTATTTGATATGTTTTATATTCCAAGAAGGGCATAATATATCATTTAGGGTTTAGGGTTTCAAGATTTGCTATGGTTTTGCGAGGGTTTTCGTCGCAAAACCGTAGCAAATTTGCGACGAAAACCTCGCAAAACCGTAGCAAATTGTGATACCCTCAACCTTATTCTTATTACTTTGACATTGATACAAATAATTTTATATATCAGTTAGGACCTATTTGATATGTTTTCATATTCCAAGAAGGGCATAATATATCATTTAGGGTTTAGGGTTTCAAAATTTGCTACGGTTTTCCGAGGGTTTTCGTCGCAAAACCGTAGCAAATTTGCGAGGCATTTGCGACGAAAGCCTCGCAAAACTGTAGCAAATTGTGATACCCTCAACCTTATTCTTATTACTTTGACATAGATACAAATAATTTTCTCTATCAATTAGGACCTATTTGATATGTTTTTATATTCCAAGAAGGTCATAATATATTATTTAGGGTTTAGGGTTTCAAAATTTGCTACGGTTTTGCGAGGATTTTTGTCGTAAAACCGTAGCAAATTTGCGAGGCATTTGCGACAAAAGCCTCGCAAAACCGTAGCAAATTGCGATACCCTCAACCTTATTCTTAATACTTTGACATAGATACAAATAATTTTATCTATCAATTAGGACCTATTTGATATGTTTTTATATTCCAAAAAGGGTATAATATATTTAGGGTTTTCAAATTTTGTTACGATTTTGCGAGGGTTTTCTCGCAAATTCATCACAAATTGTCATATATACTTTGCGGGGTATTTGCGACGAAAGCCTCGCAAAATCGTCGCATATAGGCATCTTTTTAAATAAATTTTTTTTATTACAACACACTCAAAAATACGTAACTAATATATACACATAATTAATTTTATTAATCTTCTTCATCATGATCAGAAAGATAACGTTCTACTCCGCCATCTTCATCAAATTCATCTCTGTTTCCTTCCGAATCCTCGAATATTACATCAAGACCACTATGAAGCGGGTCAATTCTTGTCAAATCGGTGGTTACCTCCGTAGGGATCGAAACTTCTTCAGTTATGGTAGGTTGCACTGGGGGTTGATCATCATGAGCATCAGCTGCTAACCCCCCGACAATTCAACCCCTTATGTTAACTTTAATCACAGATATCCAATCTTGATCTCATCGTCCACGAGTACGAGGGTAAGGAATGAAGGCTATTTGCTCTGCTTGGGATGCTAAAACAAATGGCTCAAACTTGTCAGTGTAGCTCCTATTTCCTTTTACGTTGTGTACCCATAAACAAGTAAGAATCATAAAAACGTGTTGGAATATTTTTCGCTCCACCAGAAGCAACAAGGACAGAGAGCTAGTTCAACACGATCTTCAGGAATTAGCACGTTTGGAACGTGACAACAGAAGAGCAGTCAAAGAAACTAAGATTGCTGACAGACAAAGGCTCATACTGATTCCAATAGCTCATGGAATTCTGCGTGTTCCGGTAGGATTGAGATACAACAAGCAAGGACAGCGGATCAATGACAAGGGCAATTTGATCGTCGAAGAACTAGCCATTCTAGAAGATGGTGTCGCTCGACACCAAGATCCTGTCGAGTGACACAAGGAAAACTTGGGTTTCGATCTACCGCAGAACCACATTCAATCAATTTTGCCGAGGAACAACGGGAACGTTCAGCGTGGTCGCACTTTAGGAGATTACACCCGTCCATATTAGTTTTACCCGAATCGAGCTGCGATTTATCTTCCCACCTTTCAGAAGAATGACTTCGAGCTGAAACTTGCGTACTTCTCTCTTGTTGCTCAACACCCTTACCATGGTCTTCCACATGACAGCATCCGATAGATCACATCAAGAACTTCGGGGATTTAGCATCCAGCATTAAGGCGACTGGTGTGTCCAGCGACTACATATTCTGCAAGCTATTCCCATATTCTCTTAGTGGGAATGTATCTTACTGGCTGAGGCAGCTTGAACAAGGATCGTTGACTACTTAGAAGGATACCAAGAACGCGTTCCTGAACAACTTCTTCGAGGATGCGAGATCTGAGGAGTTGAGGACAAAGATTGCTTCATTCAACCAAGGGCCAACAGAAGCATTCAGGGCTGCGTGGACACATTTAAAATCTTATCAAAGAGATTGTCCTCAGCATGGCTTCACCGATGTGCAGTTACTAGGCATCTTCTTAAGAGGAGTGGACTGGAGGTATCAGATGGCTCTGAATGCAGCAAGCAATGGAAATTTCAACACAAATTCTCCTGAGAATGCAGTTATGCTTATCGAGAATTTGGCCTCTAACATTAAGACCAAGAATGCAGATTTCGAGAGGAAGAAGATGAGCAAGAACAAGGATGGTGGTAAGTACTTGAATGAGGTGAATGCTAAGTTTGACTCCACGCATAGCATTCTAGTAAGCAAGAAGTCGGTCCAGTTTGCTCATGAGGTTGAGACTGCGGAAGAGGATGTGAACTACATCAACCAGACCGGATTTTAGAAGTACGATAATCAGGAAAGATATGGGTCGTCTTATCAGAAGCCTTTGTAGAACTACAATTTCAACAGGAACTATGATTTTTCTTCTTACTAAAAGCTTCATGAACAGGACAACAAGATGAAGACTATGCTTGAGCAAATTCTAGAAGGACAACAAAAGATGACAGTGAGTTTCAACAGGAAGATAGATGCCATGTATTAGGATTTGAATGAGAAATTTGAGGCGTTAAGCACTCACGTGAAGAAGCTGGATTTCAAGTCGCTCAAACTAATGATCCTATTAGGAGGCAAGAGGGGTTTCTTCCTGCAAAGACTAATACCAACCCCAAGCGAGCTTGTAATGCCGTTCTAATAGAAGGATAGGAATATTTCGCTGAGTTTGAAGCTATTTTTGAGACTGCAGAACTAGTATCGATCGACACCCCCTGAAAATTCAACTCAAATCTTGATTTTAGATACTAGTATCAATCGACACTATGAGAGTGTCGATCGACACCCCACCCAGACGAGTCCAAATTTCGCGAAATCTTCAGTTCAAGCAGAAGAAAACGTCTACAAATCTAAAGTCCTATTTTCCAGAGCGAGAAAGTCCAAGTAGGAGGTTAAAGAAGCTATTTACAAGGTGATGATAGAGAAAATCATGGTTGAGATGCCTTTGGTCGACGCAGTCAAGCTTTCACCTGCGCTAAGACGGTACGTCAAGAGGATGGTTGCAAATGGTTTGAGTCTTGAGGATGGATCACTGCTTACCAAAGACATAAGAGCAATCATTTTGAACACAGCTCCGGTTCTTAAGAAGAAGAAGAAGAAGAAGAAGAAGAAGAAGAAGAAGGAAGTTAGTACGATGATTCAGAGCATGATTCCATTAAAGCTACCGGATCCAGGGAATTTTGTGCTCAATTGCTAAATTTCGACATGGAAGTTTCCTCATTCTCTTTGTGATTTAGGATCCGGTATTAACTTGATGCCATTGTCTATTCTTGTTAGACTTGGAATGACAGATTTCAAGGCCACTAGGATTTCTTTTATTCTAGCCGATCGATCCAAGAGAATCCCATAAGGTAATTTAGAGGATGTGCCGATTAAGATTCAAGACTGCATAATCCCTACAAACTTTGTAGTTTTAGAGTACGATGATGAGCCTCATGACCCTCTGATTTTGGGAAGATCCTTCTTAGCTACAGCTGGTGTTACCATCGATGTGGGGAAAGGAAAGATCAAGCTTGATCTCGGTGATATTGTCATGGATTTTGACATGGAGAACACAAGAAGAAAGTCCACAATTGATGTTCAGACATTTTCCGTGGAAATATTAGAGGATGGAGACTCAATCAAGAAGCTAGATGCTAGTCCATCATCTATTGTTGAACAGATAATTCCACATTTCATAATCCACGATCCTCCCATAGAGCAAAGGTATGCACTTCCTGAACTCAAATCTCCTGCTTTCGTCAATAAGGATTTTAAAGTTTTAAAAGTTGTTACGCGCTCATGCATGCAACGAGTTTTTCGTAGAATGCTTGGTTTTTCTTTTGATGATTATGTAGGAATGCAAAAGGTCTTGCCCAAGGAGTGTAAATAATTGGTAAACATGTCAAGGCAAAGATCAAAAGGACTTCAAAACCTTTCGCGAGGATGAGAATTGTCATTCCTCAAGAGCTAAAAGATAAAATAGAAGTGGTCGTTAATGAGATGGTGCAGAAAACGCAGAAGCTTTTTCCTGGAATTATTCCTTGGAAAAATGCTGATCCACCCGACATCTGAGTTTCTCACATCAGCCAAGCTAAAAGACTAAAAACAAGCGCTTAGTGGGAGGCAACCCACTTGTGAGTCTAATTATTTATTTTATTTCAGTTTTTTTTTTTTTTTGCAATTTTATGTTTTGTTTTGTTTTTGATTTTGATTTTTAGGAGTAGAAAACGTGAAAACGAACTTCAGATGCCTATGTCGAGCAACACGAGTGATCATGTTGATCGATACAAGAAAAAATCAAAGGTGTCGATCGACACCATGCCCAGGTTACGTTTTTCTTTCTAATTTTCAATTCGTTTCGTTTTGTTTTATTTTATTTCATCAACTTCAGGATAAATAACATTAGGGACAGTGTTGTTTAAGTCTGGGAGAGGTAGTTCCTAACTATTGTGTTTTACTTTGAGTTTTATGAGTCAGTTTTTCAATTTTCGGGTCAAAACTCCTCTTATACTTGCTTTGAGCAGCACTCAAGGACCATTACCAATGCAAGTTGGCTTGTTTTACTGAGGTGGGTAACTGCAAGTGGATCGGTTTAACGGAGCGAGTTCAAATTCCTGGAGAACGCCAGAAAGAATGTTGCAGACCTCGCCCCATAATGAACTCTTAATTCTTGTCTTGGGCGTTGGTAATCGCTGGACTTGATTCAGCTTTCAAACACTAGAAAGCGAGGACGGACCGCTCTTGAAACTTCTTCCTGATGATGATACAACTATCCTAGATCGAATATAAAATACTTATGACCATGTCTTCCACAAGAAACAACCTAATGAGCGCTGATCTAGAGAAGTCATAGAGATGCCAAGGAAATAAAAAAAAGTCTACAGAAAAGTGTAGTTCAAGCAGAAAAGTGCAAGTCCAAAAAATAAAAAAATCCTGATGAAAAAGTTCAAGATGGCATGCATCTCTATGATATCCTTAATAGGATAAACAGTTACGGAGGGAAGAGAGAGGGTGAAACGCAGGAAAGTGTTAAAGGAAGTAAAAGAATCTCTAAGGTCGAGCGATCGATATTCCCTCGATGAGACCGCACTTATATAAATGAAAGGGGTTTGCAACGGAAAGTCTGAGTTTCTCTAAGGAGTTTGGAACAATCTGGAAGACTGCTAAGCTTCTACGGACACATCGAAGTATTACTGGTTTGACTTTGCAGGTATGTGGATCTCGAAGGAGTGAATACAACAGTTTTGCTTAGGGACAAGCAAAATGTTAAATCTAGGAGTGTTGATAATCATGGTTTTTACCAGTTTTCGACCATGATATAAGTCCTTTTACTATAGTTTTTCAAGTGTTTTGCTTGTGTTTTAGTGTTTTAACAGATTAAAAGACGTTAGGAACATAACTGATGTTTACTAAATCATTTTGGAGCATTGCGGAAGAACATGTCAAAGTGTCAAATTTGGATTACAAAATTTGTCTTGGTATGGATCGACACCATCACTATGTCGATCGACACCCGTTCATCATGAGCTAAATTATCAAGTTTGGAAGATTTTTCGTTTTTGCCCAGAAGTTCCAGATGTTTACAATTATATTCCAGTCGGTTTTGAAACCTTGTATATATGTATTCGCAGCCATTGTTTAGGCTTACGCTTTATTTTACTAAGTTTAACAGATATCTTTATTTTAATAAGATGGTTGATGCTTTGATTATGTATGAGTAGTTTCCTTGTTAGGTTTAGGGTTATTCAAAAGTGTTTGATGTATTTCTATATCTGATTTAATTGTTAGGATAATATAATAAGTTCTTCATCTTGGCTTGTTTTTATTGCTTATTCTAGCTTCATGACCTAGAATCTGATCTTAGGTTAATTGATAGACATGACGGTGTTATTAGTTGCTTGAACTAGTCTTTGATGAGAAAAATTTCTTTTCGCAAAGAAATTTGGTTTAGGGTTTTGTGAACAATTGAACATGAAATTAATGCTTGTTTAGATTTATAGGATTCGCAATGACAGTTCTCTTTCTAGAATTTAGAAATAGATAATCTCTGCAGCGACAGCTGATTGATTTTATATTCGTGTTTCAAGTTCATGAATTGTGCTTTATAATTCCTATCTTTATTTATATCTGCAATTCTGATTAACCTGAGATTTCCCTGTGCCTAGCGTTTCTCTTAATAGTTTTACAACCGCTTCATCTTGCTTTCTTATTTACCTGTTTTGTCATTCCAATTTATTCTGCTTAGCATAATTTGAATTTATTAATCTATTGTGTTTCCTTGATTCTCTTTGGATTCTATAACCCTAAGTACTACGATTGATCTCTTAATTTGAGAGAGGAAATCAAAGGAAAATTTGAGCATATTACCTGCAGCATTCATGAGGTTTATGAAAGGCGTATTCAAGGAGTATATGGATGTCTTTGTGATTATCTTTATTGACGACATTCTAGTATATTCGAGGAGTCCTGAGGAGCACGAGGTGCATTTGAGGTTAGTTCTGGAAAAGCTTCGGGAGCAGAAGCTTTTTGTGAAGCAGAGCAAGAGTAGTTTTTGGCAGAGAGAGATGGGTTTTCTAGCCATATTGTTTCTGCATATGGAGTTTTTGTGGATCCGGCTAAGATCGAGGCTATCTGATAGTGGCCTAGACCGTCTAATGCTAAGGAGATCAGGACTTTCTCGGTTTAAAAGGTTACTATTAGAGATTCGTCAAGGGCTATGCGAGTATGGCTAAGTTAATGGCGAAGTTGACCGGGAAGGATGTCCCGTTTGTTTGGTCTCAGGAGTGCGAGGACAGCTTTGCGAGGCTGAAGGAGATGTTGATGAGTACACATGTGTTGGCGTTACCTGAGCCAGGTAAGCCATATACAGTGTACACTAATACTTCTGGGATTGGTTTTCAGGGTGATTGTGTATGCTGCGAGGCGGTTGAGAGGGACTGAACGCAATTATCCTACTCACGATTTGGAGTTGGGAGCGATACTTTTTGCTTTGAAGATTTGGAATTCCTATCTTTATGGTGGGAAGATTCAGATTTTCTCGGATCACAGGAATCTGCAGCATATTTTTATGCAGCCTTCACTGAATGTAAGGCAGAGGCATTAACGTTGGGTTGAGTTGTTTGCTGATTATGATCTGGATATTGTTTATCATCCTGGAAAGGCGAACCAGGTGGCTGATGCTCTGAGTCGTCGGAGAATTGATTTGGCGCGGGAGAAAGATGTTGAGCCGCTTGTGAGCGAGATTAGTACTCTGCGTTTATATGTTATTTCGCAGGAGGTGTTGGGTTTAGAGGCGGCAGATCATGCAGATCCTCTGACTAGGATCCGAGTGGCTCAGGAGAGTGATCAGGTTTTGATCGATGCGTCGAGGGCAGTCGGCTTGAGTATCAGGTCTCTTCGAATGAGACAATTCTGGTACGTAGACGTTTGTGTACCCAAGGTTGATTGGTTGATTAGTTGAGGCAGGAGATTCTATGAGAGGCTAATGCGAGCAAGATCTCAATTCACCCGAGAGCGACCAAGATGTATCATGATCTCAAGAGGTAATATCATTGGGCCAGGATGAAGAGAGATGTAGTTGATTGGGTCGCGAAGTGTAATACGTGCGAGTTACTGAAGGTAAAGCATCAGGTTCCGAGCGGTAAGTTGCAGAGTTTACCCATTCTAGAATGGAAGTGGGATATGATCTCTATGGATTTTGTGGTTGGATTACCTAACTCGCGGACCTACGATGCTATTTGGGTGATTGTGGACCATTTGAATAAGTTAGCATATTTTCTGGCCATTAAGAAGACTGATGGAGCTGCGGTTTTGGCTAAGAAATTTGTGAAGGAGGTTGAAAGGCTGCATGGAGTGCCAGCCAGTATAGTGTCAGACCGAGATCCTAAGTTTTATCTGAGTTTTAGAGAGCCTTTCAGGCTGCGATGGGCACTAAGGTGCATATGAGTACGGCTTATCATCCGCAGACTGATGGGCAGTCAGAGAGGATTATTCATACTTTGGAAGATTTGCTGAGGATGTGTGTGTTAGATTGGGGTGGTCACTGGTTGATCATTTATGCCTAGCTAAGTTTGTGTATAGCAGTTTTCAGGCGAGTATTAGGATGGCTCTATATGAGGCGTTGTATGGGAGGCCATGTAGGATACCTCTATGTTGGACCCAAGTAGGGGAGAAGAGCATTTATGGTGTGAGTTTTGTTCAGGAGATGACGGAGAAGATCCGTGTCTTGAGGCTGAACATGAAGGAAGCTCAGGATTGGCAGAAGATTTATGCTGATAAGAGGAGGAGAGAGTTGGAGTTCGCGATTGGGGATAAAGTGTATCTCAAGATGGTCATGTTGCGAGGCCCCAACATATCTATTTCAGAGAATAAAATGAGTCCGAGGTTTATGGATCCGTTCCCGATAGTGGGGCGTGTTGGACCAATGGCATACCGGTTAGATTTGCCTCCAATCATAAGGTTTTCCATGTGTCGAAGTTAAAGAAGTGCATGCATGAGTCGGAGGAGTTAATGGCAATGATTCCAAAGGATCTCCAGCCAGATTTATCTGTGGCGGCGAGACCTGTGAGGATTCTCGAGAGGAGAGTCAATAATCTGCGTCGCAAGAGGATACTGTTGCGGAGAGTCTTGTGGGATTGTGCCGGTACTGAGGAGGAGACTTGAGATGAAGTTAAAGTCCGGGAAGTGGTTTGACAAGCAGGTCACGGAGCGAGCTTTACTTTTCTTTGTGGTTCCAGTTTTGGTTTTAACATGTTGTTATTGTTGTTTTGTTTCGTGTATTTTTGTTTTGTTGTAATGATTGTACTTTTTGAGATTTATAAGATGGAGTTGTTCTTTATTTACCTGTTTATATAAGATGAGTAGTTCTTATATATGTCTTTTGTTATGATATTCTGGGTTATGTAATATCGAGTTTGGCCACAAGAGGTAGTTCTAGTCGATAGATGTTTATAGACGTTATAGAATTTATTACTCTAGGGGCTGTGGTCCCGAATAACTCATTTATTTTTGTTTTGAAGATGATTAGTTCTCATAAAAGATGATTAGTTCTCATATATGCTCACTTGGGATGGTTAGTTTCCATTATGAGTATCGAGGGATGATTAGTTTTCTCGAGGGAATCATTAGTTCCCCTATGTACCCGGAGCTCAAAGGATTTGTTCCTGAGAGTGGATGGACACGAGACATCGATAGCTCAAAGGATGTGTTCCTGCAAGTCGGAGGGGTGTGGAATGAGTTACTGTAATAAATGTATGGAATCGGGCATATAAACATGAGACTGGACGAGAGCCTCGGAGATCGGGTGTATTGATCAGGTGGTATTGACCGGTTTTGGTCAGGTTTTTGGGTTTTTGATAGACGGTTTGACAGGATTCGAGGACAAATCCAGATTAGTAGAGGAGAATTGTGAGATCTGCAAACCAAAGTGTCGATCGACACCAATGTTTTGAACCAGTTCGAGTTTGATTTTTAAATGCGGTTTGTTACGTTCAGTTTAGGAATGAACCCTAAGGTCGAGCTTATAAGCGTGCAGGTTGTCGTGTTTTTCAGGAAGAAAATGGTGATTTTAAGAGAAAGGAGAGAATTCCTTGATATTTGAGTGATTTGGGGTTCTTAGGAAGAGTATTTTGAGGTTGGTGAGCGTTGTATTAGATTTTTCTTCGTGATGTTGGACGATTCAGCGAATTTCCAGGCTTGTGGTGTTTTGATCGTTCGTGTTCTTCGTTATTCTTTCGCCGTTTCGTTTGCTTTTCCTTTTCAATCCGTATTCGAGGTGAGTACTTGATCGTGGTTGTGGGAATAGTATGTTAGGTTATCGATTGATTGTTTGTGATGAATATGTATGATTTGGTTGTTGTTTCTGTGATTGTCCTGGTGATTCGTCGTGCAATTGTCTCATGAGATGAAACGGAATTGACTCATGTGAGGATATAACTCGGTTTAGGTTTCTGCGAGGAGTGTCAATCGACACCTAGAGGTAGTGTTGATCGACAACACACTTTTATGTCACGATAATTGTGTTCGGTGGTAGGTGTGTCGATCAAAACGTTGTGGTGGTATCGGTCTACACACAGTTGTGAAATGTGCATTACGGATTGTAGCGTCGATCGACACCATGGTGGCGTGTCGATCGACACCATTTATTGCATTGCTGAATTTTGAATATTGTTGATTGTTGATTGATTGCGTAGTAATTGGCATTCTATTTTCCCCTATTATGTAACCGGTAGACGGGATGACCGCCTCAATAAGTATTTGTTAAATACTTACGCAACTCTTATTTTCATGTGTTGCAGGTAAAAAAAAAATGTGATTGCGGAATCAAGGCAGTAGAAAAAGGATGATAGGGTTTTAATGTTATTGTTAGGTCTAGTGAACTAGGTGTTTAGGTTGCAAAATTTATTTGTTTAGAATTCTGGAATTGAATTTGAGTTGGTTGATTTATTGGAATTTATTTTATTTGGATTTTATTATTTGGTTTTCTACTGATTGTTGATAATTGTTTAATTAGTCGTTGAGAATTAATAATTATGAGATTATTAATTCGGGTTAATTAATTAATTAAAAAAAAATGTTGGTTGTTTCATTTATTTTTGGTATAACTAGAAGTTTTATGTGTGTGAATTGTTTCATGGTGCTATCTCTTCTTTCTTTTACCTCTAAGCTTCTTATAACAGTTTCGTTTTGATTTATTAGAGTTAACGAGCTATTTTACTATCTTTTGTTCTCGTGGTTGTTTGGTTCCTTTTGTTAATCCAACCGGGAAAAAAAACGGCATGTATTATAATATGACAAAACAACAAACAGTACAATCTTTTAGTGAAATGAAGAGTACAACAAATCTTCCTAAAAAAAATATTACACCTATAATAGGACTCATTACATACAATTTGCCACTTCTTCTTCAAGGGAGAGACAAGGAAGTTTATACTCATATCAACATTCTGAAAGTTTTCCTTCTCTTTCCTGGTAAGGTTACCAACTGCAACTCCCATGCACAAAACTTTCCTGCTACAATAGAGAATAATACATTAATACATACTGAAGGAGAATTGCACTATACCGAAAGGCATATCTTAGGATCAGTTGATATTGATGAGATCGAGATACAAATGAACTAAGGGATCAACTAAACTAACCATTGCAATAAACAAAAAATCGAAAATCAATGAACAAGTGAACCAAAATCTGCAAAGTTCCCTCAAATTAAAATAGGAAATTCCCAAATTAATCAATTAAAAAACCTAGCTGATATATACTCATGGACCGAATATTTTCTTCTTAATCCTGGTATAAATGCTCCCATTACCATAACCGACAAAACCTAGAGAAAGATGAAAAAATCAAGTTTATAAATATTGCGAGTAGTACACAATCAACCCCTAAAACTTTCTTACCTATCATGCTAAGATGTATCAATAAAATAATTTGTTCTTTTTTTATTACACCTTAGCATTGATACAAATTCCATATATGATTTTGGACCATCGCTAAAAATATTATAATGTTAGGATTCTTGGACAATAAAGAAAGCCGAACTTAGCCCTAAGCCCCACAATTAGTCCAAACTCCATTCCCTAGGCTCAACTAATGACACTATTGGAATCAGACCAACATTACTTGAGTTATATATACTGAAGGTACCGGGTTCATGCAAACGAACTCGATCTCTATCAAACAAGTGGGACTTAGATTATTGAGGCAAAAACAATGTAAAAGCTTAAAATATCAAGAATGATTTCCAATAGAGTTTTTTGCTTTAGAGAGCTGCGGATCCCCTTCTTAGGGAAATGAATTACATATTTAAGCCAAATGATATCGGTAGAATAAACCCTACAAATGTATGGAAATTATCCTAACTTGGAAGATTTACACAATATTTTCGTATATTCTCGCCTTATTCTCCTAGTATTCTGAAGTCATAAATTAATATTCGTTCTTTGACCTTCAAAATGGGCTCATTTGGTTAATGTAGGCCCATCTTCCTATCTCCAAACGAATATTCAGGTCGGTGCAATCTTAAGTCAAGTCTGGGTAGAGCGTGTCAAACCCGGTGCCACAAAATAAGTCCCAACCACATCCCCCCCCCCCCCCCCCCCACGAGTTTGGCCTTTGATGACATCGGAAGTCGGGTAAAGTGTGTTAAGTAAGCTCACGTCTGTTTGATTACTCCACAAGAACCGAAAAGACGCATTGGTTTTGCTCGGTTAAGGTTATGAAAATCTAGGAGCTCATTTACAAACCCTTTTTTGCTTGAGCAGCTGATTTTAAAAGAGAAAAGAGGCTGCGTTAGAGAGTTTTTGGAGAGAAATTGAGAGATATAGGTGTTTCGTGATTGTTCGTCGATTCCTAGAAGAAGAGAAGGTGTTTCTCGGTGGATGTGGTGCGAAATCCATCACGAGTGTTTGCGTAGTGTCTTAATTTTTCGTACCACTCATTCTTCCTTGATCAGAATTCTTTCAATTTCGTACCAATAAGTCCCACCACTAACCCCCCCCCCCCCCTCCCCCCCCCCCCTTGATTTAGGATTGAAACAACACGTATGTTCGATTACTCCACAAAGAGCGAAAAGACGCATTGGTTTTGCTTGGTTTAGGTTATGAAAACCTAGGAGCTCATTTATAAACCCTTTTTTGCTTGGCTAGCTAATTTTAAAAGAGGAAACAGGCTGAGTTAAGAGAGTTTTTGGAGAGAAATTGAGAGATATAGGTGTTGTGTGATCGTTCGTCGATTCCTAGAAACAAAGAAGGTGTTTCTCGGTGGTTGTGGTGCAAAATCTGTGTGTTATGGAATTGTTTGCGGATGATAGTGGATTATTTTCTATGTGTTTTTGTGATGTTTTGGAATGTTTGCTGCTGAGTTTCTGCAGGTTTTGGCTTTTGTCCCGTTGTGAAATCAAACCAGGGAGGAAAAGGTTCGACTTCATGACTTTGTAGTCGGTGTCGATCGACACCAGGTGGTGTATCGATCGACATAGAGTTGAATTTTGCCGGAACTGTTTAGTTATGTTGCGTAGTGAACTTGTTAAGTTTAAACTGTTAATTGAATTGTCATTGCGTTATGCATATGTGTAGTGTTAGTAGACGGTCATATTAAGTATTTGTGATAATACTTACGCATCTCGTTTTTCCATGTGATGCAGGTAAAGAAAAAGTGTGATCGTGGAATCATGGCGATGAGAAGAGGATGATTAGGGCTTATATTATGAGTTTTGTTATCGAATCTAGAACATGGTGTTTAGGTTGTTAGATTACTTTGGAAATGTTGAAATTGGAATCAATGATGGATTTTTGATTGGTTTATGATTTATGGAATTATTGGTTAGTTCTAGTTTAAATGTTTTCGCTGGTTAGTTGGTTTGTTGGCATGCTTGATAGTTGGCTTGATGTGTTAAGTTGATAATTATTATTTATGAGAATCGTAATTCGAATTTAAATATATTCAAAAAAAACGACTAGGTTGTTTCAGTTTGGTACCAGAGCTCTTACAGTTTTAGGGCGGTAGAAATGGTAATTTGAGACCATGTGTTTGGATTGATTATGAATAGTTAGTCATTTTATGAGTTGTAGAGTCTTAAATCATCCATTCGAGCCTTCAATGAGATTCCATGTGTTTGACTTCTTTTGTTTGCTCTTAGTATCTTAGTCTGTGTTTTTGAGAAATGCAGAGAGATAGATGCTCGTGATAGAGGTCATGGTAGAGGTCATGGTAGGGGCCATGGTCATGGCCGAGGTTGGGTCAAGGACCAGTGAGTGAATTCGCTGAGAGTGTAGCTCAGAATGCTACGCAGGACCACGTTGCTGATTCGTAGACGCATCAGGAGGGGTTCATGACTAAGACCAGTGCGAGTGTCAGAATGAGTGTTGTCGGTGCAAGATGTAGTGCCGGAGAGACTAGTGTCGCGGCAGGCCCAGGTGCGGGTGCTGCTTTAGGAGTAGCTTAGGGCCATCATGATCGTGTAGCGGATATGCTAGCCTTGATTTTGGAGCGGTTACTAGCATTTGTCCTATCTGGTGATGTTAGGGCATATGCAAAGATCGGTACAGTGTTCTTCTTGGGTAGAGTTGGACCTGGGGGAGCCGATAACTGGTGTTTGAGAGTTGAGAGTAATTTTTGCTCTATCAGATATCCTGCAGAGTTACCGGTGGATCTTTTGGAGACGAGATTCGTGGAGCTAGTTTAAGCATACCGGCCTATGCGGGAGTATGATGTTGAGTTCACCAGACTTCTGGTGTATGCTGGTAGAGGGGTGGAGGATGACAGAGGCAAGTGAAGAGGTTCTTGAGGGGACTTTGACCTGATCTGAGGACGAAATGTAGAGTGATCAGGTACGCCTCAAGGGCGGAGTTGGTTGAGATAGCTGCTGCTATTTAAGAGCAACTGCATGATCAGGCAGCAGATTATTGAGCTGGGTTCCGAGGCTTATCTGGCGACAATCGTTATACCGGAGTCTAGGGGTAAGGTTGTTATTGGAGATATCCGTGTTGTTTAGGACTTCGAGGATGTTTTCGGTCGATGAAGGAATTACCGTCATCTCGGTCTGATTATTTCATGATTGAGCTATAGCATGTACCAGCTTCGATATCTAAGGTGCCTCAACGGATTGCGCCAGCAAAGTTGGCAGAGCTGAAAAAACACCTAGATGATTTTATGAGTAAGGGAATTATTCGTCCAATACTTCACCGTGGGGAGCACCAATATTGTTTGTCAGGAAGAAGGATGGGAGTTTCCGGTTGTGTAGTAATTAACGGGGACTTAACCAAGTCACTGTGAAGAACAAGTATCCTCTTCCACGGTTCGATGAGTTGTTGGATCAGCTGAGGGGTGCTACTTGATTTTCCAAGATAGAGTTGGCATCGGGATATCATCAGATTCTGATTGATGAGGTAAATGTTTGTTAGACGGCTTTCAAGATGAGGTATGGGCATTTTGAGTTTGTGGTCATGCCTTTCAGTTTGACGAATGCACAAGCGGCGTTCATGAGGTTGATAAACGGAGTGTTTTAGGAGTATCTGAATGTATTTCTGATCATCTTCAATGATGATATTCTGGTGTATTCGAGGAATCATGAAGAGCATGAGGTTCATCTGAGGTTGATTTTGGAGAAGCTTCAAGAGCAGAAGTTATTTGCTAAGTTGAGCAAGTATAGTTTCTGGCAGCGAGAGATGGGTTTTCTTGGCCATATTGTTTCTACATAAGGAGTTTTGTGGATCAGGCTAAGATAAGGTCTATCAGGGATTGGCCTATACCGAGTAACGCCACCGAGATTAGGAGTTTTCTCGGGTTAGCAGAATGTTATCGGAGATTTGTCAAGGGTTTTGCGAGTATGGCTCAGTTAATGATGAAGCTGGCAGGGAAAGATGTTCCTTTTGTCTGGTCATCAGAGTGTGAAGAGAGCTTTGCGAACCTCAAGGCGATGTTGACTAGTGCACCAGTGTTGGTGTTGCCTAAGTGAGCCTTACGTGGTGTATAGAGATGGGTTCGTATGGGTTGTGTGCTGATGCAGCAGGGACAGGTTATTGTTTATGCTTCGAGGCAGTTGAGGGGACTTGAGTGCAATTACAGTGTTCACGATCTGGATTTGGGTGCAATGGTCTTCGCCTTGAAGATTTGAAGATCTCCTCTATACGGTAGGAAGGTGCAGATATTCACGGATCATAAAAATCTACAACATATCTTTACTCATCCATTGTTGAATGTGAGGCAAAGGTGTTTGATAGAGTTGTTGGCAGATTACGATATAGATATTGTTTACCATCCGGGTAAGGTTAACCTGGTAGCAGAATCTCTGAGTCGACGGAAAGTTGTTTTGGCTCAGAGCAGGATGGTAATGCGTTGGTGAGCGAGATTAGCACCTTGCGATTATGTGCTATTTCGCAAGAGCTTTTGAGTTTGGAGGTAGCTGATCAGGCAGATCTTCTGAGTAGGATTCGTGTGGCTCAGGAGAAGGATCAGGGATTGCTTGATGTGTCTATATTTGTTGGTTTCGAGTATCAGGTCTCTTCGAACGGGACAAGTCTCGTGCATGGGCGAGTTTATGTGCCTAAGGATGAGATCTTGAGGTAGGAGATTTTAAGTGAGGCTCACGTGAGCAAGTTCATGATTCATCCAGGACGGACTATGATGTATCGTGATCTGAAATGGTACTATCATTGGGGCGGGATGAAGAAAGCTTAAGCTAATTATGTTGCAGCCTGCGATACGTGCTAGTTAGTGAAGGCTGAGCATCAGGTTCCGAGTGGTTTATAACAAATTTTACCCATTCTGGAGTGGAAGGCGGATATGATTATGATGGATTTCGTGGTAGGATTGCCTAACTCTCAGACTTTTGAAGCTATTTAGGTGATTGGGGATTGTCTGACTAAGTTAACACATTTTTTGGCCATTAAAAAGACCAATGGAGCAGCAGTTTTGGCTAAGAAGTATGTGAAGAAAATTATAAGGTTGCATGGGGTGCCAGCTAGCATTGTGTTAGACAGAGATCCCAAGTTTACTTCAGAGTTTTGGAGAGCGTTTCAGGCTGAGTAAGCACCAAGGTGCACATAAGTACAGCTTATCATCCGTAGACGAATGGGCAGTCGGAGAGGATGATTTAGACACTTGAGGATTTGCTGAGGATGTGTATTCTGGATAGGGGTGGTCATTGGGTGGATCACTTGTGTCGGGCAGAGTTTGCATATAATAACGTCTTTCAGGCGAGTATTGGGATGGCTCCTTATGAGGCTTTGTGTGGAGGCCGTGTCAGACACCTATATGTTGAACCCAAGTGGAGGAGATGAGAAATTTTGGTGCGAGTTGTATTCAGGAAAGGACAGAGATCCGTGTTTTGAAGCTGAACATGATGGAGGCTCAGGATTGCCAGAGGAGTTATGCTGATAAGAGGAGGAAGGATTTGGAGTTTGTAGTTGGATATCGTGTGTATCTCAAGATGGCCATGTTGCGGGGTCACAACAGATCCATTTCAAAGAATTAGTTGAGTCTGAGGTATATGGGTCTGTTTCTATTGGTGGAGAGAGTTTGACCGGTGACTTATTGGTTAGAGTTACCTCCGATTATGAAGGCATTTCATAAGGTTTCCCATGTGTCGATGTTGAGGAAGTACATTCATAAGCCAGAGGAGGATGTGGCTAAGTGGAGGATCTTCAGCCTAATTTGACTGTGGAGGTGAGACCTAGGAGGATTCTCGAGAGGAGAGTCAAGGTTCTGCACCGGAAGAAGATACCGTTGTTGAGAGTCTTGTGGGACTCTGATGGTGTTGAGGAAGAGTCTTGGGAGCCAGAGGAAAAGATGAAGATGAAGTTTTGGAATAGCTCGACAAGCATGTCGCAGCTTAAGCTTTGCTTTCTTTGCGGTTCCAGTCTCAGAGTTAGCATGGTGCTATGTTATTTTGTTTGTGTCATAATGATTTATAAGATGGAGTTTTTCTTATATTTATGTGTGTTTATAAGATGAGAAGTTCTTATATGTGTTGGTTTAGAGTTTATCAGTGGTTGGTCATTATTGTGATGATATTCCGGGTTAGAGAATATCTTGTTTGGACCACATGAGGTAGTTCTAGTCGGTCGGTAGATGTTTAAAAACGTTTAAAAAATGATTACTCTAGGGGCCACGGAGTCCCCGAATAACTCATTTGGAGATGATTTGTTATGTTGTATATTTTTTGGGATGGAGGTTCCCAGTGTACTTATTTGGGATGGTGGTTCCCAGTATAAGTATTGAGAGATGATTAATTCTCTCGAGGGGATGGTGGTTCCCTATATACCCATAGCTCAAGGGATTTGTTCATGTGAGTGTGAGTGGTATGATGCACCGATAGCTCTAAGGATGTGTTCCTACGAGTAAGAAGGGTGTGGAAATGAGATAAGAGTAATTAATGTCTGGAAATATTGTTATAATCATGGGATTGGATGTGAGCCTCTGATATCAGAAGAGATTATCTCGTGTGGTGCATATCGGGTTAGCTACACGATCCTAGAGAGGATGTCAGCCCAAGGAGTCACTTCGTTGGTTGATTGGATCAGATCACAAGGGATCCTTTGATTAATGCAGCGGATTGAAGATGAATGGATTGAAATAGAGATGGATGGAGCGGATGATTGAATCTTCGATGATGAACACTTGATTAGGACATATGGATTGAGAAAAACTTTCAAGAGTTGCGGATGTCTCTTGAACTTTCAGCTTATTCTTGATTTGGATAAACGCACCAAAGTAAGAACAAGTTGTATGGATATTACACACCATACAGATCAAACAAGTTGTAAAAGGCTTGAGAATAAAATGTTTGATAAGTTTCAGAAATGAGAATACAAGAGAATATAAAGAAGAGAGATGAAGAGGAAGAAACAAGTCTTGGAACAAGCTCCAAAGACTACCTAGAAAATAAAAACATAATTAAAGACATAATTTTGAAAAGATAAAACTAAAACAACCAAAGATAAGGGAAAAAGAGTACAAATGAGACACATGTCCATTTGTTGATCAAGTATCAAAACCAATGAGGTTAAGATAACTTCTTTTCCATCAATTCCCTTAGCAACAAGCAACGCCTTAGCTCCATTTTCCTCAGCTACCAGTTGCTCCTTAGGTCCATTATCCTCTTCTACAAGCTTCTCCTCGGGTTCAAGTTCTTTTTAACGTTTCAAGTCTTTTGTGCTTGGCATTATCATATCATCCTCTCCCACTTGAAAAGGATTTGACCTCAAATCCGACTCTCCTGAAATAGAAACAGAAAAATCAGAAACACTAAAATATTTTTATATATTGCACTTACCTTGGATATCAAGTTTGTAGGCATTGTTGTTAATATGGTTGTCATAAGGACACAAATAAAGTTCAGCCTGATAGTTGTTATCTTTGAGAGCTTTGGACAGAACTCCCATCCTTTCTTCTTTAGCCCATTCCACAAGAATAATCTTTGGAAAGTATTCAGCTCCTTTGTCAAAATAACTCCAATTCCAGTCTTCGCAAAGAAATAGGACAAGAGAACTTCTAAGTCTGGTGGCTCCTTTTTTTTACCTGAAAAATAGTCAACACCTATGGCAAAGAGCAAGTGCGTTATCACAGTCATAGAGTCCGCATAAACAAGTAAACAAGTCTCAGTTTGGACCAAAGAATTATCCCTATCATGTTCCTTTTTCCAAGAATTTTAAGATATGAGTTTTGTTCTGAACATTCTGCGAATAATCCTAAACGTTTCTCAATGATTTGTGGACAGATTAAATTCATGTTCTCAGCCCTTAAATCATTGAAAACAAAACAAGAGAAAGAGACATTTACCTGAATAAGATCCATGGTATTTATGTTGCTCATCATGATAAAAAGGAGTGGTGTTAGATTAGGAGGCTCTTCTTGGATCATGGCATATACGAACGCTCCTAGTTGCCAGTAATAAGTTTGAAGTGAACAAAATGGGAAAATCTCCATTTTAAGCTGCTCGAAGACCATATGAAGTGAAGTGAATTGTGGCACAAGTCTTGAATATTGTGGATGGTCTCCAAATATAGCTTTAATGATCAAACTGCAGCTCATGTGAATTATTCTTCAAAGTCACATTCTGCAAAAGTTTGGTAAACTCACTCAGTGGCACCGGTGCAAGGTTAGAAACACAAGACATTTTATCATTAGAAACAAATAATTTAGATGACTCAAAATGTTCAGTTTCTTTAACCTTACGAGCCCTAGCAAATATAGATTTCTTACCTTCGTGCTTACCTTTTAACAGAATTTGGTCTAGATATACCTTATGAGGTGACAAGGTAATCTTTAACTCCAAATTTTTACAATCTGCACCAAGAGAAAACAAGTTTGTTCTCATTCGTTTTTGGTAGTTTAGATAATTACCTAGGGTTTTAATTGGTGGTTCAGCATCAGGTGGTTTCTCTTTGATTTGAACAAAACATGTGAGTTCTTCTCTTTGGATCAGTTCTGCATTGCATCTAGTGAAACCTCTAATTCCAATCATGGTTCCTTTGGCTCCATTCAAGTCATTTTTCATCTGAAGTTGATCCTCAAACGTGCTTCTCACATTCTTCTCTATGGTTCTTGTGCCTTTATGAACACCCATGGGACAGAACAAGTGCATTATACTTGAAATAGAGAGTTTAAAAGCATAGTATTTGAAACTATAACATGTTATGAACTTTTGCCAATACTGAATAAGGTTATTAGCTTCACTCATTCTGTTTTCAAGCAAAAGGCTTTGCATAGACTCATCTAGGGTAATTGTTCCTCTTAAAACATGATAAGGTGGTGCACGTGGTGTAAGTGCAGAAGTCTCCATGTCCATATTCGATGGAAAACACTCTTGTGCATATGTTGGTGATGTATCTCCAATAACCTATGAAAAAGAATCAATACTACTCGGTTGCACCGGTTTGAAAAGGATTAGTTTTTCACAAGCTTGGTTACTTTCAACCAATTTATCATCAACCAATTTTGTTAGATTAGCAGTAATTGTCTCAATTATCAAATTAACCAACGAAGTGACTACTTGGGTTGAATCTTTCGTCTTCGATGATGAACACTTGATTAGGATGATTGAATCTTTGATGATGAACGGTGATAATACTTACGCAACTCGTTTTTAGTTGGTACCACACCTATACCCTAAACCTTTCTTTCAGACCTAATGCCTTCTTTTCATGATCCATATGGAGATATGTGTAAAAACGTCAGAGAGAAAGAGGATCGACGCAGTTCTAACCATTAGAGACGCGACGATTACAAAATTTGGTGGAGTACAAAGAAATAATTCAAGAGAGCATGGCAAAACTTGGGATCAGCAACAATGGTAAAAATTTTGTGCCTTTATCTAGACTCATTCTTAAAGACTGTTTTCCCCTGTTCTTCTATAAAAAAAAAATTACAGGAAAGGAAAATGTGTCCATAAAAGAGTCTAAGGCCGAGGAAACATCCCAAGGGAGCAACACGAAGAAGTATGGAGAATGCAGCGATTTTCAAAGAAAACGGCGATTTACGGAGAAAGATCTAAGTCTGGGGAAAAAAGGCATCAAAGTGATTAGGACTGTGGACTTCATTAGGTCCATTCTCTCTTGCGATTTTTCATAATATCGCGCAATTTTGGAGAATATGGTAACCCTAAACACTTATTAGCCTCACCAATTAAACAAGCCTTTCTATACCTAGCCGTTTACCTAACGATTCCTCGATGAGAAACTCCACACTTAAAGTCAATTGAAAGTGTTGTTGAGACTTGGTAAGATTGTTATTTAAGCATGGAACAAGCTGCGAAATTCATGGATGGCATATGGAAAGGATGCCCTCGAACCGATCGCGAATCATAGTGTCGACGCTATGTTTATCAAAAATTGTAAGTTCCCGTATTTTCAAACCTTTTTTCTATTCTTGGATTTTGCTTGAGGACAAGCAAGGTTTAAGTCTGGGGAATTTGATATACCTAATATTTTACCTATTTTTCTACCTATTTTAAAGCATTTCCTAAGTATTTTAATAAGGATTTACACCAAAGAGGTAGTTTTTCCTCGTATTGGTACTTTTAAAGTGTTAACAGGGAAAATCATCAAAATGGAGCAAAAAGAGCTTAAAGAGGTGTATTCTAAGCTACATCAAGTTTAAAGAGCCAAATACTTAGTCAAGCCACAAAATTCTCAAGATATCACACTTTATCGATTTGGACAGAAGCGATGAGCCCGAAGTTTGCTACAGACGGACAACCAAATCAACTTTGATTTTGATGAATGATGGCTACATTTAAAGATTTTTGAGTCCGATTTCTACTGAAGTTGGAATTATTGTATTTGGAGCTGTGAGCTAGAAGATACGCTGGATTTACTGAAGACCTGTCAAATTGCCTCGAAGATGAAGAAGGTGCAGAATGAAGTCAAACGTTGATGGACCTTAAGGCCGATGTTCCTGACCATTCTTAGCAAAAATTGGAGTCTTATTAATGCCCATCACGAGCCTTGGAGAGGAGGTCGGTTGGAGTGATGAGGATTTGGAAGTTTTGACCGAAAAGACCGTTTTGCCCATAGAGAACCCTATTAGACCTTAGCACTATAAATACTTGTTTTTAGCCTCTTGTTTAGGGTGTGCCAAAATTTATAAACACTTTTCACCTATAAATAACAGCAGCCACGCCTTCTTTGGAGGATTGATCATAGAGTTTGTTTTAGGAGCTTTGGTGGATGATCTCGTTTTGTACTTCGCTATAGAGAAGAATCTTCTTATCCCTACTCTTTTAATAAAATTTATCATCATGTTTTCTTCTACCTCTTGCTGTTTTTCGTGCACCATGTCCGCGTAATTCACTTGTTAGGGTTTTAGGTTTTCATTGAGTTTCATAATTCGATAATTGATTGATGATTATTTAGGGATAATAATAGAATCTTTATCTTTACTTGTACTCTATGCATAATTGCTTTACCACGCATTTAGTGATTTTATTTTAGGTTGATATAGATTCCAAAAGCTTTTATATTGACCGGAACTAGTATTTGATGAACCGAGCGTCTTAACATTCCAAAAGTTTAGTTAAGGAGTTCGGTGAACAATATCATAACCTATACTTATCTTGCATATTTTCACCTTGTAATAACCAGGCGAAAACTGAGTCTATTAGGGTGATAAAATATAGTAGTTGGAGCCACGAAAGTGGAATGACTATACCTTCGTGTTATGAGTTATGAGTTCTAGATGGTGCGGTATATCCTAAGGTCCCCTGATTAAATCAATCATTATTGTTGCATGATTTTATGCGATTTCCTAAGTCCTAACGTTTTTCTCTTATTGATTTCAGTTTCATTTAATATTTGCATCCATGTTAATTCACAATCACCCAAAACGACAAATATATTTTGTTCTAGCTTTATTTTATTCATTACAATTCGTAGTGTGGTTAACAAGTCCTCGTGGAATTCGATCCCTTATCTATACTAATTATGATTGATATGCACTTGCAGGAAGTTGGATTAAGTGGTAAAACTTAACCCACATCAGTTCCATAACCTAAACCGAGCAAAACCGACAATTAAAATTGAACCAACCCGATTCTATTTAACATAATCTCGATTGACACACCTCTCTGGGTCGATCGACACCCCACCCCCCCCCCCCCCC
>OY755213.1:22232903-22456963 GCA_963576765.1 Draba incana
GTGATTGGCTATAGCGATAGTGGTTACAACCCAAGTCCTGATGATGGTAAGAGCACGGCAAGGCATGTCTTCTATCTTGGAGGAGGTCCTATAACTTGGTGCTCACAGAAACAGGATACGGTAGCCCTGTCATCATGTGAAGCTGAGTTTATGGTGGGCACCGAGGCTGCTAGACAAGCAATATGGCTTCAAGAATTACTTGGAGAAATCACTGGATCATCGTATGAGAAGGTTGTTATTCGGATAGACAATCAGTCGGCGATTGCACTTGCTAAGAACCCGGTATTTCATGGTCGGAGCAAACACATTAACTCTAGGTATCACTTCTTGAGAGAGAATGTGTCGAGAAAGGTCTAATAGAAGTTGAACACGTCCCCGGGAATGAGCAAAAGGCGGATATCCTAACAAAAGCTCTTGGGAGAATCAAGTTTAAGGAAATGAGAGAGCTCATTGGTGTTCATGATTTGGCGGAAGAAGATTTCAAGCTTAAGAGGGAGAATGTTGGTTTAAGCTTGAAATAGCTTGAGGAGCAAGCTACTAATCCTACCGAGTTATGGAATTAGGAAAGTTAATTTTAGGAGTTATTTAAGATGTTATATTTCCTATTAGGATTAGGTTAATGTTTAAGTCTCTATATAAAAGGGTTTTACCGAGTTGTGGAAAACCTAAGTCGATTGTGAGACAAAGAGAAGCTTAAGTTTTTGAGTTAGTTTTCTTAAGCAATAAAAGAAAGAGCTATTTTCTTTAAATCTTTTGTTCTTCAATCGGATTCACAAACTAGATTTGGTATCAGAGCGGTACGAGAGATCTCAAGGGACCGAAACGTTGTCGTGCAAATAACAGAGGAAAACAATGGCAGGCGAAGAAACGTTGCTGTTATATTGGATATAATTGGAGCACACAATTATTAATGTGACATGTGACGTGAATGAGTCGATCTTTGACCCACCAAAAAATAGAAACCATGGAACCACGTCTAATCGATTAGGGTTCTCACAATATTCCATTCTAAGGATGATAAGATTTCTGTTTTTTTTTTAATCTATAATACTTTGAATCATATTCTATTTTATATATATATATATATATATATATATATATTATAATTTATCTGATTGATTCGACCAACCTCGGTAGAAATACACCAAAGTACTACAAAGTTCTCTTTGAAGGGCCACCACAATGTCTATCCCGAATTTGTAATGCTTTCCGACTAATGCCAAAGGGTAGCATGATCTCCTGTTATTGGACTACCAGGTAAACTATTTAGGTTTTAGATCCAAACTTAGACTTTCCATATGGATGTGTTTTTGTATCTAAGGAAACTCAAACCCTGGGAGAATGGGGAGATGGGGGAATGTTTTAGCACATTCTCAAGTCTCATCTACCACTAGACCACAACCATGTGGGCTCTATTATATTAATTATAAAGCTGCACTTTGTATTTGTTTTTCAGTTCAAGTGTTCGTATTATTGATCCAACTTCATGTTACTTTCAAAACATAGAGCACATAATGTCCCTGTTCTTAATTTGTACGGTGAAAAAAAGATCTCGACATGTATTGAATGTAGTTCTCGTTACGAATACTTATAATTATAGAGTAACATACTAATATATATTCAATCTCAATTTGAGTCAACTCACAGAAGATGTGCAAAGTTTAAATATTGATTAAATTGAATCCCTTTGAGTCAATCTCAATCGTTCAATATCACATTTAAAGATAAATAAAATTCACCTTTATCCGTCCATTAGAAAATGGTTAGAATTTGTGTACCAGTACCATCATAACTACAAAGTTACAATTATAAAAACTGGCTGACCATTAAAGTATAACAAAATAATTTAATATCATATATTGTTCGTTATAAGAAAATCTTGTACTATTATAGTAATATACAATGATTATTGAGGTGTCTCGTGAGCCACGAGTTCGTCCGTTAAACAAACACAACATCTTCGCTACCTTTCCCGAAATCTTGTTATGTATATATACAGAGCCATGCGATAAAATAAGATAATTCACTTTATAAAAAAAATGTCTACAGTAATAAATATAATTGTTACTTGTAAAACAAAATAAAGAACTAAATCAGCCAACAAAATATTAATTATAAGACACAATTTTCTTTAAAACATTCAATAAAATCGTTTAATTTACTATAGTTTTTTTTTTAGGTTATCAAAAAAAAATATATATATATATACTATAGTTTTAAAAAAATTAAGAAATGTTTCTTTACTTTTTTAGTAACTTAACTAGTAAAAGCCAACAGTTTTGTATCTTGTAGGTCCATGTTTTGTATATTCTAATTACGACAAAAAAATTAATGTTTCAATTTATGTTTCTACAATTTTATTATTTAATTTTAACTAAATGAAATAAGTAAAAATTGCCCTCTAGTTTTTTCAAAAATTTGGATGCCCTAAGCAAAAGTTTCTTTTGATTACATTGAGGCACGACCCTGTATTATACATACATAAGATGTCTACATACATTTGTATGTATATGTATCATGTGTACACACTACATAAATATTTAAGAGATCTGTATGTACACTCAAATGATGAATGAGGTGTCGATAAAACTGACGTGGCGATAACTTATGACATATATTTATCAACCTTTTTCTATAAATTATAAAACTAAAAAGAAAGGATGGTTAAGATCACAAGCATGATTGAAATTATATATAAAACTAAAAGATTATAAGGATGATCGAATCAACCGTTAATTTTATAGTTTATTTGTTATATTCCTATTTTTCAAATTTCACCTCCACTTTTCTTGGGGGCTTTAATTATGTCATTGATGACTCTAATCAAATGAGACAAAAAAAATTCCCACTTAGACTTAATATTTTGGTTGAGCTATATAATTAATTTTACATCACCTTTTTCTAGTAACATTGTAGGATGTGGTAGTCGTCCGCAATATTAAATTTTATATACATATTAGTTAACGCGTGATCATATAAACTTGTACTACTACTACTACTAATTAAGTAATCAGCAAGGGGGGACATATGATGATATATTGTTATTGGTCGTCAAGGAAGGAAACATAATTCTTCATATTTTCATCAATACAGATATGCATTTTAAATACATTTTCCCATTTCAAATTTCATTTTGTATTTAGTGATCACTAAATTTGAACACACGTAGTACATTTACACGCAGAGAAAGATGGATCAAAATTTACGAGCAGGTTGAATCTTTTTAGTTTTAAAAAAAAAATTAAGAGCAACGTAATTATTATAAGTGATTTGTAAAATACTAGTATGATATTCGATATGCAAATGCTAATCGTATAATCTATGTAACTAATAGTATCCCTATATGCATGCATGATACTAAATTACTAATGCCTATTTGTTCCCTAGTCGAAGAATACATAAATCAATTAAAATGTTTATCTTATGGGTGAATTTCTGATTTCCTGGTGAATAGTGATGCCACTATACTGATCTTCGTTATATGCCCAGCAATTATCTGTTTTTTTCCCCTTTCTAGTTATAGTAAATAAACGGGCCGCTTTCAACGATTTCTAGATCAATAAAATAGACGTTAAAAAAAAATCCAGCAGCATATATGCATGAATCTCATATGTCAGATTCGGGCGGCAATCGGTTATTCGGGTTTTTGTATTTCTAAAATATATATCCCCAATATTTGTTTTAAATTTTAATTCGGTTTAGTTTGGTTTGAATGGAATATTTCGGGTTTTGGACTGTATTCAAGATCAAATTAGCTAATTCTAATTAAATTACAAATGTTTAGTGTATTTTAATATATTTTTCTAAATATTTAATTAAAAGTATTAGTCATTTAAATATTTTTTGGTTAATTCGGTTCGGTTTGAGATCGATTAATCGGTTTGGAAATTTCTATCCCATTTGGATAACGTTATAATTCGGTTTGGGTTCTGTTTCAAGATGATGATTTCACACTTTTGTTAGTTTACCTAGGATGTCGAGTGGTTTATTTAATTAGTCAAGTTATGTGTTATTGATTCATGAATTTTAAAAAGTCTATCAAAATTCAGTGTTAATGAACTAGATATTTTGAAAAATACATTCAAATCCATTGTTACCGGACCGGAAATATATGGATTTATTTTTTTTATGATTTCAATGAATTTCAGAAAATTTCTTAGGTAAAATTACAAAAACAAAATTCATGATTTTAAATGGAATTGTAGATAATTAATAATAAAATTCTCTAAAACCATGCTAAATCATTTAAATCATCTAAAATCTCTTGAAATATCAAACCCCTCCAAATAGCATTTTGAATACACCCATTATTGCTCCTTTAATATTTTTATACAGTGTACTTTAATAAACCATCCAGAATCCATCCTCCATTTTGAAAGTGATATTTTCTTTGGCCGGTGCAAAACTTGGTATGCATGATTAAATAAAATTTTTTTTTTTTTTTGGGATAAACCATTGGAGTTCCGAATCTTGGATCCATAATCTCTTCGGTGCACGGGGCTAGCTGTTGATAATACTACATTTAAGACATAAATCACCCCTTCCAAGTGAAATTGAACTAGTGACCTTGAAGACTCTTTTTCAAGTCTCAAGACCACTAAGCCACCAACCACTTGGTTAAATTTGTTTCTTACATGTTTGATTCCTTAACATATTCCACCAAAATTTAGCTTGTGTGTATTTTAGCTAATAGTTAAAACTAATGAATATTATTATAATCTATGGGTTTCGTAATCTAACGGTTAATATTAGAGCCGTTCCAATATCATTATTAGAAAAAATCGTTAGGTAGGGAAGTCTTAAAAAGATTTAGGATGCTTAATTGTTTTTAGAACATAAGATTGTGTGAAGTCCAAATGGACTTATCTTCAAAACCGAGTTGTCGAGGAAACGTGTATTACCATTTAGATCGATTTTTAGAACATAATTATATGTATAAGTGGTTGCCAGAAAAGAGTATATATAAGTGAAGATGAATAAAAGTCTATACCTAACTTTGACGGTTTAAGATAATAACTAACCTATTAAAAGATAAAGTAGTGGCATTTTTCTACGATTTGAATATGATTCGTTATAAGTATTACTCATAGTATTAGCCATTTTGTTATAGCCGTATAAATCAATTGGAGCGTATGTGATTTATTTACTCAATAATTTATGAGAATTTTCATATGCCACTCTTGGCATATATGTCACTTTACAGTTATGTCATCGTTTGAAAATCTTTGCAAGACATTCCATCTTTTTTTGAATTTAACTTTTATATTTTTTTTATTTGGGTTAACTATTTTATATTTAGGGTATAGTTTTTGGGGGTAGAGTTTACGGTTTGAGTTTTGAGAAAAAAGAATTTTTTTTTAATGATTTTATTATTTTCTATAAAAAGTGACATGTTTGGAATAAATTTTTAAGGATGGCATATTTGAAAAAAAAAAATTTCAAATTACAAATGTGCAATGTTTGTAACTTCCCCATAATTCATATAACGTGTGATTAACGAAATAGAATACCCCTAAACTTAAGTCCAGCAGTTTAGAAAACGTTGGCAATTCCATAAGTGTATGCATCAACTTAATAAGCTTCGAACAATCCATCTCAAAGTTACAATCGATTCCATATATGCTCAGCCTCATGGTATACGTTTTATGGCCTAAACCAACGCTTCTAATTACACATTGAACGGAAATAGCCTCTCTCTTTTTTGACAATTTGTTCTCATTAACAATGAATCAATGAACTGCCTTCTTTTTTACACATATCCATAACAATCTTGAAATGATGCATGCTACCTTTCAAGCTCCATCAATTTTTATTTTTTTTTAAACTTCGTTTATACATCTTTCCCCAAACTGGGCACCATTGAGAATTACAATTCACATTAGAAGATGATTCTCCATAGCTCTATCAATTCGGCACTTGGTTTTTGAATCGTAGCTATGACTTCCGCATAATTAGTAAGTTATAGTAACCGTATTTTGTGCACCTTTTCATGTTTTAGCTCCCATACTTATTCAAGATAATTAAACGATTAGATTAGTTAAATACAGTGCCGGCTCTACTCGGAGGACAAGGGATGCGACCAGGGGCGGATCCAGAAATTTTTTAGTATAAGGCACAATTTAATTTAATTTTTAAAATTATATACATATTTAATTTAGTCATGTGATATATTTTAAATTTGGAGGCTCATAAAAAGAATTTATATCAGAAACAAATTCTAATGGTTTTAAGATGATTTAGATATGTAAGGAATTTATTTAAAAAAATTCTTATGGGTTTAAGATGCTTTATATCTAAGAAATTTATACTTTTTATTGAAATTATAATTTGGTAATTTTTATTTATAATAATCAAATTCTAAAATATATATACATATTGAAAGGTGAAACAAAACATCTGCTTTACTTACTACGTACATTTTTTTTGAAAAAGTATAACTGGAAAATACAAGAAGAAATGAATACATGTTTTAATAAAAACATAATTAAAAAGAAACTAATAAGATAAAGAAGGATTTAAACATAATCAAATAAACTAGAGAGACTTTTCCAAACAACACAAGGAAAGAGAGATTGTTGTGGAGAATTAGAGTTGATAGTCATACAATAAACTAGAGTTACTATCATGTTAATAATGGTTAACTAGAAGTTTTGTAAAATTAGTATAGGGCACGTGCCCTCTTACGTTGCTCGTAGATCCGCCACTCGGTGAGACGGCCCGGGTTCCCATCTCGTATCCCATAAATTAAGGGCTCCGATTTTTTCATAAGAAAAAATATATATTTTAAAAATTTTGAAAAAAATCTATAATTTTTTTGACAAGGTAAATTTTTTCTTGCTTTCATAATGCAATTTATAAATTAGCGAAAAAATAAAATTTAGATTTTTTTATTTAACAGAAACAAAAATAATTACAAAAATTTAGGGCCAACTTTTTTGTCTGTCCTGGAGCCCCTAAAATTTTTGAAATATATGTACATTCGTTAAATATAAGTACTAATACCTCGTTTTTGTCCATAATGACACCTCATGTAAACAAAAGCTAACCATTCAACATTCGATAGAAACAAATAAAGTATTATTTTATAAGACAACATGCTATTTGTTTTTTCTTTCTGGACAACATGATATTTATGTCAGCTGATTATTACATTTTTATCAAAGGTGATAAAAGAGAAATGCTTTAAGATATCATTTTTTCGAAAATAACACTTTAAATTTTTTAAAATACAACTACAATTATATCAATTATTCAAAATATCATTTAGATTTGGATTAATTATTATATGTTATGATTTAGTTTTTATGGTTTAAACTTTGGTAGGGTCAAAACCGTTTCTACTATTTAAGAATTTATGGTTTCAAATAAATTTTTTAATAGATAACATTTTTGAAAATGAACAATTAATGGTGAAATTTTTTAAAATAGACCAAAAATTACCTCATAAAATTTTATCATATATATATATAATTTTTTTTTCCATTGATTGTCCAAAATTGTATTTACACGATGATATAACATTTTTCAACAGCAAACCAAAATTTTTTGGTCGACATAATATTTTACTTATTTACCTAACTAAATAATAAATAGGTTTATTTTGCATATTTACCACACAAAAAATAAAAAGATATTTTGTTGGGAAATTAGCATGAATAACCATAAAAAAAACTATAATCTATAAACTAACCAAAATGAGTATATGTGGCCAAATCACAACCCTTAGATTTAGATATTTTAGTTAGTTTATGAATTTTAATTTTTTTTTATGGTTATTGAGCAAATTAACCCTTTTTTGTTTTGTAAAAAAACCAGAAAATCAAAAAGAAAAAAGAAGAAATGATATGAACAAAAAAAGCGAAGACAAAAAGAGAAAAATAAATAAAGCAGTGTGATGGATAAAAGAAGTGAAAAAAGGAGAATGCCACGTGTTATGTAAGAGAACTCTGTTATGAGGCAATTACGCGGGCTATCTCTAAAACGTGTCCTCTTCACTTACGACTTACCAAACCAATTTGATTTTACTTCTCTAACCAAAATAATAATAAAAATAAAGAAAGTAGATAGACGACACACAATGGTCCAATCGGTGATTAGTGAGACAATATAAACACACAATGGTCCAATCTTTTTACGTGTTATTTTCTTCTTATTCTGATTAATTTCCAAATGTTTTTTTTTCCCATTAAAAAGTCCCAAAACACCCAAATTTATAATGTGTCAGAATGGTCATTCCGTTTAAACAAAATAATTAAATAGTAAATAATTTTTGATATAAAATATTATATATTATTTTAAATAGAAAAAATAATTTAAAAATTTTAGTTTGATTTTTATATATTTATACTAAAATTAAGTATATACCTATATTTTTCAGAAATAAAAAATAAAATATTTTATTTTAAAAAAAATACAAAGGTCCGTTTAATAATTGGGGCGGTTGCAAACGGACATACATCCAAACAAGGTAACCATTCGTACCAATGCAATATTTTGTTGTTACAGGAGGCCATATCATTGATTATACAAAGTTGGTTTGGTGTAGGGATTCTTCCTTTCGATTTTTCTAATGCTTCTTTCTATTTTAACTATTAGGCGGAGTTTCTAGAGATTTAATACGTGAAGCTTGTTTCTTCGTTAAACAATAGTCGCGTGTTTCGTTAATTAATCTATATATATAAAGTTAGTTTTTCTCTCTTCTTCTGCATCCACCTCATCATCCATATGTATATTTAATTATGTTTTCAATTTTTTTTTTATAGTTTCACAATTAATACATTTGGTTATATCATTATGAAAAGAATTTCAAAACTCATTTTCCATACTGCAAATTAAACTTCAAACCTCAAAACTTATATAAATATAGTTCACTAAAATAATAACAAGTTTAATACATGTTATAATAAGTTATCAAATAAGTCCTAAAATTAAACAAACAAATTGATCCATAACTAAATTCATAAAGACAAACATAAGTTCATACGTACATAAAGTAAAAATAAGAGAAAAAAAAATTATTGCAATTACATCAAATAAAGAGAAAATAAATTAAATATTCAAAAACTACTCGATAAATTTATAATTACCTTATTTTCTTTTTAATTTGGATCAATTTTAGTTCTTTGTTATTCGAATTATCCAAAAACCCTAAAGAAAATAACAATTTTTTATTGTAATAGTTCAAATAATAACTTAAATTGGTTATTTTTATTGAAATATATACACAATATTTGAATTTATAAAAAAGTAATAAAAAACAATAAAAATTTACATAAACTAGAATTACATATCCGACATTAGCTCTAAACATGTTTAGTATATTTCGGGTACCCGTTCGGTTATCGGTTCGGTTCGGGTTCGATTTCGGGTTTTCGGTTTTAAGTATGGAAGACCCGTTCGGCCACCCCTAATCATCGAGCAAACGATCCCTAATCCAACTGAACGTAGACCCTTAACAGGAACCGCTTCATACTCGGTTCCGGATAGAAACAAAGCGATGAGTTATTGAGAAGCAACCTGCAAGGTAAGACGAAGCACCAAAGACCTAAGCACAACCGGAAATTGGTCTGAAAGACTAAAATATACAATACGTAAAATCAGAGACCGGAGAGGAGATAACCTGTAGAGAGCAAAACTCTTGACATAGCCAAACACATCTGAGAGCAACCAAGGTAGTGAAACACCAAAGTCGCATCAAAATAGAGTCTAAACAAATGGATTTACCACCGAACTTTAAGTAAATCGATTATTCAAACTAATCTTGAATCACCGTTTGTAAGTGTAACACATGAGAGACGAGAAGCCGAAGACACCTAGAGAAACGACAGAAAAAGCCACCTCTGAAAAACTAGATCTACATCTCAAAATGGAGAACCCATCTTAAAATTTAGAAACTCGTAGCCGAAAAGAATAAGAGACAAAGAAACACATATTATTTGTTTTTAAATATAATATTTTATGCAGTATAGATAAATCAAATTATTTATCTTCAAATATATTAAAATTGTAAAAGAGACATTCGCGTGTAGCGCGAACAAATTCTAGTATATAATATAGTCCACATATAATACCCAAAAAACCAAGACTCTTCTACTTCCAGTCATGATCTCATAGTTAATTAATTATTCCAATCATATTACATCATAGAGTTAAAAAAATACACTAACTCGGAATTCGTACTCTAGGTCTTATAATATTAGTATAAATACAAAATGAACATATATATTGTGCCTAGTATATCTAAATTTAAATCTTCAAATGGTGAGATAGTAACATATTCACAAACATATATATATATATATATATATATATATATATATATATATATAATGAATTGAAAAGTATCTCGGTTGATATTTGTTGTTAACAAGTATTTGGGTAAAATTTATTTAAACATAGATTCAAGAATCTGATGACAAAATAAGAAAAAGAACATAAAAGTAAGAATCCCTGTTTAGTGTTGACCCGATAAAAAAAAAGGAATGGTCGAATATCTCTATAGATCTCGTCATCTAAAATCTAAGTGAAAAAAACATTATCACTTCAGACAATTCAAAGTTAATATCTTAGAGAGCAAGTTCTATTGATGTAACGCACCGACTTTTGAATATTTGCGCGTAGAGCATTAGTGTTCGATTAACGATTTTGTTCATTTCTACAAGTTATGATTTTTGGGTAAGTGGTTTATAGGATGATTAGAAAATTAAATGAGGTACTAATTAGTGGTTGATATTTTGTTTTATCCGGGTAATTATATATAAGTGCCACAGAGACACAAGGATTTGTTATGGTTTTATTTGCGTTTGCTATTTCTATTTTAGGTATTCACGAGTGTCAAACGTTCTAAGTTACAATAGCAAAGTGACATTCTAGATGAGATCATTGAAATGTTGAGTGCTTGAGTAACGATTTTCGTTTGTGACGAAGACATTCGGTTATATAATTATGTAAGTGGGAGTTAAATAAAATTCATCAAATCCTACAAAGGATAGAGTATATGTGAATAAATTCAGAAGAATAATTTTAAAATATCTACATCGTATAAAAGGACAATATTCGGAATTCTTCATGGAACATATGCAATTAAACATGTTTAAAAATGGACAATTTTTCGGATTTTTAAAATAAATGGATTACTAAAATGGTAAGCAAATTCGACAAATCTCATGAGCTTAAACTACCTTGTTGGCGATGGATGAAACCTATGGACAGAAAGCAAATAGAGAAATGTGTACACTGACAAGTAAAAACTATCGAATTTTTTCAATTATTTAACATCGAACAATTGTACGTACAAGCCTGATACTATTCCAAGACTAGTATTACTCTTCTATTTGAATTTTCACATGGAACGTATAACGTAAAGTCTGAACGATATTCCCATGTGGAGATGAATACGCCAAGTTGGAGTTCTCCAACAAAGAAGCTCTTGAGCCACGACATAAAGCCAAGTTGATGATTGTAATTAACGAAACAACACATTAACATTAAATGTATATCAATTTTGTTAGTATACAAATCATTATTGCTTAATCGATTTTTGAGACACTTGCACTCCAATTTCAAGTTAAAAAATGTCTTGAGACGATACATTAGACTAAGATTAGAGAGTTTAACGACAGATAGATATGTTGATCAAGTTGCCAAAGATCGTTTGGCTTTTGTTACCAAACTTAGAAACAGAAAGAAGAAACCACAAAGAAAGACAGAGAGTTTAATGTTTAGAAGTGGATGCATTTGTCTATGTGTGAAAGGTCTCAACTTTGAACAATCACATAATACTAGTCTGTTTTTTGTTCCGAATATACCCTTCTTCTCTTAATATTACCCACTCACTCCATTCCTCCTCTCTCTGTCACTGATTCAACACGTGGCCGCCCAGATGGGTCCCACCATTCCCCTTACCCACCTCCCGGTTTATATAAACCCTTAACACTTGATCGCTCTCAAACCAACTCTCTCCTCTCTCTTCTCTCTTCTCTCTTCTCTCTTCTCCACTTAACAAAAGGCAAAAAAAACAGCTTTACAAATCTCAAAATCGAACTCTCACTTTAACCACCAAAAACTGATTTGGACAATACTTTATTTAAAAATGGCTTCTTTCACGGCGACGGCGGCTGTTTCCCGGAGATGGATTGGTGGCAATCATACTCAGCCGCCATTATCGTCTTCTCAAAGCTCCGACTTAAGTTACTGTTGCTCCATACCTATGACCAGTCGTGTCCAACGAAAACTGAATGTTTCTTCTGCACTTCATACTCCCCCTGCTCTTCATTTCCCTAAGCAATCCTCAAACTCTCCCGCCATTGTTGTTAACCCCAAAGCCAAAGACTCCGACGCAAAACAGATGAATTTCTTCCAGAGAGCGGCGGCTACGGCGTTGAACGCGGCGGAGAGTTTTCTGGTCAGTCACGAGAGGCAACACCCGCTTCCTAAAACGGCTGATCCTAGTGTTCAGATCACCGGAAATTTTGCTCCGGTGAATGAACAACCCGTCCGGCGTAATCTTCCGGTGGTCGGAAAAATACCCGAGTCGATAAAAGGAGTGTATGTCCGAAACGGAGCGAACCCACTTCACGAGCCGGTGACTGGTCACCACTTCTTCGACGGAGACGGGATGGTTCACGCCGTGAAATTCGAAGACGGTTCAGCTAGCTACGCTTGCCGGTTTACTCAAACAAACCGGTTTGTACAAGAGCGTGAATTAGGTAAACCGGTTTTCCCCAAAGCCATCGGTGAGCTTCACGGCCACACCGGTATTGCACGACTCATGCTATTCTACGCAAGAGCTGCAGCCGGTTTAGTCGACCCGGCTCATGGTACCGGAGTAGCAAACGCCGGTTTGGTTTATTTCAACGGCCGGTTATTAGCGATGTCGGAAGACGATTTGCCTTACCAAGTACAGATCACTCCTACCGGTGACTTGAAAACCGTTGGCCGGTTCGATTTCGACGGACAATTGGAGTCTACAATGATCGCCCACCCGAAAGTCGACCCGGAATCCGGTGAGCTCTTCGCTCTAAGCTACGACGTCGTTTCAAAACCTTACCTGAAGTACTTCCGATTCTCGCCGGACGGAACTAAATCACCGGACGTTGAGATCCAGCTCGATCAGCCTACGATGATGCACGATTTTGCGATAACCGAGAAATTCGTGGTTATTCCGGACCAGCAAGTCGTTTTCAAGCTACCGGAGATGATCCGAGGTGGTTCTCCGGTGGTTTACGACAAGAACAAGGTTGCAAGATTCGGAATTTTAGACAAATACGCGAAAGACTCGTCAGAAATCAAGTGGATCGAAGCTCCTGATTGCTTCTGTTTCCATCTCTGGAACGCTTGGGAAGAGCCAGAAACAGAGGAAATCGTAGTGATCGGTTCTTGTATGACTCCACCGGACTCAATTTTCAACGAATCCGACGAGAATCTCAAGAGTGTCCTGTCTGAAATCCGACTGAATCTCAAAACCGGCGTATCAACTCGCCGTCCGATTATCTCCGACCAAGAACAACAAGTAAACCTAGAAGCAGGGATGGTCAACAGAAACATGCTCGGACGTAAAACCAAATTCGCTTACTTAGCTTTAGCCGAGCCGTGGCCTAAAGTCTCCGGCTTTGCGAAAGTCGATCTCGCAACCGGAGAAGTTAAGAAACATCTTTACGGTGATAACCGTTACGGTGGAGAGCCTCTGTTTCTCCCCGGAGATAACAACGGAGGAGAAGATGAAGGATACATACTCTGTTTTGTTCACGACGAAAAAACGTGGAAGTCCGAGTTACAGATTGTTAACGCCGTTAGTTTGGAAGTCGAAGCAACGGTTAAACTTCCGTCAAGGGTTCCGTATGGATTTCACGGTACATTCATCGGAGCTAATGATTTGGCGAAGCAGGTGGTTTGATGAATCAACTTATGTGTACATACACACGCAAATACGTATACATTAAGAAGCTTCTAGAAGGAAAGAGGGAGGGATTTACCAGTGGGATGCTCTGCATATACGTCCCCGGAATCTTCTCCTCTTGTTTTTTTTTTTTTTTTTTTTTGATTTTGCTCTGTTTCTTGTTTCTTCTCTTGGGGTGCGGTTGCTAGTTCCCTTTTTTTTTGGGGTCAATCTAGAAATCTGAAAGATTTTGAGGGACCAGCTTGTAGCTTTTGGGCTGTAGGGTAGCCGTTTGCGAGCTCAGCTGGTTTCTGTTATTCTTTCACTTAATGTTGATCATAATGAGAAGTATATAGAATATATATTAAACACAAAATTATGTTTATATATGCATGAATTTAAGGAACATTTGATTCGAATTAAATATCCTTTTTTCTATAGTTTAACTTTTCATTTTTGATCGAAACGTTTTCTGGTTTGTGTGTGAGATTTTATTGGTAAAATTCTATTTTTTCAATGATTGTATAAATTAGATAATCGACCAATGAGAGGAAGACAAGAATCACGTAAACTTTTTGGACTTTTTAACAAAAAGGTAATAACCGAATCACACGCCGTATAAGTATAGTTAGTCAATTTTTGGTATTTTGCATGGAAGAGAAGAGAATCATCCAAGTCAATTTCAGTCAATTTGGAAATAGAAACCAACGAGTGAAGTTAACCCACGTCAAAAGAGAGAGTATGTAATGTGAATAATATGACTCATATAAATTAACCCATTTAAGATTAAACGACATATTTAGTAACTAGTCGTTGTCATAAATTTATGCATCTTAAGATTAATTTTAAAAAAAAGCATTATGTTATTTTGGTAAGCAGAACCGTAAACATTGGATATGTGAGTGGTGGGTGGTAACACAGTGGAGAGACCAATCAAAACTAGTGGAATTGTGACGAAATTGCCTTATTCTTATAACATAAATAATAACGCATTTGTTAATTTTTCTAATATTTTTTAAAAATCTAACACTTAATAAATCTGATAGGGTGATCGTTGATCGTTTGAACTTTGAAGAAAATAAATATATAAACAAAGAAGGCAAAGTCAACTGTCCGAAAGAGTGTTTCGGTGTATTGAAATTAAGACATTTCCAAAGTGATAGGTTGATTTACATTTGTCATCATTATCAACTTTAATCAGGGAAGAACAACCTTAGGTTGTTCTCCGTTTTATAGATTTCAAATTTTAAAACAATTTACGCACATGTAAATCAAGATCTACGAAGATAAATTAAGAGTCTGTTAAGACTACACAAAATAACCTTTGAGATTTTGAGCTATTACTCTAGGTTTGCATCAAATAGTTATGGGTTGAAATTTTGAAGCTATGTGGTTAGTTTGTATACGTACTTGGGCACGTCTATGTTTGTGTGTGTATAATATAGGATGCGAGGAAAGAGTTAATTGGGTAATGGTGAGCAAAAGAAGCACAAACTTAACATTCTATTAGTCAATGCTATAGGGATTAAAAGCACATTACCTCACTTTCACATTTACACGAAAATATCTCAAACACCAAAAAGTGTTAAAACAGAGAGATCATCATGGTTTTGAAAAAAAAATGTCAAAAAGAATTATTAATATTTGGCCAACTTGGAGATATCTTAATACGGTGGATTTTTTTGTTTGTTTGTTTGGTCATGATTTTTTCCGATATTATAGAGCGGTAGAACCCACTAATAATATTCTTGTTGGACTATATAACGTACTATATATATAACATTAATTGCAGTTTCAGTTATATACTTATATTTGACCATAGTAATTATTTTAGAGGATACAATTTACCACTTTTTACCATAGATTCCAGTAGATAAGAGCTTTAAGAGAGCCCAAATTGTAAAAAAACTAAAAAATTCAAACCATTCAAAAGAAAAATGATTATATATGCTCAAGTTGTTTTATAAAAACATAAAAAACAAATGGGCTAAAAACCAACCAAGAGGAAAATATCATGGGGCTAGAAACCAACCAAAACGACAACTTTTTTTGCACTCGGAGTTAGAAACGTTCATTTGGACGATAAAAATGATTGAAAGTCTCCAAATCACACTAATCAACCAACCTTCGGGACAGACTCCGAAAACGTACGTCAGTACGTGCTAAGTATGATCGGAAGTCTAGAAGATTGACCAAATTTCTTCACATAATTAAAGAATTATCGTGTTTTCAAAGAATAGTTTAGCTTTTCGATCAACAATATTCCACATGCAGCAATTACTTCAAGCATGCCATTTGGTTCGTTTAACTAGATCTTTCTCTTTTTCTGTTAACTATGTGAGTTTATTTATTTCGGTATGGTTCGCCAGACTATTTCAAAATTATATAATAGACTAGTCTTTTGTTGTAGAAAACAACTGAAGCGTCGTTTTTTGTACTATGTTTTAATTTTTTTTAAGAAAAATTTCCACAAACTTAAAATTGATTTGATATTTTACGAGCATTTTTATTACTTGGTGGACTTATTTGGGTCAATTTGCTCAATAACCATAAAAAAAATTAAAATTCATAAACTAACTAAAATACCTAAATCTAAGAATTTTGATTTGGCCACATATACCCATTTTTGTTAGTTTATAGATTATAGTTTTTTTTTATGGTTATTCATGCTAATTTCTCTTATTTTAATCAGATGTAATATTAAACGAAGTTAGAAAACGTAAAAAAAAAAGCAACTTCCTAATATTCACGTTTTTAGATGAAATATTTGTAAGAGACTTATAATTAATAACAATTGTCAAAGTTCAATGGATGCAAGAAAATAAATCGGAAAAACTTCATTGGCTGCGATGAAATGGTACGGTGGGTTGCATGGGAATTATAATAGTTAGACAATTAGTTACAGCCGTCCACGTACCAGAATTATTAATTATGAGGGAATCTGTTGAAATCAACAATTAGATGTTCACTGTTTACCCAAAGTAGAAGATGACTTTTCTCCCAACCAATTCAAGCCTAACTACTTTCCTTTAGTGGAAGGTTGGCACTTATGCTTTCCATTTATATAGTGGCAGTTACTACTTACTCTTACCTTATTTAGACCGCGAAATCTGGCATCCCGATTCGGAGATATGCTAACAACATGTGATATTTTTGTTTTCTTATATATAAAACTCTATTATGATGAGTATATATTTAAAGGTTTCTTAGCTAATATAGACAACATCAGACCAAAAAAAAAAGCTAATATAGACAACATGTGGTTGGTATTGTAAGGTTCCACATAGCAATATTATTCCCATAATGGTAGTCTTTGGTGACATATATGTGTATGGTGAAACGGCATAGTGATGGTCCAAACAAAAGTTTAGAAAACAAATAATTTAGATAACAAAATTAACAAATGCAGAAATATTTCTCATTTTTGTCATAAATTTGACGGAGGAGCGGAATGATGCAACATAAATTACGATTATGCATTTGTATGACTGAAAACAAAATATTAGACAGAGTCAATAAACTAATATACTATATATATATATACCATTCTATCGTTTTAACCAAGTAAATCGTAGTATTATAGTTTGTTCATTATTGATAACCTAGCTAGGTAGCTAATAAAGCTCCTACGTACTCTATAAGTAAACGTACTAGTCTATGGCGTATCGACATACTTTGTAAGTGGAGGACTCTAAAATATAAAACTATATCTCTCTTCTTGTTTCCTGCATTTGACTGTTCACTCTTGTTAACTGGCCATTGAGTAGTGTTGCGGCGCTTTATTTGGCTCTTCGTCGAAGAGGAGAGACCACACAAAAATATAATGTTAGGAGCTTATCGTTGTTTGAGTTTTAAAAATGTATCTTAGTTATAAACAATGGGAATTTTTTTGGAACCCATATGCAGCACGGAATGAGCTTTAAATATAGATGCAAACAAGCGTTAGCGAAAAAGACGGAACACCAAAATCTTATGTAGTTTTCTGAAGAAAAACAAACTTTTAAATAATTACATGCCTACTGCAAACTCCGAGATGAATATGAAATATTTTACGTTACACTTTAAAATACAATATATACAGTATTTTGTGTGTGTGTAAAATTCTGATTTGTACGTATAGTTTATATTGAGCTCGTTTGTTTAACTTTTAACTAGAAAAAGTAAAATTATGTCACATAATCAACAAAGCATCAAGTGATTAGCTCAACGAATGTCCAAGGATATTCCCATTGACAATGCCCAATGAATTGTCGTATAGTTTTCTATGTATATTGTGGGTATAAAATAATAACATTTGATTATATGAGTGAACAGGGCCACGTGTCAAATGACAGCATATGATCAGCCATCGAAACAAAACTCCCGAATTTTTTTTTTTCCGTCTAAAGATTGAGTTTATTCAATCATCAAAAATGAACCCAAACTCCCGAATTCTAGCTAAAGTATTTAAAGATACAAACAAAAAGATAATTAAAGAGTGATGACAAGAAATATTGAGGGGACCCCTATGCTTTCAACTGTTTGAATTGTAATAATCAAAGCGTATGCAGCATTATTTATTGAACTTTTACATGTGTTACTATATTAGGAACTAGGAAGTCCAGACAAAAGGTTCACAGAAGGGATAGTAGATACATAATAGAACAATATGTAGGTGTATAGTGTGTATACACTGAACTATATTGTATACTAGATTAGGATCACGCGGGTAAACGAATAATAAATGATTAGTATACTATTAAAATGTGAAATTTAAACTATTAGAGATCAATCATGCGGATCAAAAACTATATATAAGAAAAAATTCAAATCATATTTTTAATAACAAATAAAAATCATATCTTTACATGTTATAAGTGTTTATTAGTTATGTGAGAATATAGTAAAAACAGTTTAAGTAACAAGTAAATTTCAAGTTCATATCCTCATAAAAAACTAAATATTTAATAATTGTTAAAAATAATTCAAAAAAGTAAATTTTATGTTAATAACCTCATAAAAGACCTAGAAGAAATATTTATAAATAATGTAATTAACTCAACATAAATACATGATTAATAAATATATATCACTAATGTCATTATTTTTTCTCTAATAGAGATCTATTCTCGCCAAACATTATATATCCTTAAATCTTAATAGTAAATATATAAATTTACTCTTTCCTTTTTTTCGAATACATGATAGTACTAATATCGTTAATGTAACGCCCCGACCGCCCCTCCTGTGGATCCATGTTCACTCACAGGCCCGTGGGCTCACCATGTCCGACGATCGGTACGTTAGTCCGGAAGGCTCTGAAGTCTTGTTTACTGACCTTGCAAATCACCACGCGATCTTTCCTCGTGTTTTGACCTTACTCACATGATACTGGAAATGACTTCCCAGTAGGTCACCCATCTTGAAGCTACTCCAGCTTAACTCTGGAGTTCTCTCAAGACTTGTGAACGAAAAGATAAGTGCATTTTGGTAATATAGGTAGTCAAATCAATTCCTTTAAGCTTCTCCGCATATACCGCATATACCATATATGCTCTTAAACCGGGGGTGTCACAGTTAACTTGTCATAATTTAAAGATATTTTTGTTATTTATGGTATTATATAACTCTATTAATAAAATAAATACGGTATTATTCATATGAGATTTTCATATTATTTATTTTCAATTAGTATCTTTTGTTTTAATTTTCACATTTTTAATTGAAATTTCCATTTTCTCTCTCTTTATGTTTTGTTTCTTTTACAAATTATATCTTTTCTATCTTCCTTCTAATTTGTTTTTGACTAATTACTATTGGAAATTCTTCTTTTTATTAAATATTTTGTTAGTTGTCAATTTTAAATTTTACTTTCTCTTAATTATTTTAGGTTTTGACACATATTATAATGTCATCATCTAATCAAATATTAGATACATGCCACATGATTTCAATTAAACGATATTATTTTTAATGTCTTAGTAGAAAATGTTGGAAAAAGAGATATACGAATTAGGAAATAATATTTTTAGTCACGGTAATTTTTTATTACGTTTTATATAAATCATGCATGATTGAAGTAAAAATCTCGACAAAAGAAAAACTAATCAAACATGTATCTTGTGATACTCCCGGTTTTTAGGGCATATGCGGTATATGCAGAAATGCTTAAAAAAATTGATTTGGCTACCTATATCACCAAAGTGCCTTTATCTTTTCGGTCACATGTCTTGAGAGAACTCCAGAGTTAAGCATGCTTGAGCTGGAGGAATTTAAGGATGGATGACCTACTGGGAAGTCATTTCCAGTACCGTGTGAATGAGGACAAAACACGGCGAAAGATCGCGTAGTGATTTGCAGGGTCAGTAAACAAGACTTCCGAGCCTCCCAGACTAACGCACCGACCATCAGACATGGTGGGCCCACGGGCTTGAGAGTGGACGGGGGTCCATGGAAGGGGCGGTCGGGGCATTACAAGTGGTATCAGAGCAAACCCTGACAACTGTGTGAGTCAAATTGTCGAGGCTAACGATCTTGGTATCCGCAACGAGGACGTTGCGATTTGTTAGTGGTGGTGATTGTGACAACTCCAGTTTTCAGGGCATATGTGGTATATGCGGAGATGCTTAAAAGAATTAATTTGGCTACCTATATCACTAAAGTGCGCATATTTTTCAGTCACAGGTCTTGAGAGAACTCCAGAGTTAAGCATACTTGAGCTGGAGCAATCTCATGATGGATGACCTACTGGGAAGTCATTTCCGGTACCGTGTGAGTGATGACAAAACACGGGAAAAGATCGCGTGGTGATTTGCAGGGTCAGTAAACAAGACTTCAGAACCTCCCGGACTAACCCACCGACAGTCAGACATGGTGGGCCCACATGTCTGAGAGTGGATGGGGACCCATGGGAGGGGTGGTCGGGGCGTTACATATCTAGTGGTTCATACGAATATGTAAAGATAGAAAAGAAGATTTAAACCAATAGTGAATTCAATCCGTTTAAGTTATTAGTGAACATGAAGATAAAGATTTTCTCTTAACTCCTCTACATCCCATATTTTTTTGTTTAATTAGCTTAGAATATTAGAAATTTTCCTTTTAACTATTGAGTTAGTTTCTTAATAATTATTTTGTTAGTTTTCTATTTTTAATTTTAGTTTTGCTCAGTTAAATTTAATTGTTAACACGTGTCATCATCCGATCAGTATTAGATACATGTCACGATCTCGTGAATTACAATTTTGCTTACGTGTCGCGCTCTTGTCGACCGATTTCTCTTTTTTATAATAAGATTTGTATATAATTACAGATATGTATATGTGTGTATGTAATTGGTAAGACGGATATATATAACGCCCTACCTAAAAAAAGGGTTTATTAGTAATATAGGCAATTTTTAAACTTAATTTAACAAATTGATAATTTACTATTTATAATTAGAAAATAGGCACTTTTCACTATTACACTATTTATAATTAGTAAAGAAGACCCTTTTCACTATTTATGGTGTATACTGTGTTCATGATGTACACATTGCAAGGTTCACTATATTTACGGTACACGGTGTATAGTGTTAACGGTAGATACACATGATGTACACTGTTCACATTGTGTATACTATTCATGATGTACACTGTTCACAATGGATACACACGGTGTACAATGTTTACGGTGGATACACATGGTATAAACTATTCACGGTGTATAATGAACAATATCCTATGTGAATAGTGTTTAGTTTGAAGAGTGTATGTCGTAAATAGTGTTTGTCATGAATAGTATCCTCCGTGAATGGTGCACAGCGTGAAGAATGTTCGTTGTGAATAGTGTATATCATGAATAGTACATTATGTGAATAATGTCAACAATGAAGTGTATTAATTGTGCACACCATCCACCATGAATAGTGCCTTAGAAAAGTGTGTATTAGTGTAATAATGAAACATGCATATTTTGCCGATTATAAATACTAAACTGCCAATTTAACAAATTAGATAAGTTAAAATTGTATATATGGCTAATTTTTCCTAAACAAATTGGGGTTATTTGTAATATAGACACTTTTAAAAACTTAATTTGAAAAATGGGCAGTTTACTATTTATAATTAGAAAATAGGCACTTTTTCACTATTACACTATTTATAATCAAGGTTCGAAATCGTGCTAGGCGTGAGTCGGGCGCTCAGTCCAAACGTAGCAATATTTTTAGAACTTACATATAAATCGGGGAGTATTCGAGGAATAGTTTTTTGACATATTTACCTATTTACATTGTTATATATTATGTTTGGCGAATTAATTCAATGAAATCAAGTTGGCCTGGTGGTTTATGTCGTGCATAGTGTCCATGTTGCAAGTTCGACTCTAAATTGATAGATTTTCTTTGTTTTTTTTTTCAATTTTTGATAAAATGAGTAAGAAATTACCCCTTCTGACCTCATCTTCTTCCTAGATTTAGTCTGTAAAACGCTAGCCACCGCGCCCTGTTTTCTACTTCCATGATTTAATCATTTTCTTTTTTTATTTTGTTGTTTTATAGTAGAAATCATAGATCTATCCCATTGATATCGATTCACAACTAAAATCCAAGTTAAAATTGATTTTTTTCGAAACATTGATAAAATTAGATGTTTTCAAAACCAACCGATTTGCTTATTAATCGCCGGTTCTTTTTAAACCACGGTCTCGGCGGTCAAAACTCGGTGACCACCATAGTGACACTGAACTGGACCGACCCACCGCCGACGGTAACTCGGCCGCTTAAAAGTCAACTCGGGCGAGATTTTTAACATGGTTTATAATTAGTAAAGTAGGCACTTTTCGCTATTTATGGTGTACACATTGTCCATGGCGTACACACTGAAAGGTTCACTCTTTTTACGGTTCACAATGTATATTGTTCACGGACACATGGTGTATACTGTTAATGGTGTATATTGTTCACGGTGGATACACCTGGTATACACTATTCACGGTGTACAATAAACAATATCCTTTGTGAATAGTGTTCAGTGTGAAGAGTGTATGTCAAAAATAGTGTTTCGTCGTGAATAGTGTTTGTTATGAATAGTGTATGTCGTGAATAGTGTATTTATCAAATAGTGTCTTTTGTGACAACGGTGAAGAATAATGATTGTGAATATTGTGTACATCATCCACCATGAATAATGCCTTAGAAAAGTGTGTATTAGAGCCTGACTGGTGTAGCCGCAACGGTTACGGTTGCGGTTGCGGTTTCAAGCATTTTTGAGCGATTTGAACGACTAGTGCAGCGGTTAAAAATTGGTGCGTTTGCGGGATATTTACGACTGATGCAGTAGAAGTTAAATAATAAATTAACAATATAAACACATTAAATAATTTAAAAAAATCAAAATTCATATTATTAAAATAAAATATAAAAATTATTAATTCAATAATTTTAAATACTAGAAAATCATGTATATGATACTTACATTGTTTATTATTATTATTATTATTATTATTATTATTATTATTATTATTATTATTATTATTATTATTATAATTATAATAATAATAATAATAATTATTATTATTATAATTATAATAATAATAATAATAATTATTATTATTATAATTACTTTGGATGAAAGTTATAAATTTAATGGAGAAATTGTTTCTTTTGTAGATTAATGTTATATTTTAAAATTTTAGTTTGTTAGATTTATATAAATTTGTGACCGTAATTTATTAAGAAAATTTTGGTGTGAAGATTTTATAATTATAAAATTATAATAGGTTACTAATTAAAAAAGTCAAATTATTTATATATTTCATAATTATAATCTTCAAATCTTGATTTTTTAAACTTTATTATATATTTTCTGATTTTTAAGTGAATTTTATTTTCTAATAAAATAAATCCACCCGCAACCGCAAACGCTCGAGGGAAACAACCTTTGGTTTTTAGCGATTTGGAGCGGTACGGAGCGGTGGAAAGCGTTTTCCATGATTGTTCGTTTGCGGGCGGTAGCGGATGTACCAATCAAGCTCTTAGTGTAATACTGAAACATATTTATTTTGCTAATTATAAATAATAAATTATCTCTTTAACAAATAAGTTTGTGGAAGCCCCCTTGGTCCAGTGGTTTGACTAAAGGGTTCATTAATGCTTCTACACCTACAGGTATGGAGTTCGAGTCCCGGGGAATGAAAATTAATAGAGGCAATATTTACAGGAGATTTTTAGCGTGGAACATAGAGAGCCGTTCGGAGTAGTCCCGTATGTTTAGGCTAAATTGTCAATGTAATAGTTCTCATAATTTGTAGTAATTCATAAATCTAGACGATTAAAAAAAACAAATAAGTTACAACTGTCTATATGGCCAATTTTTTCCCAAAAAAATTGATTTTTTTATCCACAAACATGTTTTTGTATGGCGTCCTATTTTTTTTATTGAAGTGTAATCCTTACAAAAATAAATAAAAAGAATTATATTACCAAACTTATCGGGTCCGATTGGTAACCTAGCTTTTTTAAAATCTGGAGCGGTAAGCTTTATAGCATAGTAGAAAGCTATATAGATAAAGATTTGAGATAAAGCTGTATAAATAAAGATTAGTGAAATAGTGTTGGTAAATTTTTTGATAAAGATCTCGTGATTAGTACAATCTAAAACGGTACAAATTAAAAAGTGTAATAAAGATTATAAAGCTTTCACCAATCTAACCCATATATTGACACTTCACCGTTTTCTAAATTTGCACTCCTCACAAACTCAAAAAGTTCACTATGTATATGGGAATGCAAAACCGAATTAATCTCTTTATTTATTATTGCTGCAAATCAAAGCAAGAAATAATACAAAATACAATGGAGACAATTACTTGATCTTTGCCTCCAACCAATTGATGCTGTTAACATTGGGGGCACGTGTTCATACTTCATACATCGTAAGCATTGTTGTGGATAACGTGATAGATGATCATTGCAATGAATAGAAATAAATTTTGAAATTGAAAATACTTTGTATTTTTTTTAAATGTGAAAATTTGTGGAGAGTGACGAACAAGATGATGTATACCACCATAATCGTGCCTCATTTTATAAACGATAACGCCAATAATGCATACCACATTACTTATACCTCCGAAACTTTAGCATATATTTGTATATCAAAAAAGAAAAAAAAAACTTTAGCATATATGTATATATATAAAGTTTATACCTACACTATCTAAACTAACTAGTTACTACCACATATCTATTAGTGTCATCGATCTAATAATATAGATTCGAATTTTACTTGGATATGATCATCATTGTTTATGAACTAATCGACATATTTGAATATTTTATGCTGAATATAAGCATTATTTATATGTATGCAATAATGTAAAGCTCCCCAGAGAGAAACCAACCTTTCAGCGTTAAACAGCTGGGGGAATTGTGTTGTGTGGAACTCGACCTTTCAGCGTTAAGATAGGCCAATCATGTTTTTCCTAGAATTACAATAATTCTAGTATTCTATTTCTATTCATATACTATAGTACAATCTCTCTTCTTTTGACGGATCAACTTCTGAAACACTCCAATCTCTCTTCACTCCTCTATACCATACTCCTCTATTATCTAAAACACTCTCTAGTGTTGAGAGATAGAAAATTCCGAATTTTCCCTTCTCATCTACTGTTTTTGTTTTTAAAAATAAGAAGAAAACTGAATTAATCAGCCAATCAGAACATAGTTCCTTTTCTGTTTCTCTCTCTTCTTAGTCGACGTCGGGAGAAATTTTCCGGCGAAAAATTTCTTCTGAATTCGATTTTTCAATTCAATTCGGTAAATGATATCAAATTCCCTCAATAGGAATCATTCCAGCTGCAATTTTAAGTTGATTGGGAGCTCTCTCTCTCTCTTTCTCTCTTGGAGGTCGTGGTCGGGGAAAAACAATTATGGAAAAAATCTTGGTTTTTTCGATTCAATTAGGTAAATAAATTCAAATTCTCTATTAGAAATATTCCAGCTGCGATTTTAACTTCATTAGAAGCTAAAGATTGAACATTGAATCTCATCCCGTCAATTTGTGTGAACCACATTTACAAACATTAAGCAAGCGGCAACAGTTGGTTGAGGTGAGTTATTCTTAACCTGTAATTCTGGGTGTTGTTCCATTTAGATGTATACTCTTTGGTTGTTTATAATTTGATTTGAAGGTTTTAAGATTGGGAGATTTCGATTACGACCGAAATTTACAGATTTAAGAAAAATATGGAAGCGGTAATGCAGTTAATTGATATTTGCAAGAAAGAATGAACGAAATAGTCATACATACCAAATGTGGAGGAAAATACGGTAGTGGAGGTGATGAGACTGGATGAAATTCAAAAGAGGCAAAGTTTTACGTTTTATCATTTAAGGAGGAGATAACGTATGCGAATTTAGTGGATAGGATACGCAAAAAGATGGGGATTGATGAAGGGACAAGTAAGGTGAAGCTAAGTTATGTTCCTTTGCTTTTGAAACCTCCTAGATTTTTCGATATTTTGGATGATGATGATGTTGATGGTTATATTTCGAGCATTGATAAAGACCAATGTAGAAGTGTTTTGCGAGTGCAATTAGTTGAGTGTGAGAATGAGGGTTTAAGGGCTTAAGTTGGTGATAATGTTGGAGATAAAAATGTGGTAAATTTAGGTGAGGAAAGTGATGGTGAGAATCCTGCAGACTTAGGTAATTCTTTTGGTGAGAATGTGGTAGATTTAGGTGATGGTGTTGAGCTGCCATGTGATGAAGCAGATGAACAGAATTTAGATGAATGGTATGATGGTACAGGTTTAGAATTAGGTCAGGAGTTTGTGAGAAAAATGCAAGTGCAAAACATTGTCTTGAAAGCTTCGCTTAAAGAATGTTATGAATTTGATGCAGTAAACACGGATACTTGGAGATATGTTATTAAATGTCGTGCACAAGCACAAGGCTGTAAGTGGTATCTACGTGTGTCGAGACCTCAATATTTAAAGGAAGCAATTTTGTCGGTTAAAAGATACCGAAAGATGCAATGAAGAAAAGGCAAGGTAATCCAGAGTTAGTGGCTGATGTTATAAAGGAAGATTACTCGGGTGTATTGAAAACACCAACTCCTAAAGCTTTGATTGATATTGTTGAAGCAAAGGTTGGAGTCAAATTGTCGTATCCTACCGCTTTAAGAGGGAAACACTTAGCAGCTACAATTGGTCGTGGTAATCCAACAGAGAGCTATCAAATGTTGCCTCCCTATTTGTACGTGTTAAGAGAGAATAATGTTGGTATAACAACTAATGTGTTGTTGGAAAAAGAAACTAAGAGATTCAAATACTTGTTCATTGCTTTGGGGGCATGCATTGAAGGGTTTTAATTAATGAGAAAAGTTTTAGCAGTGGATGCTACATTTCTGAAGCATGGTGGTGTGCTTGTTTTTGCGGTAGCTCATGATCCCAATCGTCACCATTACCCTGTTGCATTTGGTGTACTAGATAGTGAGAATGATGCAAGTTGGAACTGGTTTTTCAAGATGTTGTCGACTGTTGTACCGGATAGTAACAAACTAGTTTTTATGAGCGACATAAATTCTAGCCTCATCAAGGCAGTAGCTGCAATATACCCGCAAGCTGAACATGACTATTGTGTGTTTCATTTGTCTCAAAATGTCAGACAAACAACCCTTACTGGAAGTAAGGACTACGTTGGAGAAAAATTCAGGGAATTAGCGGGAATTCATACGACAATTCAGTTTGAGACGGAGTATGCTGCTTTTAGGAAAATGTATCCTAAAGTGGTTATGTATTTGGACGGTAGTGTAGATGTTTCTAAATGGGCTAGGTGTTATTTTAAAGGAGCAAGGTACAACATTGAAACAACAAATAGTGCTGAGTCTATGAATAATGTTTTCAAGAAAGCAAGAGGCTACGCTTTAGTCCCTATGATTGATGTGATTGTTGAAAAAAATATCAGAGTGGTTTAACAAGCATAGAAAGAAAGCCGCTTCTGTGCCGAGATCTCACACAATGGTGCCATTGGTGGAGAATGAATTGCACCCAAACTGTCAAATAGGGAGCAAATTAAAGGTATCCGCGTTGAACTCGATGGAACTGGAGTTTAGTGTGATTGACATGGGTGGAAAAACTTACACGATGGACTTGAAGAATGTGAAAGAGGACTTACGGAAGGTCAATTGTACTTGCAAATGTTGGAATGTTGACTTGTATCCTTGTGTACATGCCGTAGCCGTTGCCATCAATTATGCGGAGAGTCTGGACAAAATTGTAGACATTAATGTTTATGATATGTGTCCAGAGTATTATTTTCTAAAGACTTGGGTGAAGGCATACGAGAGAACGATATATAAAGTCCCGCATCAGTCACAATGGCTAATTCCGCCTAATATACTTGCCGAGTGTGTGTTTCCTCCGGATTACCCGCAAACGAAAGGAAGAAAACAAGAAAAACGTTATTTGTCGGCTGGAGAAGGACGTGTCAAGAAAATGCGAAATACGTGTTATAAAACAATTCCAAGAAGAACATTGGAACAATGGTTCACTCATAAAATTTGGGTTTCCGTTATTATTATCTTGGAGTGAAATTCTATGTCTTTCATTGTTATTGATTTAAGACTTTGTTATTGTTTTAAGACTTTGTTTTTATTTTGTTGTTGTATGTTATTGTTTGTAAATTACATTGTTGGCTTTGTTATTGTGTTTGTAAACGTTGTTGTTATGGTTTAAAGAAAATTTAATCTCTTCCATTTTATTGATAGAAGAGTTTTGGTGAATGAGAACAATAGAATGACTATTAACTATCACTTATGTGCTTCTTGCTTCTCCATGATGAGAATCAAATTTAAAAATTGTACTTTTTCGAATGATTTCAATATCATCTTACACATCTCACATAATACACCTTACACTTATAGAGTCACTTTCATGTATAAATACCACTTTAGGTGTGATATAGGCATACAATTGTTTTAGACACAAATTGGTTTATGAAAATGGTGGGAATGTGTACTTTTAGACCAAATATTATGTGTGCAACTAAAAAAATATTAATTTTAGTTGGTACAACTAATATATTGTAAAATGGTGGGAATGTACAGCTGTGAAGACAACTCGTACAACCAAAAATGAGGGACAACTATGTACAACTTTTCTGGGAAAACTATATGCAATATCGGTAAGTGTAACATCAATCATGTTTAACACGTTTTTATCACGTTTATATGTACCGCCAATTTGAAAACCACCGAAATAATTAAAAATCCTCAAATAATTCAAATTTCCATAATTAATCAAAATTCTTTCAATTTTTTTTCATTTTCTTTTCCTTTTATTCTATTAAATTTATTTTATCATCTCTTTTTTTCAAATTTCTCTACGAAATATGTTTTGGTTTTTTGCAGAAGAAAAACGAAGGTATGTCTACTGATTTGGCAATTTGGGGATTTAGAGATTTTGGTGAAATTGGGATTTAGGGATTTTGGTGAAATTGGGATTTAGGAATTTGGGGATTTTGGTCTTTTTGGTGAAATTGAAATGGGGATTTAGGGATTTTGGTCTTTTTGGTGAAATTGAAATGGGGATTTTGGCTTTAACATATTTGCAGATTTATGGGTTAGAGAGATCAAATGTCCATGTTCGAAGAATTCGATACTGGCTCCAACAACAGCAACTCCTCATCCTCGGACGATGATTTCAACATCGATGACCGTCCAGTCACATGGTAACCAGTTGAAAAAGGGATTCCGACCATATGCTACTGTGTACATCCGGTTGTTGTTCAGACCCAAACAATTGGTTTAGAGAGTGGAAAAAGATTTTATACCTGTACCGGAGACTTGGATGTAAAGAATACCAAATTTAATATTCGTCTCATTTCAAAATTACATATATAATAGAATTGACTTGTAATAGGATGGTAATTGCCACATTTATAAATTGTGGGACGACGCTATGATGAAGGAGATTGAGATGCTTAAGGAGAAGGTTACAACTCTAGAGAATTCGTACAAGGAAGATAATGAGATGCTTAAGGAAAAGGTCTCAACTCTAGAGAAAGCTTAAAGAGATGGTTGTCAAACTGTGGACCAAGGTGTTCGGTGAGGAATAGGATGTCTTTGATGTTTTTAAGTTTTAAGTTGTTCCTAAACTCTTGTTAAGAATGAGAAGCTTAAAGTTTTATGTTGTTCTTAAACTCTTGTATTTGTTTGGTTTTCTACTTTGGTGTTACATATGTTTTTGGTTTTCGTTAATAACCGTACACAAATACATAAACACCAAAACATAAACACAAATACATACTTAGTAATTGTCTACTACAAACATACAAATTCAATACATGTCTACTACAAACATACAAATGCAATACATACTTAGTAATTGTCTACTACAAACATACCATTTCAATACATAATTAGTCATTGTTTTGCATTTAACATAACACTTTCTCTTCTACTTGAACAAGTACCAAACCGTACTTACAATCAAAATCCCAACCACAATGGCATGCTTAACCCTTTCAATCTCTCTTGCATTTTTCGTTTGCATTTCCTTCACTTCATCACTTAACCTCGTATTCGGCATTGGAGGACCTGTCACACCTCCTTGGGTCATCGTATTTGGCATTGGAGGACATGTCACACTTCCTTGGGTCACTACATGTGTCATCCTATCTTCTTGAGCATCGATAAGTTTGTCCTGCTCCTGGATTTCATGCCTCAAGATGGTGAGTTTCTCCATCATACACTCATCCCACCATTTCCATGTATGAACGCCTCCGTCCTACAAGCATAAATAATTTTCATATCTAACTAACAAACATAATCTAATGATAACAACTATAAACAATTTCCAAATCTAACTTACATCACCCATAGGGCAAGTATAGAATCTCTTTCCCAGATTTTCATAAGTCCGAGAATCTTTATTATCACAAGACGGCCACAAACGCAACGCCTTGGAAGCCCAAAATCAAAACCAACAGTACGACGACTGCCACTGCTCATACATCTCACCGAGGATGAGCTACAACTGTAACTTACCATCTTCCTATACCATAACAAATCAACACTCCGAAACTCAAACTAAAAATCAAACACGAATTCAAACCAAAATCAAACACCAATTCATCAACAAAAGCAAATTAAACATACTACACATAGGTTATTCTTCAACTTTGAGCTATGGACCGCGCATTTGGCTTTTTAAAAGCCCCTTTCATAAGATTTGAGTAGCTTTTCCTTATCTTCTTCCTCCATCAATTTTGTCTCTTCTTTATCTTCTTCCTCCACCAATTCCGTCTCTTTTGCCACTTCTTTATCTTTTGCACCTGCTCATTCACCCACAACATTCTCCTTACCAGTGCTCACTTCCATCGGATGTACAAACTTTAAAATATAATTCATTTTATTATTCAAGTCACCCACCTTCTCCGTCACCATTGATTTCATTGTCATCATCTGCTCACCAAGCTCCTTCAATCCAGCTTCTAAGATTTACTTCACACTACCACCACATTTATCCTCCTTCTCGTTTTCTTTCTCCTTCTTCTTTTCCTTCCCTTTTCTCTTCCTCTTCCCCATAGGAACAACCACAACCTCATTTTCCTCTTTCCTGCCATCCACATCTTCATTATAGCACCGTTCAAACCAAAATGTCTTCTTCTTCTTCTTCTCTACTAGAATCTTCATCCACCCATCCAAAATAGGATCACACTTATCCTCATCCAGAGGACCATCCATGATATTCCATAAAAGTGACCTCTCAGCTGAATTTGGTTTGACGATACTTTGAATATCCTGTCATAAAAACTCTCCAACAATAAGCTTTCTAAAGTATAATATAACATAACTAATTCAATTGTAGAATGCTTTCTAACCTTGGTGGTGCCAAGTGCATCATTAATTTCAGAAAGTGCAAAACCTCTCATATAAGTTGATTTGAACTTGCTCTTACACATCCTAGGACACATAGTGCCAGAGCTTTCAATCTCTTTTCTAAATCGCTCCTTTAGCTGAGGGATTGCCTCAAATGCAAGAATCTACAAATTTTACCATTTCCAAGTTAACATTCACCACTGCCAACACACATTATGACAATACTTTATATCAAAAAAATAACACTAAAATAAATTATATTACCTCTAAAGGAGTGATGAAATTTAGGAGGCACCAAATTGGTCTAGAAACTCCATCAAATGTTTTCACCATATATACTATCTTCTTCAAACTGTGATCGAAGGAAAATCGGCCCCATGGAAATTCTTTGCACCACTCAAGGTCACTGACGGCTCTCCTAAAAATTTCTTCTACCGCAGGTGCTCCATTTCCAGTCTTCGCCTGTCCAATGATGATGCTTGATAAGAAGTAAAGTACATCAATCCTCAGTCTATCATCATTATCATCATCACGTTTCATCGACAGAAACTTCTTTTCAACCACATCATAAGTTGGTTTTTCCTCCTTGAAAATCTTATCAACAAAATCCAAACTGCCAAATGCATTATGTTCCAGTGGATATGCCCAACACTTTAGCCCAGAAAACAGTCCATGTTCCCTCAAAGAATATCTTATTGGAACCCCATTCACAATAAACCAAGCTTCTTTCTTCTTTGCGGTCTGAGCCTTCCGCATAATTAGAAACCATGATCCCATTGACATGTGATTTTTCTCCAAAGGCATGTGAAAGAAATGACTGAATTGATTCTTCTCTGCAAACCATTCCAACTCATCATCATCAGGTTTATTCTTCAACTTCGCAATGGCGTCCCAAATATAGCACTTTGTTGCTATTTTAATTGTCTTCCCGTACTCACTATTAAGAAACCATATTTTCTCAGGTCCCATTGGTTCATTTTCATCCTACAATGTTACGATTCTTGAAAATCAAATTACAAAGACAATCGAATTTCTTTGAAAATCAAATTACAAATACCAACGAGCAAAGTGAATCGGATTTACCATTTCAGAGGATTGTGGATCAATTCCTTCCAATGCCCTAGATGATTGCAGGTAATCTTCTTCTCTCTCTTTCAGTTTTTCTTCTTCATTGCAATTTTCTTCCTCTCCATTACCTGAACAAAAACCTCCATCTTCATCTTGAACGGTTTCCTCAGTTCGATTTTCAGAAGCACCATCTTCATCATCGGCTTTCTCTTCTACCACTGGTGGATTTGATTCCGGTGAGGTTATCGTCGTTTGAGCCCGTGAAGTACCTTCTCCATCATCCGCTTTCTTCTTCTTCGGCCACCTTATCTTTACCATTGCAAACCCCTTTGATTTGAAGAGAAGAGATTTGGATTTGGTAACTCAATTTCAGTTTGAATCGAAATAGATAACTAAAATTTAGGGTTTTCTTCTATTTGGGGATTTTAGAGGTAAAATATAATTGAATAAACTTTTAAATGTTTTTTTTTTGTCTTACCCGGTTTGGATCCGACTGGGTCGGATATGTGGTGGATCTCTAAATGGAGCTCCTGGTTTTTCAGTAATCAACCACACTTTTCGATTTAAAATAATTGCAAAAAAAAATTCTTTTAGAAAGAGAGTGTTTGGAAGTTGACTAATCAACAAAGAGTGTCTCAGACTTTGTTTCCCTTTTGACGGGCTGTAGTAAAATATTTTATTCATAAGTTTCGTATAACATCCAGTGCCGGTTTAATGTTTTTGGGTATCCTATGCAAGTTTTTTTTAAAAACGCCCTTTTCGTATATCGTAAAAAATTGAAATATAAGTAAAAGACAGTAAAAAACTTTGTGAACCAGTTCAGAATCCAAAATAGTTTGTAAAAAATTAAAAACAATAGCAAAATAGAATTTTCTTTTTGAAATATTGCCCTATATGCATTTTTGTTTGCAAAATCATTCATTAAACTCACATAGTCGAGTTTTTCAACCATCTCTGTTTCAATCGATAGCAAAGTCGACCCATTCAATTTCTTTTGTGACATAGTAGACCGCAAATAATTCTTTATCGGCTTCAACTTCGAAAAAGTTCTTTATGAGGTGGCAATGATACCATAATGGTCAATAATATGCAATAAGCTTTATTTGTCAAATGTTTTTGTCGATTTAGAATATTTTTTTTACTCTAACCTCTGCAAAAACTAATTCACTTACAAGATTGCAACATCGACTTCATACTCCCTGACTTTATCTTGTACAACAGTGTAAGAGCCAAGAAGAGAAGATCAAAGAGGAAGCGTGAAAGAGAACATGTTTCTTAAGATAAGGCCCACAAACATTACAAAAGACTTTGAAAAAAGCATTACAAATATTATTATTGTAAAAACCTTTAAGAATTTTTTTTTAATTATACCTATAACAAGAGTTTAAACTAAAATAGGCCCCTCTAAATTTAGGACCCTAAGCGGTGGCTTCACTGGCTTGTCCTCTGGGCCAGGCCTGATAACATCCATCATAATCTTTTAGAGCCTGACTAGTTTAACCGCAGCAGTTGTGGGTGCGGTTGCGGGAGTTTGCGGAAGCGGGCGGTAGCGGTTTCAAGCGTTATGGAGCGATTTACACGACTGGCGTAGTGGTTGGAAATGGATGCGTTTTCGGGATATTTATGACTGGTTGACTAGCGGTTGCGTAGCGGTTAAACAATAAATTAACAATATAAATACATTAAATAATTATTAAAAAATATCAAAAATCATATTATTATAATCAAATATAAAAATTGTTAATTCAATAAAATTAAATACTGAAAAATCATGTATGTGATGATTACGATTATTATTATTATTTTTTTGGATGAAAGTTATGAATTTAATGGAGAAATTGTTTCTTTTGTAGATTAGTGTTATATTTTAAAATTTTAGTTTGTTAGATTTATATAAATTTGTGATCGTAATTTATTAAGAGAATTTGGTGTGAAGATTTATAAAAATAAAATTATAATAGGTTACTAATTAAAAATGTCAAATTTATTTTATATATTTCATAACTGTAATATTCAAATCTGAATTTAAAAAAATATAATATATATTTTTTGATTTTTAAGTGTATTTTATTTTATTTTCTAATAAAAAATAAATCCACCCGTAACCGCAAATGCTCGAGGAAAATAACTTTTGGGTTTGAGCGATTTGGAGCGGTACATAGCGGTAGAAATCGTTTTCCATGATTATTGTCAAACTCTAGGAACCGTTATCGCCCGCAAACGCTGCGTTTGAGGGTAATAGCGGGTGTACCAATCAAATCCTTAATGTTCACGTGAATATCACACATTCACTGATTAAGATGTTACCCATTATCCTTATTTATTGATTATTAAGGTTTTCTTTGTTCGTTTTATAAATAGTGTTATTTATTTATAACTAATATCATTCTATATTTTCAATACAGGATTTTGAACGAAAATTAGTTAATGTACGAGAAAGATAAATGTATTTACCGTATTAATAAGCGATAAAGTAAAATGAATATATTTCCTTTGAATTAATAGTTAGAGAACCAAAAAAAAATTGTTTGACTTGATTTCAACTTCACATAAAATAAATTTTTGGCCGACATTGATTTAGAATTTGTAACAAACAATTGAGGACATTTCGAAAAACATACCAGTTCGCATGTTAGTACAATAAGATAATAATTAAGTTTCCATATCTCGCAATATCGGGACAAATAAATTTGTCTGGAGCCAAAACCACCATGGACCGCTTAAGATGATATGAAAAGCTTAGCACATGAATGAAAGCCACAAAAATGGATAAAGTAGACCAATTCTTCTTATTTTCTTTGTTTTTTTTTTTTTGAATTAAACTCCAATAAATTTGCTTTCATCATCGTCAATATTCCCGAAAGGGGATAAAATGTCGTAATCAGCCACGCGCATAAACTTCTGGACCTATTAGAAGTTTTGAAAGGCAGAGAAAGACATGACCACGTGACCGTCAACGTAACACAAGCCCAGTCTCACAGGGCACTCACTGATTAAGAACTTGAAGAAGAAGAAGAAAAAGTATATCTTCTCTCTTTAACCTTTTCTTGATGACTTGAAAACGATGGTTCTTCTAATGACCCACTTCGAGTTTGATACCGGACTGGGAAGATATGATACGGTCAAGTGAACAAAGAGAAAAGCGAAACGAGCTATACTTAAAATATCTTAATCGATAACTAGCTAGAACTATATCATTCCATGTTGTTATCAAGTTATCATGAATAAAGGTTTGCTAATCAAACAATAAAGCTGCTAAATGTGATGCATCATATCCTTTCAGTGAACAATTCACCAACTTAGCATTTTAACAACCTACCAAGTTGCAAAATTCAAATGCAACTTTCTGATGATTAAAACTTAAATCAAAGATGATTCAGCTTCGGATAAAACTTAAATATTAGGACCCTCGACATGGACCTGAACCGATCTTAAAAAGAGTTCAAACATTCCAGGCAGCACACATAAGAAGAAAGCTTAATCCCTACTTGAACAGCTTAGTGAGCCGGAACCAAAATAAGATCTTAGCACAATAAAGAACATGGATTATAACTAAATCCGAGAAACTTTTCTTTCACCAAGGTATGCAATATTAGAAGATCTCATTACATTAAAAGAGTTTATTGAGGTAAAGATTTGAGAATTTAGCGACAACAACCAATCAATGTTCAAGAAGACCATAGCCATATCAAGCAATCTTTAGAATTCCACAAGAACAAGAAGCTCAAAAAATCATTCAACCTTGCCGTTTTTATGTTCCGCTCTTTAAAACCAATTGCTTAGAAACTTGCTGTTTTTACAATAGCACAGTGAACAGCGTGTCGTTTTTGATTGGGCCATAATGATTTTATATAAGGCCCATCTGAATCAGTCTGGTCCAGGAGCATTTTAGAAAGCAAACTTTTCTAGATTCGTGGACGGATAGCAAACTCGCCGGTGAGACTCGGGGAGAGATCAAAAGAGGAGCGACACCTCCTAGTGGTGCGTGATCTTAATCGACGGGAGGATGATCGGTCGGCGTGCTGGAACGAATCGAGCCGGTATGAGGAGAGACGACTCTCGTCTGACTCGGTTTGTTGACTCAGTGTTCTCTTTCTTCCGATTGGCTGAGTTTGAGATCCTGTTCGTACTCTTCATCGTTATAGCCTACATCATCTTCAAAGATCTGGTAAATTCACCGGAGAATCGTAGCTAATTTTGTTTTTGACTCCGGATCGTAGCTAATTTCTTGTTGTATTTTGCAGACGTCGAGGCCGGGGTATAATCGGATTCTTGTGGAGAAACCCGGTGGATCTGACGTTTGGCCATTCTGAATGAAATATGTTATGTGTAGAACGTGTACACGGCAATGAATCGCTTATCTTTCTTCTCTTGTACATGTAAGTTTGTTCAATTGGTCAATGTAATTCTCCTTCCATAGTTTTAATGCATTGGTTTCGTAAAATTCATGTGTTTCCAGTGCTAAATCGATCAACTGGGGATTATAAAGATATGGAATTTAGGGTCGATGTGTTTCAGTATAAATCAAGTTAGACATAGGAGGCGATGATAGATAATTCACTGTTTAGTAGTGTAGATACTTGTCGTCTCTATTGTTTACGCAAGAAGAATGGACTGAAGGAAGAAGTAGGCAAATAGCATTACAGAGAATCTCTAGGCATTGTTTGTGATTCGATATAGGGAGAAACAAGTACAAGTCTTGAGATAGATAGCAGAGTAAAAAGCCAATTAACCAATCAGAATATGAATAGGTTCAGCCATTACATGTTCTGTGTTGTTGCTGTTCTCTTTCTCTATAACCTGGGTAAATGGCGTGGAGTGTCCCATTCTGTGATAATGTGGTTGCGGGTGATTTCACTCAGAGACCGGCACCCACTTAGTGCCATGGTTAGCTCGAATTCATCACGCAGCATTTGAAGCACCTTTCGAACTCCAGCCTCTCCTTCAGCTGCCAATGAGAACACCACAGGCCTTCCAATCTGAGATTGAGGCCATTAGAGCTTTAGAAATACTGTGTTATTACTGTCAGTGGTTTCAAGCAGCTTTCTGGTAATTGGAATTTTGATACTTACAAATATCCCGGAGGCTCCAAGTGCAAGTGCCTTGAAAATATCAGTGCCACGTCGAACACCACCATCCAAGAAGACAGGAACTCGGCCTTGAGTCGCTTTCACAACCTGATGTCACAAGAACAGAACTGAAATTGCTGGACAAAAATACTTTTTTAGCAACACAAATTGATGTTTGTTGTCAAGCATGGTCTACCTCTTCCAGGGCAGAGATTGTTGCTGGAACATAGTCAAGCTGGCGAGCTCCATGGTTTGACACAATGATCCCTGCTGCACCAGCTTGAATCGCAATTCTTGCTGCATGATGATAATAATTTATCTGGTCAGGTATGTTTAAGAAACTAAAGTGATGGCAACACTTGTTTGTCAGATTGTAGATCACCATCCTCTCCGGTAAGAACACCCTTGACAAGAATTGGCAACTTGGTGATTGTCTGGAGCCACTGGACGTCCTGTTTGTTTAGATGAAAGTTAGAGCAGTCTGAATCAAGTTTCTATTTCTAACTTCTAGTGGTTTTTTTAATCATTCAATTTGTTGCGCTCGCTTACCTTCCAGCTCAAGGTACGGTCAATTTGACCAGCAACATATGAAGCCAAGCCAGAGTCGTTGGCCTGCAGGTGGAAAACATAACAAGGTCAGGTAACTTAACAGCATATGAAGCTCGTACGCTTAAGACTTGTTTAGTGAGAGGATCATCATTGCCAGTATTCAAACTATAGTATTGGATAGTATCCGATTGATGCTTACCTCGTCCATCTTTCCAAGGTCAAGACCTTCAAAGTTCTTCAATGTCAGGTTTGGTGGCAAAGTGAATCTGTAGTGGAAGAAACTCAGTGTTACTCTATAAATTCTACTTAGCTATTCTCAACTCGTTGTCACATTCCAATTTATGTGGCTTTACCTGTTCTTAATATCAGACTCTCTGCGACCTAGCCTTGGGGTGTCTACAGTGAGAGCAATGGCTTTGAACCCAGCCTTCTCAGCTCTTCTCACGAGCTGCTCAACCACATTTCTGTTCTTGTATACCTACTCAGAAAAAATCATAACATGTGAACCAACAAGTGTAACCAGCTTTATCAGGATATACAACAAGCGACTGCAACCACTTACATAGAGCTGGAAAAACCGGATCCCTGGCCCTGTTGAAGCAACTTCTTCAACACTGGAAGTAGCCCATGAAGACAGTGTCTGAAAACATTGTGGAAGGAAAGAACTCAAACCAGAGACATGGGTATGCATGGATTGCGAATTAAGAACACCGGAAATGTTAAAAATCATCCTTTCCTTTGGATGATATGTTTCGTGATTATATAATAACATACCATGATGGTTCCAGCGGCAGACGCAGCTCTAGCCGTAGCATATTCCCCTGCGTTAGTTTCAACCGCAGGGTTAGATCAAGCCTCAGCCCTTGTCTGTACCAGTACTAAAACAAATTTCCCCTCTATACGTAACTCGGTTTCGACAATTAGGTGAAAGCAGACTATTTTACCTTCTGGGTGAGCCATCTTTTGCATGGCAGTAGGAGCAACCATGATGGGCATGGAGATCTTGAACCCCAAAACGGTTGTTGCCATGTCAATCTTGCTGACATCAATCAGAATCCTAGGCCGGAAGCTGTTGAACGATCCCAAGGTAAGTATATAATCAAATCACATATCGTGTAAAAACCAACAATAACAGAAACTGTATCTTGTCTTAAGCAGAAACAAAACAAGAACTTACAGGATCCTTGCGAAAGCGTTTCTGTTCTCTTGAAGAGTCCATTGGTCCTCTGCACCCGACGCATAGTAGTCGTATACCATCTTAGGCAACTTCTGCTTCGCAATCGCGTCATACTCGGTAACGTTTGTGATCTCCATTTTCTGTATGCCAAAAGAGTAAAAAAGGCCTGAGTTAGTTTATCTTTTGTGGAATCCAACTAGGATTCTAATCTCCAGAAATCAGACAGTGTCTCTGGTTGGTCTTAAACACAATCTCACACACCTTTTTGATGATTGAGAATGGAGCTCTCGGGAGAGATGAAAGAAAGCTTATATCATATATATCTCTACTTTTATATATATTTAAGTTAAAATGTTTGTGATGTTTTTTAACAGTAGAAAATTGTTGGCAAGTTGGGAAAATAATATGGATGAGAAGCTGGAGGTGAAGAATAGAGGAGGAGATACGGACAAAGATGAGATGGGTTGTGTCTAATCCACAACCAACTTGTGTGTGCCTTAGATTTTCTTACGTATTATCGTTCTCACTCTCGAGGAAATTTTTTAATATTAATACAAATTCACAATCCAATTATTTTCATTTCCTTTTTTGAAAGGACATAAATCCAAAGAGTGGATGATGAAACTCAAAACCAAAAATAACCAAAAGAATTGCGAATTCCCGAACCGTAATCATCAAAGCCCAAAATCTATTGGGCCTTACTGTGGGTAGCAAAGCCCATAATTGGGAGTGGGACCCAGTGGTAGTCGTTTTCCTCGCTTAGTATTTAGCTGTTGCTGAGAAAGATGGGAAAGTGAATGCTCGGTGAAAGAGGAAAATAAGTTTTTTGGAAATCTTATTCGGAGATCGTAACTATCGAATTCAATGGCAGATCGGAGCAGAGGATTTATGAGAGATGAATTCGTGACCTATGCTTACATTCTTCTCTATATCGCTCTTTCTAGCGGTCAAATCTTCTTCAATAAGGTTTTTACCTTAAATCTCACAACCTTTCTTCTTCCTATGGATCTGTGATTTTTCTCGAATCGTACGATTCGTTTTCGTAAAGATTGAGAAATCCGATAGAATGTGAGATTTTCACACTGTGCTAGTTTTTTCGGGAAGTTGATTAGCAATATATAGAAATCAACATCCTTTGCTCATCCATGTATAAGATATGCGGAATGTTCCTTGTTTAAGGTTTGATTGCTTTGGGTTTGATATCATCATCTTAAGCTGGATCAGTTTTTCAAATTAGGTGGTTTTGTTTCTACTCTCTGTATGACATTCTACATTTCCTGTAAAATGTATTCTAATTTTGCTTATGTGATTAGTTGAGTATGTTTAATGGCGGCCTTATGTGATTATTTCTTACGCATCACCATTCAAATCGTTGCTACTAAGGATTCACTCATTGTGATTGTTGATTATACATTTGTTCGTCGTCATCGGAAAGTTTGGTTTCATAACTAACGTTCTTGTCTCTGACTTGCTTTTGTGCAGTGGGTTTTGTCATCTAAGGAAATTAACTTTCCTTATCCGCTTGGATTGACTTTACTCCATATGATCTTTTCTTCTGTCTTGTGCTTTCTTCTTACCAAAGTTCTCAAGGTATCGAATCTTGCAATGATCTTCCTTTATTTGTTCATAAGTAGGAATGGATAGATTTTAACATTTGGTATCTCTTTCCTCTCTATTTGTTTTTCCTCGAAGATCGTGAAGGTTGAGGAAGGAATGACACTAGAAATGTAAGGAAGAGACAGACTTTGTAAGCAGTTTGATTTTGGAGTAGTTGATAATACCCATAACTTCAACTATCTTAACCAATTTTATCAATGTAGTACTGATCTATGGTTGAGTAATAAAATAATTCACTTTATGTACTCAGATATGTTACATCAGTTATTCCAATAGGTGCAATGTTTGCGATGACCCTCTGGTTGGGAAACACTGCATATCTCTACATATCAGTTGCATTTGCCCAGATGTTGAAGGCTATAAGTAAGAAGACCCCTAACTGTTCCTGCTCTCATTTCCTGATACGTATACTGCTTATATCTTCATGAGCTGGACTGTGGATACGAATCACCTTCTTGAATCATACTTGCAGTGCCCGTTGCTGTGTTTATTCTCGGAGTAGCTGCTGGACTTGAAATGATGAGCTGCAGGATGCTTTTGATAATGTCTGTCATAAGTTTTGGTGTTTTAGTGGCCTCTTATGGGGAAGTAAACATCAACTGGATCGGAGTGGTTTACCAAATGGGAGGTGTCGTTGGAGAAGCCCTGAGGCTAATCTTCATGGAAATTCTTGTCAAAAGGAAGGGCATCAAATTAAATCCCATCTCTCTTATGTACTATGTCAGCCCCTGCAGGTAAGAGGAAACCGAAGAAGAATCCATCTCAATTATCTCATTATGTAAACCCAAGGTGTACGTACTTAGCTTTTTGTGTCTTCTTTTGCAGTGCGATTTGCTTGTTTGTACCGTGGATCTTTCTAGAGAAATCGAAGATGGAAGGAAATGGGACATGGAACTTCCACTTTATAGTGTTGACCCTTAATTCCATGTGCACATTTGCTCTCAACTTGTCGGTTTTCCTGGTTATTTCTCACACAAGTGCTCTCACTATCCGCGTCGCTGGCGTTGTCAAGGATTGGGTGGTTGTTTTGGTCTCAGCTCTTCTCTTTGCCGACACAAAACTCACAGTCATCAATCTTTTCGGTTACGCCATCGGTAAGACAAAACTCCTCACATACACACACCAATTAGCTTTTAGAAACCAGGAGTTATAAATTTTGCTTCTCTTATAATTGTGCTTTATTTTGTGTTTACACGCAGCCATTGCCGGTGTAGCGGCTTATAACAACCATAAGCTGAAGAAAGAAGCGTCCCGAGTAACCTCAGAAACAGCTCAAGGAGATGGTGAATCTATACCGTTGGTATCACAGACTACCAATGCAGAGAGATAATAAAAAGTAGTTTTTCATCAGTCTTGAGGTAATCTTTGATTGTTTGTTTCTGTGATATGTACTGCCCGAATTATATATAACTCATACAAACTCTGCTACCTGAAAACAAAACAAAAAGATTAAATCAATTAGTCCACTTCTCTCATCATTTGCTTTGTAGTTATTCCGGAAACGTTAAAACTAATATTTACTATTTTTCCTTTCAAACAATTACAATTTATTTTGAGCTTAAATTTAATAATTGAGGGAAAAAAAAAAAAAAAAAAAACTATTGACCGTCTTACTCGATTCAAGCATGGGCCTAGGAACGTTGGAAAAGCCCAGTACCGGTTTTTCCTTTTTTGTTTACCTACCTGGATTTTAAATTAAAAAAGAGGAAAAAGAGAGAAAAAGAAAGAAAAAAAAAGGGCAAATAGGAAGGCTCGCGAGGCATTGTGGGGTTTGTTGCTGGGCGGGTCTCTTCCCTCGGCAGTTACCACCATCGAATCGATCTCTTCTTCTTCCCTTCCAAATCGTTAAATCTTCCGACTAGAATTTTCATGTGAAGAACCCCGAAGCTCGTGAAATCGAAAGAGAGAAAAGAGAAGCGGAGAAATCGCGTGGTTTTGTTGCGGTGGCGGCGAGAGATGCGATCGTAAGTGTTGGCTTCGCCGTGGCGGCGAGTCAGCGATGAGCGGTTGCGTTGTTGGTTATCTCCGGCGGAGAATAACCGATTTCTATGGGATATAAACTGCAGATGAGCTGGATGCCGAGTCTACTTAGTCAGAAGCGGCGAAACGGCCCTCCTCTAGGGTTAAGAAATCTCGGCAACACCTGTTACCTCAATAGTGTTCTTCAGTGCCTCACCTACACTCCTCCTTTCGCCAATTTCTGCCTCAGTCACAAACACTCCTCCAACTGTACGTTTCCTCTCCTCTTAATCTCTCTCTTGCGTTTGGTATATAGACTGATCTGTGCATCGAATCCAGGTCTTTTGCCATTAGGAAGCTCCTCATAAGTTTCATACTGGTTTTGGTATTTGTAGTTGCTTTGTATACTTCTATTGATATCGTTTGTTTTGTGAATGTGTTCTCTCTGTTTGGATAGGCGATTCGTTTGTGAATGGGGAGCGGAAACGGGATTGTCCTTTTTGCATAGTAGAGAGAAGAATAGCGAGGTCTCTTAGTGTGGATCTAACAAGCGATGCGCCTAACAAGATTTCGAGCTGCCTTAAGATTTTTGCCGACCATTTTAAGTTTGGGCGTCAAGAGGACGCTCATGAGTTTTTGCGGTATGTGATTGATGCGTGCCATAATACGTCTCTACGCCTGAAGAAGTTGCGAATGAATGGTGCTGCTGAGTCGTCGTCTTTCAATGGCAATACTGTGGTGAAGGAGATTTTTGGTGGTGCGTTGCAGAGCCAGGTGAAGTGTTTGTCATGTGGCGCGGAGTCGAATAAGGCGGATGAGATTATGGATATCAGTCTTGAAATTTTGCACAGTAACTCAGTGAAGGAATCATTGCAAAAGTTCTTTCAGCCAGAGATTTTAGATGGCAACAATAAGTATCGATGCGAAAAGTAAGTGATTTGACTCTTATTTCTTCAGAGTGCTTGCGTTCGTGGTTCTGTTTTTTTAACTGAATTATTTTATTTGTTTAGCTGTAAGAAACTGGTCACGGCAAGGAAGCAGATGTCAGTACTCCAAGCACCTAATATCCTTGTAATCCAATTGAAAGTAGGTGTATCATGTTTCTGTTTACAAATGGTAATGGTTTTTGATATAATTTGTTAAATGTGTGTTCTACTAAATTGGTTTTGCAGAGGTTTGAGGGTATTTTTGGTGGGAAGATTGATAAGGCTATATCATTTGGTGAGATTTTGATTCTCTCGAGCTTCATGAGTAAAGCAAGCAAGGTACAAGTTTCTGACACTTTCTACTTAAGTTTTAAGTTTGTTTCCAGTTTCTGTTATTGGTCTGCATATCTGATTAGAGGCATATCAGAAAGTTCAGGGTTGTAACTCCCTCTTTCCGAGATAGTAGTTTAGTGCAGCGCTTTAAGTGGAGATTCAATCTAAGTAGGCCTTTTGATATGATTTGCATATAGAATATATATAATGAATTGGCAATGTTCATAGTTTTCACGTTGGCTAAGTTTTATCATTTGTATTACTGTCCGAAAATCTGACAGAAATGGATATTCTTGGAAGGCATAAGGCTGATATCACCTTTCAAATATAGCTGATTAGTTAAGGTTGAAAAAAGTCAGAGAAAAAAATAAGATAAGGTTGAGACAAGTATAGTCAAGCAGCTAAGTCTAATATTATGCTTCCAGTTTATATGCTGTTTGATCATGTCATAGGCTGATAAACATTTTGAATTGATGTTCCCAATTTATTTTGCATGAAGTTCAACAGAATTCTCAGCCCCTGCATCTACCTTTTGAATCATCATAGTGCTCTAGCTTGTGAAAATTTTCTGGCTCCAATGACCAATGTAATTGTAGTTCCCAGTTCCTGCTTATTGTTAATAGATTTACTCTATCAAAACTGCAGGACCCTCAACCGGAATACAAGCTTTTTGGTATAATTGTGCATTCAGGATTTTCTCCTGAATCTGGGCACTATTATGCATACGTAAAGGTTTTTTTTCTGTCCCTTTTTAGTTTTCTTGCAATGCTATCCCTCGAACCGCTTGCTGATATTGTAAGTTTGTAACTGCTGTGTGTAGGATTCCTCGGGTCAATGGTATTGCTGCAATGATTCGCTCGTCTCACTCTCCACATTGCAGGAGGTTTTGTCAGAGAAAGCTTATATTCTGTTTTTTAGCCGTATCAACCAGAGGCCAGCAGCTGCTAAAACTCTGGTAGCATCCAATGGGACTACATCTCATGAAGCTAATGGCTGTGAGACATCAAAGGCCCAGAAATTTATCGGCCCCCTGAAACCACGAGCTTTGCAGTCCTTACAGAAGGATGACCTGGCTTCTTCAAAGTCTTATAAATTTATTAGGCCCATTAAAGATGCTAATATAAAACCACGAACCGAGCAGGCCCTCCACAAGGATAACCTGGTTTCCTCCAAAGTTGAAAAGGCTCCTTTGAAGCCGCATGGAAAGATCAGTATATCTGTCAATCTTGGTGCCAAAAGGGTCACTACTGTCAACGGAAGACTTTCCTTCAACCAAGATGAGAACATAGCTCCCAAGGAAGACAAAGAGAATAGTGTATCAGTCTCGCCAACTAGGGCTCACTCTGCGTCAGAGAAGAAGTTTGGTACTGAAAATGGTTGCAATGGAGTCAAAGAAAACGGCAGTGCACCAGGTAGTAGTAGTAATAATAAGGTTGAAGTGACGGTACATGAGTGTAATGGCTCCAGCAATGGGGGTGATCATCACCAAAAGGATAACTTACGTCCATCGCCACAAAATGGAACTGATCACCAGGGAATCGGTGTTAGTACCATTGACTCCAAACCCTCGGGTTCTTCAACAAAGAAAGACCCCTGCATTTTGCTTAGAAAAGACAAATCATCTCGGGATAAACTTGAAGCAATAAAAGAGAGGTATCTTCTGTTTTTGCCTTTGCATAATTTTATCTGGTGACATTAGCTTATAACCTATAATGATTATGTTTACATGTTATTTCCTCAGCATGAAGAAAGACGCGTCGTCATATTTACGGTCAAACGGTTGGTATGATAAAGTACACATCTCCATGCGTGCCAAGAAGAGACTGCATACAGATCAATCAGGAGAAAATGGTGAAGATGGTAACGACTTAAAGTAAGTGAAACCTGAGTTTTTTCCTCTTCTCTACTCTTACCTTTTAATATTTCTCTGCCTCTTAGTCTGAGTATAATTGCTAGAATTTGCACATTTTTTACCTCTGTTAGCTTCGTGTGTTACTTTGATTCAATTGTTGGCTTAATATGGTTTGGTTTGGACCATATGTGCAGGAGGAGGTTGATTGAAGATGTAAAATCAAGTTTAAAGGCTCAGCTTATTCCAGAGGAATTGAAAGCAGATCTAGTAAAGCGTATCTGGAAAATTAGCAAGAAGAAGTACTCGTGAAACCATTTTTTTTTCTTTCTTATTATTTTTACATTTTTGGAAGAGAGTAAAAGTAATTACCGGAAAAGGAAAGAAAAAAGAAACAGATATCTCATTCTGTATAATATAAATTATAAGCCTTCTTTGTCGATGAAGATTCACTCAACTATATTATTACTCCTGTGGAAATTAATATAATAGTGCTCTTGGATCTATTTTGCTACCTGTTTCACATTAATGTTGCTTCGTTCAAGTAAAATAAATGTATTGTTGGTTGTAATACATACAAGGATCGATCTTAGATAATTCAAGAATGCTTAATCAGAAGTGAAGCAGAACATACTTCAACAATGCGAGAAGTAGATGAAAACATAAACTAGTCTCATGCTGAAGAATGAAGAGATCACAAATAGATTCTTTTAGCTCTTCCTTTATTTGAAATAGAGAAAAATATCGTAATGTCAAAATACTCTTTAAGAAGAAGAGAGTCTGTTGTTCTTGGTGTAGTGAGCAAGGGACCATGAGGAGGAGCAGCCTGGACAAGAAGATGAAAGTCTTTCTGCAGCGGCTCTGACCAATTCTTCCAAGTCAAAATCTTCCTCGGAGATTGTGGTCAACATGTTCTTGAATGGTTCTTTCGTTGCCGATATCAACTTAGCCGGAGCCACCTCAGTGATGAACCTTGAGGTCTTACCTGTTTCCATTTGAGATTGAAATCGAAAAGAGAGTGTTGTGAGAAGAAAGCTTCTTCGTTGGGCATGGAAGGGAAGGGAAGCGAGAGAGAGATTACTAAAGAACATAATTGTGAAAGTTTTTCGGTGCTTCAAAATGAATTTATAGAGTGTGTGAAGTGCATGTGATTGTGCAGTACTTGCATCTGACTACAAAGGACAGTAACATATGTGGGAATATATTTACATACACTCCCTCTCGTCATAGACGAAATCAACCCTAATTTTTTAACGATATGACATTATTTTGAGGTGTGCATTATTAATCAACCACCAAATCACACAAAACATTACATTTTTATTTTGTCAGGGAGCTTAATTATCGGGTAATCTTCAATGTCAAGTGACTATCAGTGTACCAAATTAGAATCATTTCTTGTTTTAAACCATATATGATGACAAAATCATTGGTTTCAATACAAATAATACAAAAAAAACTAGAAGCAAAATCAATTTGGGATTTTATCAACAAACACACCGATATACGTACGGATGCAAAATGAAGTGATAGGTAAGAAGTTGCTTTCAAAGAAACGACGTTGTGGGGGCTCTTCATTTATAATCAAAAAATAAATTTGATATACAACTATCGCCTTTTTTTCGGTTTATGTTCTCTTCTCAACTTATCGTTTTACAATATTTCCATCTAATAATTTTCTTTTCTTTTTACACTGATGATCGTGTAAAGCTCATATTATTACCCAATTCAAGACCAAATAGTACATTTATCTTACAAGATTCGGATTTAGGTGCCTCAATCATTAAAATAAAACAAATTGGAGAATTGCTACATAGATATAGTGTCCAATTTTCCATTTTTTTTATAAATATATATGTATAGATGCCGACTAAGATAACTATCTAACATTTTTCAAAATACTAGGAAAGACAAAAAAATTTGATAGCAACATTATAAGGTTAACACATCGTAGCAAAATGAGTTGGCCAGCCAAACTTTAGCATTAATTTCGTGAAGATGACTATACGTACTATAATGTATCATTGATGTACATATATTGCCGGCTCTTAACTTCACTCAAAAGCCAGAATGTATATGGCTTTGCATTTAGTTTTGCATCATTCGTATTGCAAAGCTATTTTAAAAAAAAACATATTTACAAGCTTTTATGGATATGTAGTTAAAAAAGAGGAATTTAGAATGTATATTAGTGTTTGTCCCTATAACTAAACATATAACACTATATAAATTATATTTAGGTAACTAACATTTAGCTTATCTAGATTTCTGATTTTATCCTCTCATAATTATACAACTTTTTACATAAAAAACAATTAAAACCCTAATCATTAAATTATTATTCTTTTAATTCTCTTCTTCTTCTTTCCTCCTCTCTGCCCTTTTTTTTTTCCTTATCTCCTTCTTCTTTTCCTCCTCTTATTTCTTCTTTATATTTAATTTTATAATTTGTTTCTTGTTCTTGTTCTCTCTCAATGTTTTTTGTTAACTCGTCGTCATAGACTTAAGTCTTCAATGGTGAACAAAGATGGTGTTTCTTCCCTTCCATTAACTCACCATTTTAATTAATTTCTTGATCAAATTGAATGGTCGCTGAATATCGACATAATTAACTATGTTCGAATTAAAAATCAATATAATATATAACTATGTTTCTGATAATAATTTATTATGTGTATTAATTTTTCAGTATAATAGGTAAGTATGGTTCTAGTAATAATTAACTATGCTATAAAAATAGTCAATTATGTTTTAAAATTAATAATTATTTTATGAAAATAGTTAACTATATTTTTAAAATGATAACTATTTTTCTGAAAATAGTTAAACTATATATGTTTTTAGATAGTTAATGTGATAGTTAACTATGTTTTGAGATCAATTGAATAGATAATTCGATGAAAATAGTTAACTATTTTTGTAGATAGTTACAAATATGACATAGTTAACTTTGTTCTAAGATGGTAATTTCGAAAATAGCTAACTATGTTATTAAATAGTTAACTATTACATTATATATATATATATATATATATTTTTTTTTATCATATTCTGACCTATTTTTTTCCAGAAGAGTTGTGCAAAACCCAATCTACTTTTTACAAAGATAAACCATAGAAGCAATTATTTCAGAGATGAGATCAAGAGAAAATATTTAAAGATTTATTTTTAATTATATTTACCTTAATTAAAGTTGTAAGGATAATTTCCTCATGTTTTTATTTACCTTAATATGATTGTGGACATGTTAATTACCTAATTCTTCCTCCCAAATTTAATATTCACCTAATTAACTTTAAAAAAAAAAAATTACAACTACTCGAAAAACAAAATGAGAAATGAATATATTGATATTATTATATTAGATCTCATGAAAGTATTTGACATAAGTTTCAAATTTAATTAATTTCTCCAACCTTAGACATGATCTTTTTAGAAAATATTAATTTCCAGTAATTGTGGTTCTGTTTTTAGTTCATTGATTTACAACAAACTAATTTCAGTTAGATAAATTTGAAACGAATCATATCTGTTTGAAATCAATGAGGTGAATCTACAAAGCACTAATCCAAATTCACATCAAAGACTCATAATTTCAAGTCTTCTTTATGAATCAAATATTAAAAACTATACAATAAGAAGAAAGTTTCTTATGGAGATATTACTAAATACGAGGCTACAAAGTTACTAAATAGAAGAAAAACGAAAAATGTACCACGGCACGATGAGACTATTCAAGTAACATAGTTGTTAGACGAAACTTTCTTCTAATTTGATATGTTATCAACTTATCATAGAAAACCACACGAAACAAAACAGCCTATGGGACCATCCCAATTCTACGGCAGAGAAGGCGTCCCATGGGACCATTTTACTTCTTCAAGCTTCATGCCACTATCTCATTCACATATAAAAAGTTTTATTTTGAAATCTTCCTAGGAACACAAACCCCTCTAATAGAGAGTTTGTTGACTTAAGATCCACTCTTGCCGACGTTAATTAATAGGATCTAAAATTGTTAACGAATGCTTTAACGTATTTTCATATAGATATATACAATCATGCATGCATAGATGTATATATAGCATCTGATTTCATAATACTATTCCCACTGTAAAGTATCCCTAATATTCCACTTATCGGAAAAAACAAAAATCCTCTATTAGTTTCTACGACCATCTATATCTTGTCTTTTGTAATTATTTTTTAAAAAAAATATTTGCGATAAAGTGGTGGAACGAATATAAACTATTCGAACTAAATCGGGATATTGGAATTTGGAGAATATGGTCACCCCATCTTACAAATTACAGTAAAACCTTTATAAATTAATAATGTTGGGACTACGCTATATTTACAATATTTTATTAATTTATAAAATTATTAATTTATCGATATATTAATCTAACCAAAAACTAATTTGGGACCTAAAAAATGTATTGGTTAAGTATTAATCAATCGAGTATTAATTTACTGTATATTCTTTCATCCCAGCTTTTAGATTTTGTTATTGAATTAGGGCTTTGGTCAAAATTCACAACGATGCATATGGAAAATGGAATCAAGAATAATTTATCGCTTTTTGTTCCTATAAATACATACACCTCTCGACTAGGCTAAACCACAACACAAGAATGTAACACATTTGAAATAAGTAGGTCTAGAACGAGATAGATTATGGAAGTTTCTGATTGTATTAGAGAGTCTTGCATGTAGGAATAGAGGGTGGAGTCGAGCCAAGGATGACTTGCCGGTTTAAACACAACCGGTTTATCGACCAACCCGGTTAATTTGTGACTGGCAAGTTGACCTTGGCTCTGTTTCGTTCTATATTCTTCCATGTTAGATTTCAAATATATAGATGTAACGAATACACATATACTTATATTTCGATGTTTGTTTCACGATTATTTATCTGGGTAGTTTTCACGTTTCAAATGCCCGATTATTCTGCGGTTATTTATCTCGTTAGATTTTGAAGAATTTAATAACTTTATTGGTTAGATAAAACAAAACCCCCAAAAAGAAACTTTATATTTTTTTCCAACTTTTTGTCAGAACGTAGAATCTAACATTACTTTATAAAAAACATTATTATATATTAGTTATCCAGAGAAGAAAATAATCTCATAGAGGAACATATTTTCGTGGTGAAATTAGTTCGTCAACTGTCTCTGTTTAACAAAAAAAAATGGGTACCGTTAACAAAGCTTTGTGGTTTTTTGTTTCTCTTCGAAACCCTCAAATTTGAGTCACGAGATAGATATGATACAGGTTTGGTGCTTGCTACGCGTGGATAATTCAACGGTCTATATTAGAAGTCTCATTTTCATGTGGAAAAATTAACTAGTGCTACGGATTCAATACTATTTACAATTTCAACTGATTCAGATTCTGTTCGATCTGTCGTGAAGATGTCAAAATTCATTTGGTCGCACCAAGCCATAAATCATACATTTATTCTTGAAGTAATTACGTGAAGATGTGTAATCTTCCCCCCTAGCGGAGGAAGATGTGATTATACTTATAATCTCTTGTTACTATCTGAAAAATACCCCGAACGATACAACATGTGAGTGAGTTTTTTTTTCTCCCCACGGCAGCGAGTGAATTTTCTGTATTTGGAAAAGAAACTAACAAATAAAAACGAAGTTAAATACTGTTGACAAAAAATATATTTTTGATGAGGAGCACAAAAAAGAAGCTTAGCCCATAAACCAGAAATCATAAATGAACGGAAACATAGTAATTTAATATCTCTTTAGTACTAAAGTGTAATCAAATATCAAACTTAGTCATTTCTGGTACGTAATACCAAATTTAGATAAAATGATATATTAGAGCAAACAAAACAAGACAGTAACCTAAAATTGAGACTGATGACTTAATAATCACATGACTATAATGAATGCTTGAGCGGCTGTTTTGTCTATTATAATAAGAGGCAAATATCTCTCTTTCATCATAACAAAAAAAAAAAAAAAAAATGGACAAGGCTGATAAAACCACCATTGACGGCTCAGCCTTAGAGCCTAACCGCACGGAGAGAACGGTAGAGACGGTATTGCGAATGATATCAATGCCTTTAAGTATTTCGGGTCTAGTGATCATGATCAAGAACTCCATATCCAGTGACTTTGGCTCTCTTTCTTACTCAAATCTTGGAGCTTTCAAGTGCTCATTCTTCTTCTCTCTTCTTGATTCAGTAGAGAGTAATCAATCAATGAACCTTTGCTTTTATTTTTCTCTCCTTGTAGGTATTTGGTGAATGCTAATGGAGTTTGTGCTACCTATTCTCTTCTCTCTGCTCTTTTTGTAATAGAGATTCCGTGTCCAGTAAGCAAGCTCCGAGTATGGACATTGTTTTTGCTTGACCAGGTGGTCACGTATGCGGTTCTGGCGGCTGGGGTTGTATCTGCGGAGATGATTTACTTAACTTACAAAGGAAACAAATCCATCACTTGGAGCTCAGCTTGTGATTACTATGGTGTCTTCTGTCACAAGGCATTGGTTTCAGTTATATTCACATTCTCTGTATCCGTTCTCTACATGTTGCTCTCGCTTATCTCTTCCTATAGATTCTATAGTAGATTTAAAGCACCTAAGCAGTGAAACCAAAGAACACAGAAACAGGAAGGCAATTAATTAGAAGAAACAAAGAAAAAAAGATATGTCTTGTTTGGGTTAAGTAAAAGAGAATGTTAAAATTTGAATAAAAGAGTATACTAAGACTATGGTTTTGTGTTTATTAATTTGCTAATGTTAACTAGTTATTTCTTTTTCTCCGTCAAAGGTTTTTGTATTATTCAACTAATTGGAGGTATTGTGGCAAGCAACATCAAGCCAATTACAAATCTGATCAGAGTTCCAAAAAATGTGGATTACTATTTCCCCGGTTTGAAAACTACTTGAAAGAGAAACATTACTGCTTACGTACTACACAATTTGTTGTTCTGCTTTCTATTTCTTAATTACATATTTTGTGAAAAACAGTTAAGAATTCTGTAAAATTTTGAGAAATAATAGCGGTGATAATGTTTGATTCTCAATTTTAAAGGAAAACAACTTTTTTGACCTGGTTTATTAAAAAAATGTTACTATTGATCTAATTTTTTTTCTTTCGGTCAATTTAAACCTAATATAAGTAAAATTTAAATTTTAAACCTGAACTTATCAAATGAATGCCGATTTGTACCTTGATTTGTTGATCGCGAGTCAACAACGACGGAAAAGTGCCATGGCTTACGGAAACAGTTACTATAACGACGGAATCGAACATATGGCTTCGTTGCTCTGTTTCGTAGCACTAAAATGATGTCGTTTAAGAGCATTATTCAACTTTGTCGAAGAAAAACAACAAAAATGAAATCGAATTTGGGGATTTGATTTGAGTTCATTTTTTTTTTCCAAATCCAAAATGACATCGTTTTGGTGCTACAAAACCGATCAAGGAAGCCACGTGTCAGATTCTGTTGTCCTAATCATTGTTTCCGTCATCCAAGTAATTGTTTCGTCGTCGTTGACTCACGGTCAACAAATCAAAGTCCAAATCGGCACACATTTGATGAGTTCAGGTACTAAATTTGAATTTTACTTGTGTTCATGTTTAACTTGACCGAAGGAGAAAAACTAGGTCCAAAAAGGCACTTTTCCAATAGTCCATGTCCAAAACGGTTATTTTCCCCTCAATTTTAGTGGCGGATATCTTTATCTTGTCAACTAATATTTCCCTCCTTAGAGCTTCTCCAATGTAAAATATTATTTTATACACTAAAATGGTCCAACACCAAAAATAGTGTTGGATTTTACCCATGTATTACACTATTTTTTACACCAAAAGAGAATATTTCAAATATATTCATTTTTTTAATTTGTATGTTAATTGCTAATAAGACACCATATTCTTAAAATTTACAGATTGACCTTAAAACTTTCAGAAAATATATATATTTTAAAAAATTTAACATTATTGATAAAATAAAATTTAGAAAAAACAAAAAAAAACATTACAACATATAAAATAACAAAACATGATAGATTTTGGTTTAATCATGACCATTTTTATTTGTTTGATGTTTGTTACCATTTCTAAAAATTATCTGAAACTGAAGGATCTTTTTGTAAATAAAAAAGTATAATACCAAATATACAATAAAGTCAATTTTTACACCAAATTTGCTGTAAAATATAGTGTACACTATTATAGTGTAGGAAGTAGTGTTAGGTTGGAGAAGGGTTTTCACCGGAAGGGTTTTCACCAGAAAGGTGATTTGATGTAAGATTTGGTGTTAGGTTGGAGATACTCTTATAAACACAAAGCATAAATTCCACCAAGAATCTCCAAAAAAAATTTCATCAAAAATAAAAATAAAATTACTTTGTAAGGATTATAGGCAAGTTATATTCGAGAACCTTAGTTTTTATCTTTATTTCAATGTACAACGATATTATGTAATGTATCCCTAGTTTCTTTTGCTTATTTTTTTGTATGTTTTTGTTAAGAAACCAAACTCTTTCATCTTTATTTCCCAATTGAGAGAATTACACACAAATGATTGAAGCCTCTCTCCAAGCCTAAGTCACTCCCAAATTGACCTGACTTTGACCAACAAAAAGCTCTTATTTATACTATAGAATATTTACTTTGACTCAATTGCAACTACTATAACAAATTTAACAAACTCTAACTCTTCCTATGACGTTGACTGAGCCTCCTCTGACGTTGATTGAGCCTCTTCCATCCCTGCTTCCCTTGCCTCTTTCTTACTCTCCTCTACATTCTGCTTGTTCTTTTGGTAAAAAGATCTCCAAGGTGGGCTCTTACAGTGTTTGTGTAAGATCAGACATAGTCATTAACTTCAGTAGTCAGGAATCAAGATTATTCCAAATACAACAAATATTCAACAACTATATACTGGAAGTAAATACCTTTCGTTATTTTTACAAGTTTGTCATCATCTATTTACTCAAAACAACATATATTTGGTTAAGCCTCGTTTAGCTGCTTGGGGAATGAACATACTTGTAGCTATTACTCTATGTGGCTTAAATAACCGAACCGTTTTTTTTTTATAAAAAAAACTCGGATTATCATTCCCATAAATAATAATTTTCAATCTCATTTCACTGAACCAACAAATAGTTGAAACTCATAAAATTACTGAACCAGCAATTATCCAATAACCCACAAAACACACCTCAATTCTGGAATTCACTAGCAACCTAAACACTAAATTCTAAATTCCATAATAACAAAACAGACTCGAAACCTTAAATCATCCTCTTCTCCTTGTCATGATTCCACGGTAACATTTTATCTTTACTTGCATCACATGGGAAAACGAGTTGTGTAAGTATTTCATAAGTACTCAGTGAGACGGTCATTCAATCTACTAGCTATACACACAGGATAATCACATGTAAACAAACCATAACAGACAGCTAGCAATTCCCTAACGAAACAACACACGATAGTTAAACCACTTAACAATAATTAAAAGTCGGTGTCGATCGACACCCCCACCTGGTGTCGATCGACACACAGTTCGCCGATAATGTCGATTGACACTCCCCCTAGTGTCGTTCGACACCCATCGCAGAGAACCCAGAAGCGGCCTATCCTCTCATGGCTCGATTCCAGTCTCTCCCTAGCGAAACTTGCACCGATACACCACACAACCACACGAATAACATCCAACAACAGTGAAAACAAGCCATACAAACATCAATCGCATAGAAATCAAGAACCACAACATCAAACACATCCAATTACCCCAGATAAGCCATGGTCACGCACTCACCTTGACTTTTGGATTGAGAATAGGTAGAAACGGGGAAGAACACGAGAATCAGAGACTTCTCTCACTTAGAATTTACCAAGAACTCACAATCTCTCTCTTTTTCTCAATCTCCCACACAAAACCTCCCTTTTTCCTCTAAAACACGAGTAAGAGACTGCTCAATCTCTTAAATCACGACCTAGGTTTTCCCTAGCCCAAACCAACCAAACCGGATGATTAAAAAATGGAACTCAACCGGTTCCGAAAACATTGGTGTCGATCGACACTCTTACCAAAATTCCATATTTTGGTTCACAGGCGTTATAGTGGCAGGATGCCTGAAACCAGAGATCATATTCTCAGTCACTGCGATATCAGTTCGCAGCTTTGGAGGAATATTCTCTTCTAACTTGGGAGGCCGCAACAAGTCTTTGCTGTCTGACCCGACCTTGTTGATTGGATGTCTGCATCAGCTGGTTCATCATCTCTCACTCTTTAGAGACTTGTTGGTCAAACTTTTTGATTTTCCATATTTGGAAGGAGAGGAATAATAGGCTTCACAACTCTATCTCGACGCCTCTTTCAGTTATCTTCAAGCAGGTTGATCGAAACATCAGAGACTCTAACCTTTCCCTGATTCATCGGAAATCATTCCTTAACTTGTTCTCTCTGGTTCATCTATGAGTAGTTGGCCAATTAGTTTGGGTTCTTATTCCCTCATCTGATCTCACTTAGGCTTTGTTACCTCTCTTTTTTGGGTTTTTTTTATCTTCATGTTTCGCCAAGCAAGATGTAATAAACTCTTTTGAGCTTTTGGTAATATAATTTACATTTTATCCCCAAAAAAACATATATTTACTTAGAGTTCAAAAACAATTGCTAACAAATGATTTTATCTTAAAAAGTTCAGATGGAGAAGGAAAACAATTACATTAAGTATATAGTGAGATTTTAAGTTTTTAATGTTTTCAGAGTTATGTTATTTGGTAAAGTGTTACTACCAAAGTATAGAGGAAATCTGATGATGTTATTGATGAACCTTACACGAGTTATATACACAGACTATTCTTGCTATGCAAGATGCGGATCCGTAAGACTAGGAAACTGAATATACAATAGGATCCGTAAGACTAGGAAACTGAATATACGCTATAAATTACATTCAATGATATCAAATCATGAGATAACCAAGTTGTTGTCGACCCAAAGCTTTTGTGAGCATGTCAGCGAGTTGATCGGTTGTCTTGATGTGCTTAGTAACTATCGAGCCTTCTTTAATCCCATCACGCACAAAATGACAATCCACCTCTATGTGCTTCGTTCTTTCGTGAAAAACTGGATTCATCGCAATTTTGAAAGCAGCTTGATTATCACAAAACAATGCCATCGGACACGGAGAAGAAAGACCAAGAACTAGTGAGGAGTCCTTTAACCCAAATAAGCTCATGATATGTGAGAGCCATTGCTCTATACTCTGCCTCCGCAGACGAATGAGAAACAGTAGGTTGTTTTTTAGTTTTCCATGAGACAATAGAGTTCCCGAGCATGACAAGATAACCCGTGAGAGATCTTCGTGTTATCGGACATGCTGCCCAATCCGAGTCACAAAACGCCGTGACAGTAAGCTTGTTGTTCGAGCTTAGAAGAATGCCTTGACCTGACAATTGCTTTAAGTAACGGACAAGACGTAATGCAGCATCCCAATGCTTTTGCCGAGGACGTTGAAGAAACTGCGCAAGAATGTAAACTCCATAACTCAATTCTTGTTTGGTAACAGCAAGATAAACCAACCTGCCCACAAGACGCCGATATTTTTCTGGTTCAGCAAAGTAAGGACCCACGTCACGCGCAAGAGAGTATTTTTGCTCGATCGGTGTCTCTGCCGGTTTAGCTCCTATCAATCCACATTCATTGATGATATCAAGGGTGTATTTTTGTTGAGATAAATACACTCCGTCTTTTCCTCTGGATACTTCGATGCCCAAAAAATATTTTAAGGGACCCAAATCTTTCATATGAAAGCATCGATGCAAATATATACTCCTTGAAACTAGTAATCATCTTCGAGTCATTGCCACCAATGATTAGATCATCAACGTAGACAAGCACGTATACCACCGACCCATCTTTTAACAGTGTAAATAAGGAATAATCCAACTGATTCTGAACAAACCCAAACGTTTGTAAAGCCGTAGATAGCTTCGAGAACCAACAACGAGGCGCTTGTTTAAGACCGTATAGCGATTCCGAAGCTTACACACACGAGTATTGTTGGGATCAGATGATAAGCCAGGAGGTAGTTTCATATAGACCTTTTCATCCAAGTCATCGTGTAGAAAGGCATGATGAACATCAAGATGATGAAGTTCCTAATTCTTTGCAGCGGAAATGCCAAGTAGAATACAAACTGTGGTCATCTTGACTACAAGCGCAAAAGTTTCCTTGTAATCAACTCCCTCCTTTTGTCGATTTCCAATTGCCACCAAACGAGCTTTATATCGCTCGATCGAACCATCAAATTGAAACTTAATTCGATAAATCCATTTGCATCCAATCGCCACATTACCCTTTGGAATCTCAGTCAAATCCCATGTGTGGTTAAGATCAAGAGCATCGTATTCAGTTGTCATTGCATCATTCCATACTTTAACCTTGGCTGCATCTTTGTAAAACTCGGGTTCAACCGTAGCGGAGATCGTAGCGAGGAAAGCTTTGTGAGAAGGGGACAAACGATGACTCGATAAATAATCTTCTAAAGGATACATGCATTGGGAGTCATTCTTACCAGACACGCAAGCCGAATACGTGATGTATGGTTCAAGCAAAACTGATCGAGTACGAGTTCTTTTCCCTCGACCTAGTTCTTCATTAAGAGCAGTAGATTCGGAAGAGGTGACTCCCCCTTCCTGTGATACTTCAAGAATCGTAGGAGAAATAGCTCCCCCTTCCTGAGGCACTTCGAGAGTCGCATCAGCAGAATTCGGAGTAGTCACATCTTCGAGTATCGGTGAAGAATCATCACTGCTGGTGACTGGTGGGGAATCATCATCAGAATTTGGAGTAGTGTTAGGTGTCACTTGAAGCTCATCATCATCACCTAAGAATGCCACAACAGGAAGACTCGTACTCGGTTGTAAAAATTGAGAAGAGGAATCACGAGGCTTGAATGGCGATGAAACAGAGTATGGAAACGTTCCTTCATTAAAAACAACATCACGTGACACAAACGATTTTTCCTTCTCCAAATCATATACTAACCAACCTTTTTTGCCTATCGGATAGCCGAGAAAGATACAGCGAATGCTTCTTTCGCTGAATTTGTCTTTGTCACGAGAAATCTGTCGTGCAAAACAAAGACTTCCAAAGACACGAAGATGACTATAACTTGGTACTTCTCCGAACAAGATCTCGTGAGGTGATTTTCTGTCAAGTAGAAGAGAGGGTGTGCGATTAATCAGATATGTTGCAGCCAAAATACTTTCACCCCAAAATTTCACTGGTAGATTAGCTTGAAATAACAAAGCTCTCGCCATATTCAATATATGTTGATGTTTTCTTTCAACCCTTCCGTTTTGTTGTGGTGTTTCAACACAAGAGGTTTGATGAGTAACCCCTTTATCAGCAAAGAAACTCTTGAGACAAACGAATTCTGTGCCATTATCACTTCGAACAACCTTGATGTGTGTGTTGAATTGATTTTCAACAAACGCAAAAAAAATTTTCAACGCATTGGGTGCTTCTTTCTTTTCTAAGAGCAAGATTGTCCATAATGCTCTTGAGTGATCATCAACTATAGTGAGAAAATATCTTGCACCACAAGAAGCAGGAGTTTTATATGGCCCCCAAAGGTCGCAGTGAATTAACAAAAGCAGCCATCCGCTTTATTAAAACTTGTAGAAAATGAATCACGAGTTTGCTTTGCCCGGACACAAATATCACAGGACTTTTCACAATCCTTTGAACTACCAGAAAAACCACCAATACTAGATAAAACAGAAAGCACTTTAGACGATGGATGACCCATACGCTTGTGCCACAATTCCCGAGTATGAAGTCTACCGACATGACCAGCTTGCATCTCCACCGCACCAGTATAGTGATAGACTCCATCCCGTGCTTCACCTGCACCAATCAACGTCCTCTTGAGCTGGTCCTGAATAACGCAAAATCGTTTTGTAAACAGAACAAACCCATCAATATCATCAAGTAATTGTGTTACAGAAATCAGCGTGATCGATAGATTAGGGGCATAAAACACCCGATTCAACACAAGATGCTTCCCAAGATTCAAACGACCATGTTGTGCTGCCCAAGTAATTTGTCCATTCAGTAACGATATTGGACAAGGTTCAATCGTAGATACATCCGAAAGTAAAGACATATCACCAGTCATATGGTGTGAACCTCCCGAGTCTATGAGAATATCATAACGACTATATTTTCCATAGAGATAGAGTTTATCTTTCTTACCCGAGAGGTTGTCAGATTGGTTATGTTTCTGCATGTTCAGGAAGTTAGCCCATGATGCCCATTGATCTGGAGTAAAGCTTGGAATCCCTTGTCCTATAGCAATTTCCGAGCTTTCACCAATTTGAATGTTGTTGGCTCGAACATTGTTTGGCTTTCCACGGCCTCTGCCCTGAGATTCCCCACTTTTGCTCCGAAAATTTTTGTCACCACCACGGCTTGTGCCTTTTCCTTTGTCTGTCCACCATTCCGAATATCCAATGATTTGGAAATAATTGGCGAAATCATGACCAGATTTGCCACAGTTGGTACACACGGTTGCATTCTTCACAAACTTTGCTCCGTTACCCACTGCTTGTGCTGCAAATCCCACCACGGGAATCTTCTCCTCAAGACTCCGCATAGCGTTTAGATGACGCTCTTCCTGAACAATCTGAGAATACGCCGAATCGAGATTAAGTTCTCCTCCTCTGCTTAGAAGATTTGATCTCGCCGTTCCAAAACGTGAGGTGTCCAGTCCCATGAGAAACTGATGCACCCTCGTCTTCTCGATATGCTTCTCATATTTCACCATGGCACTACAATCACCTTTGCCACAACAACATTCAAAATCTTTCTCCAAATGTGCGAGATCATCCCACATGACTCGCAGCTTTCCGAAAAACACCTCCACAGTCTCACCATCTTGTCTGCAACTACCAATATCGGCGTGCAGTTGATGAGTGCGTGTATCATCATTCACAGAGAATCTTCGGCGAAGACTCTCCCACATCACCTTAGCGCTATCGACCAACGAGATTTGTGGTCGAAGCTTTGCTTCGATGCCGCTGTAAATCCAGCCAATCACCATCGCATTAACCATGTCCCATTGCTCTGCTAAATCAGCATCTTTGGACGGTCGTTTGAGAGTTCCATCGAGAAACCCAATCTTTCGTTTCGTTCGCAAAGCATTGAGCATCAATTTTGTCCATCGCTCGTAATTGACTCCATTGAACAAGATCGGGGTCAAAACTTGTCCAGTGTTGTCTGTCGTTGCTTGAAAGTACGGGGAATTTCTCGCGTTTGCATCATTCGAGATCGTCTTCTCTTCTTCTCCGGCCATTGTTTATCAAAGAGAACCGAAAAAATTTGTTTTGATCTAGATTTTTACTTGTGTAGGTTCTGCTACCATGCCAAAGTATAGAGGAAATCTGATGATGTTATTGATGAACCTTACACGAGTTATATACACAGACTATTCTTGCTATGCAAGATGCGGATCTGTAAGACTAGGAAACTGAATGTACGATAGGATCCGTAAGACTAGGAAACTGAATATACGCTATAATATTTACATTCAATGATATCAAATCATATCGCAATAGTTACTAATCCATAACTTGTGAATACAAAGTTTCTTACTCGTCTTGAATATTTGCTCCTTGTGAATACGTGTCCTCCACAACTTTTTAACGTTTCCACCTAATGCTAAATTATTAGAGAGTAATCTCCAAACTCTCGATCTAGGGTTTGGAGATCTTGACATTTTTCTTCTCTTTTTTTAATTAAAACATCAGAAATCGATATCGTTTTTTTTATCAACTATATGGGCTACCAACAATCGGGCCTCTAACATAATTTGGACGGTTGTTTCAAATGTATTCATTGAATAGTAACAACTTCTTAAAACACTGTCTTGTTAAATTGAACAAGTTAAAAGCATCTCCATTCATTTGCAACATTAAACATTGGAGACTTGAAGTTCTCTTTTTACAGCAAACCAGATCAGTTTTGTCAATTCCATAACCATAATCAAAAGTGGTACCTGAGCCGTTTCTAAATAGAGACCGGAGACGGCACAAAAAAAAAGTTAAATTTATATGTACATAACTAATATTGTAAAAAAATAAGTATACCATATCTCTGTATTTAAAATACTACAATTTGAATTAATAATTTAGAATTTTAAAACCTATTCCAATCTAAATTTCCAAATATTATGCTTTGTTGGAGTTAATAAATTAGCCAATGATTAAAATTTATATTTTGAAATATATTCTAAACATGAAGAAAAACTAAATCCTTATAAAAGACGAGAAATTATATTACATCACATGACATGTGTGATATTTCAAATCTTTTTTTTTTGTTTAAATGCAACTTTTCTTCACAATCTTTTACCACATACTTATAACATATCCAAAGATATCTCTATCTTCTCGATTCCTTTATGCTCAGCACGCAACCAATACCGAAGTAAATAAAAAAAAATCAACCGTAAGAAGAAATAACTTTCGAAAAGTAATACTGAACATTGACATCATTTTTAGTCATGACCCGAAAAACAAATAAGTTTCGAGTATACGGCTTGATCAACATGTATGTTTCGAATTTCAGAAAGGGAAATTGCATTCAATAACCAACAAAAAGAAACTAAAATAAAAATCAAAACCCTTTAACCTAAATCAAATGGTTGATATTTTACCACATATGCTAATTTTTGTTATTTTAATTTTTTTTCTATTATTGGTTAGTTAGTAAATTAACCTTTTTGGAAACAAGCTTGATTGAAGTCAACCAAAGATCTTGGAAAATATATGGGTATGTCGATATTACAAAAACGGATTAATAAAGATACTTTTTGTGATGTGTTGGAGAAAGTATACTCTCGGCTATCGGGGTGGAGGGGAAGGTTCCTGAGTTTCGCAAGTCGTCTAACCTTGACGAAAGCTGTATTATCGGCGATACCTGTACACACAATGAGTACGATATTACTGCCGAAGGGAACGTTGAAGAAGCTGGATCAAATCTCACGGAATTTTCTTTGGGGAAGTTCACCGGAGAAGAAGAAACAACACTTGTTGTCGTGGAAACGGGTTTGTACTCAGAAACAAGAAGGAGGTCTTGGTGTCCGAATGGCATCAGAAATGAATAAGGCTTTATTATCTAAAGTTGGGTGGAGAGTGATTCAGGATAAGGACAGTCTTTGGGCTCAGGTTTTGAGAAGTAAATATAAGGTTGGGGAGGTACATGATTCGTCTTGGATTATTGCGAAGAGCCATTGGTCCTCTACTTACCGAAGCATAGGTGTTGGCCTTAGAGAAGTGGTGATTCCAGGTCTGTGCTGGGTGATGGGAGACGGTAGAAGCATACGTTTTTGGACCGATATATGGTTGTTGGATAGACCTTTGATGGAGGTGATTACGGGGGTCTTACCGATTGGTTACGCGGAGATGCAGGCTCATGAGCTATGGAGTAATGGAGGAGGATGGGATTTGTCTCAGATCATGCCTTTTGTCCCGGATATTATCAGGTTACATTTATCCACCATAGTACTTGATAATATTACGGGGGCTAAAGACAGGATCTCTTGGAAAGGCAATTTCGATGGGAGCTTCTCGGTTAAGGCAGCATACATTTTCTTGAGTAAAGATACCAGGCCAAGACTGAGTTGGGGTAGGTTCTTTGAGCGTATATGGAAGGTTAGAGCTCCTGAACGAGTACGTTTGTTTTTGTGGTCTGTGGGTAATCAGCTCGTTATGAGAAATATGGAGAGATTAAGAAGGCATCTAAGCGAGTCGGGAGTGTGTACTATTTGTAAAGGAGGGGAGGAGACAATTATGCATGTACTCCGGGATTGCCCAGCGATGTTGGGGATATGGCGTAAACTGGTTCCGAATCGGAGAAGAGTATCGTTTTTCTCTAAGTCGGTCTTGGAATGGGTGTATGAAAATTTGGGAATAAAGAGTGAAGTGGAGGGCATGGAATGGGCTACTCTATTCGCTATGGCAGTATGGTGGGGGTGGAAATGGCGTTGTGGGGATATTTTTGGAGAGAATAGACAATGCAGAGATCGGGTAAAGTTTGCTAAGGATGTGGCTCGTGAGGTTCACTTAGCGCATGAGAACCAAGGAGAAGGGCGGGTCCAGGTACAGCGGGTGGAACGATTTATAGCATGGAAGCCGCCTGGTAATGGATGGATGAAGTTAAACACTGATGGGGCTTCGCGAGAAAATCCAGGTCTCGCAACTGCAGGTGGTGTGTTGAGGGACTCTGAGGGAAATTGGAAGAGTGGATTCGCGTGTAATATTGGCTTTTGTTCAGCGCCATTAGCATAGCTTTGGGGAGTCTATTATGGTTTGTGCATGGCTTGGGAACATCGGGTTTCAAGACTGGAAATCGAGGTAGACTCGGAGATTGTGGTGGGTTTTTTTTCAGACAGGTATAGGTGATACGCACCCCCTGTCCTTCCTAGTACGCTTGTGCTATGACTTCATTTCTAGGGACTGGATAGTCCGGTTGTCACATGTCTAGAGGGAGGCGAACCGTCTTGCAGATGAGCTAGCTAACCTTGCTTTTTCTTACCCTGTGGGTTTTCGTAATTTTGTTTCTTGTCCGTCTGATTTGGAGTCGATTTGTTTTGAGGATGTTGTAGGGGCTGAGCGCCCGCGTCGAGTTCGGATGTAATTTTTTGTTTTTAGTTAAATAAAAGTGGGAGAAAATTGTCTCCTCGCATTTACCAAAAAAAAAAAACAAGCTTGATTGAAAAAGCTTTCTCCGAGTTTTTTTTTTCACATTATCATTGGCCTAATCCAAAGTTTCAAATCTTAACATTATGGCACGGCTCTGATCTATGTTCACCACTGAGACTGCCGATGGGAAGCGTCGGTAAAAGTTACAAGCAATTATGAACAATTGTTTGGTTCTGCGTTTTTGTTGTATTTGTGGCATAAATCATCACATTGACAAGATTTTTCGTTTATGATTCCTCTCTTACCTTACTTGTTAGGATATATGGAAATATTCAGATAATGTGTATCAAAGTTATATTGTTAAGATACACTTGTAGATCTATATATATGTAATCTCAATATCCTAACATTACTAAGTATGATTTGTTTCATACACACAAACACATAATTTTTCATTTTACGAAGGATGATTTGATTCCCACACTTTTCTGGTGATGTTTAGATGTATGAACGCTCTTGTTTCAATAAAATCATTCAGGATGATTTGATTCACACAATTTTCTGGTGATGTTTAGACATAATTTATATATGTTGATCTATACCTGTCTGCAGGGCTGCAGCCCATATACTAATCAGAAAGCTCATTTATAGACTTCTAGAGTGTAATTGTAGATCTAGATCATTATATAACGATGTGTTTGTGTCCCTTTGTGGATTATGTCAAAAACTAATTCGTAAGCAACGTTATATATATATTTTTTATTAAGTTTCAAGTTAGATATTTATTTATATATATTTAAATATTTGTATTTTGAAAGTAGGCATAGTTCAATGTATTTGAAAGCCCATATGTTATGTTGTTGTATTAAATAAATTGGTTGTCGGCTTCAAGATGATGATTAGGAGCTTCTCTTATTGCATGTTCAATGGAGACATCCATCATAGGTGTCTTAAATAATTTTGAAATAAATTTAATAATTTTTTTTGTTTTAAAACACTTTTGATTATAGAATAAACACTTTGGAATTTTAAAAGAAAAAAATATTATTTTTAATTCATTTTAATTTATTAAACATAAAAATATTTAAAACATTTAAAACAAAAAAAAAAGTTGAATAAAATTTAAAATATACATGATATAAAAAAAATTTCAAATATAATCTTTTAAACCATAAATGCACAAGAAACGGTGCATTTCTTGTGCATTTGAATCTTAACGCGATCACCATTTTTGCCATACATGCTCAACCAAATTATTTTTCAAGTCTTCATGATTCTTTCTATTATGAAGTCGAGTTCGAATAACCATCATTTAGAGAACATTTTAATTCTTTTATTTTAAATAGAGTTATTTTATTAAAATTTATAAATATAGTGATTGGATAAAACATACAAAATATATTGCAAAATTAGAATTTTGAAACATATATGATACATTACATAAAACATTTAAAACATAGAATTCCAATTTAAAACATTTTTTTTCCTATTATTTTTCCTCGTCCAACCACAACACGCCACGTACCCTGTCTAAACAGTGAAAAAGGATCCTAAATAAGACCCGGTCCAATTATTTAGGATTTTCTTAAATTATGTTTAATTGCATTTTACTCCTTTAGACATCCACGTTAGACCCTCTTGGGTCTCTATTGAACATCTTGGGTCTCTATTGAACATGCCCTTATGTTTCTATCTCAATGAACGTAGGTACATGTGATACGACCATGTCAAACTTGTTTAATTAATTTGTAGTTTTACTAACCAAGAAGCTAATTAGGACACAATACTTATAATAAAATAACCCAATTAATCATCGTGTTATAGAAAGAATTCAAGCTAAGGTGCAATGCACCTCAAAAGAGAGTAAGAGACTACCTATGGTTTTCACTCTAATGCGTATTTTTTGGGCGTAAACATGACGCATTTATAGTATAGTCTTGACTCTTGAAAAGAAGAACTGTAAAATGAAAATCGTTAAAAACAAAATTTGGAAAATTGGGTCACGAGTTCATGCAGATTGGGTCATACACTATCGCAGCATAAGCGTAAAACTTTCCATATAATCAAATAGTGATATTAGAAGTTTAGTACGTGCGTTCGAGTAGAAAGTTGAAGAAGAGAGACGAGATGGCTTATTGAAACGAACAAACAAAGTTATAAAGTTGATTTTTCAGTGTACATCAATTATTTACATATAAGTTGATTTTACATCATCTAACCACCTAAAATTAGCTTTACAAACGGTTACCAATATTTACATTCCCATTTCTCATGTAAGGCAAAGTATAGATTAATTAATCTGAAGGCTGGAGTGATATATGTATTAATTTATAGACACCATATAGATGATGAGATTTCTCTTTCTGTTAGAGGTAGTTGTGGCAAAATGCAACTATTCATCACATGAAAAGTTAAGCATTCTTTCGTCTTCAAATAATGGTTTCTCTTAATAATTAATACAGGTTGGATACTTTGCCCCCATCAATTATTTTTCTCTAAAATTCGTATCTTTTTCCTTTTGCAGTGTATTATTCATAACATTTTAAAATGAAAGAAATATATTTAAAAAGCCTATAATGAGGATAAGCTTTTTTTTTGTCAGGGTAAGTTCATTCGATAAACATATCTTCTTTATTTTTTAGCGTCATTCATTCGAGATATGTTGAAATAAAAATATTGAATATGATGCATACTTAGATTACTGTTTAACAGTATAAGGCTACTTAATTCATTACAATTCGGATTGAAGATAAGGATGTATTAATTATTCTATATCATCATCGTATCGACCTATGAATGGATTGAATCGGATCTTTGTCTGATTACCATGAAACGATTTTTAATCCACAAACCCTCGCTCTACTAATCTCAAATACCACTTATTTTAATGAAAGGACGAAACTATCCATAAACTTTTTTAAATGAAAATTCACCGTCCTAGTTGTACCATCAGTTGTACCAGTAATCTCCTAGTTATACCCAAATTATACCAATAATCCCCTAGTTGTACCAGTAATCCTCTAGTTGTACCTAGTTGTACCAGTAAAATAATTCTACAGTTATACCCAGTTATACCAGTTGTACCGCGCATAAGGGATTCGAACCCTAGGCGTGCGTCGCACACGGGGGCGCGCATGGAGCTCGCAACCACTGAGCTACCGTGTTTCTCAACAAACTCTTACCGATTTAATGCTATTTAACCCTCACCCCCCTTCATTAAGGGTAAAATTGTTATTTTACTAGAGAGTGGTATTTGAGATTAAAACCCGGATTGAATCGGATCATCTCCTAGAATACCACTATGAGGAGAAATATAATCTTCACTACCACTCATTTTAATGAAAAGACGAAACTACCCTTAATGAAACTCTCTTTCACTTAGAGGGTTTCATTCTCATCTTAATTTTTTTAAAATTAAAATTCACCGTCCTAATTCTATCATCAGTTGTCCCAAGTTGTACCTAATTAAATAATCCTTCAGTTATATCCAGTTGTACCGCGCATAAGGGGATTCGAACCTTGGGCGCGGGGACGCGCATGGAGCTCCCAACCACTGGGCTATCGTGGTTTTCGTTGCACACTTACCGATTCAATTATATTTAACCTCATTTTACCCTGTATCCAATTCATTAAAGGTAAAATTGTAATTTTACTAGAGAGTGGTATTTGAGATTATTTTCTGGGGAGAGTGGTATCTGAGACGATTATCCGGATTGAATCACTATGCGTCTATTCCAAACCATGTGGTTAATTAATGAAATACTAATTACTTCAAATGCAAATTGCTTAATGATATATTGTCATTCTTTTGTTCAGTTACCGGTTAACACATATATATTTGAGAGTAAGATCCTCGTGTTTTCCTTTTCCTGACATATTGGGTTAACACGATTTTGTTTTGCAACTTGCATCATGTAATTATGTACCGGTCTGATCTGGACATCTGGTGTATTTTTGTAGGTTAATGATTAAATAATAAGAGTATAATATAAAATTTTGGTATAAGCATCTTCTTTAAATAAACTAACTAAACCAATAATACATGTCTACTCTCCTCTATACGGCTGGTTAAGCCATCTACTAATCGTCAAATGTCTCGGTTAGCTTTTTAAAGACCTCAATTATATTTTGTATCAACCTGATCAAGGAGCTGATAAATTGATAACTTCAATAATTCGTTGGAAATATAATTGATTAAAAAAACAAATATGGTATTATATGCTAAACAATAATTTAGGTAGGAAGTAAATGGGAAATACTTATTGGAAGAATTATTAACTTAATTATATTATTAATTTAAAAATCAAAGGCCCACAGAGAACAGATTATAAAACTGAGCGAAGCGACAAAGATGGGTCCTATGTTGTCCACGTGGCAGACAAGGTAAGACTTTTGAGCTGAAGTGGGTCCCTCAACGGTAAGAAGACTTAGTAATGGCCCATCACATGAATCCAGTTCCCATATTCTCTTCAACATGCGAATCCCACTTAAATTTCTGACCCTCGTCGACCAATTTATTTTTAACGATTAAATTTTATGCTCTAATACTAAATACCAATTATTTTAACTTGTATATTTTGAGATAGTTTTCTATAGTTTTCGTAATGAAATTTTTGTTGTTGATTAACCAAAGTACTTAAGTAATAACTCACATATTCAATCTCATTAAAGACGTTAAGAATGCCCATGCATTCGTAGGATGGTACGTACTTTATAAGTGTCTCTCTCTTTTAGCATGAAAATTTGACAGATGACTTAATTTGTATTCGGTGAAATATGGCGACTGGCGAGAATCAAATTGCTAATAATATTATAGCTGTTGGTTTTTTAAGTTGTCTTTCTCTCTCTCTCTCTCTTTTTTTTTTTTTTTGCCTTTAGCAATAAACGTATCTAACTGGTATCCTAATTACTCCTTAAACGATAGATAAGATCGTGGCTCATCTAGACTTTACTCTATACACGTAAGCGTGATGGAGCTAATTTTGAGGAACGTTTCACCCGACAAGCTCTTACTGCCACATTAATGCACACTGACGCTCATTAACTCTCTCTAACTTCTAAGTTTCTTCCCTAAACAAAATATATAATTTTCTTCACGTCCAACTTTGATTTTAGACTCCAGTATGTAGAATTGCAAACTTTGCACTTACGCACCTACTAAAATTTTGTAAACCACTTGTATTTCGTAAAAGTAAGATGCTATGCTTTTCTTGCTCAAAACTTTGTTTTTCTCCGTCTCATGTCATATGTGGTTATGAACAAAAATCATAATACAATTGTAGATGCGTAATTTTTCTCGAGCTATTGTTAATTGTGACTGCTAGACCTTTTTTTTAAGAAGTACAGATTGTCCATGTTTATGGTAAAAAAGCATGTGATTGCACACCCAAGATTAATCATCGTTCTATTTTAACAATTAAATCAAATAATGAAGAAATGTTTTTTTTTTTATCAAAAAAGAAATAATAATGAAGAAATGTCCCGTTTTTAAAGGTCAAACGAATCACTTTTCCTTGTCGTTTCCCAACTTCCCCAAGTCAAGCTTAAGCCTAAATCCCCCAAACATAACCTTTTTCATTTAATCAAATACTTAATTAACTAATTAATCATGTCTCTCCTCTCTATTAAGTCTCCACCACCCTCCTCTTTATAAATATCTCAAAATTCTCCGTCTTTTACACACACAAAAAAAGTGAATCAAGAAACCCAAAAAAAAAAAAAGATGGAAGAAGAAGATTTCTATTTCCCCGACACCGATCTTGATCTTAGCTTCACCTCCACAGTCACCGACCGTACATTCGCCTCCTCAAGCGGCCGCTCAAGCCTCACATCAAGCTTTAACGATAGACTTTCCACTTCCTCCGCCGTAACAACCTCCTCCACCTCCACCGTCAACCACCGTCGCCAAGATCCTCACTGGTCAGCAATCAAATCTGCCAAACTTCTCTCCTCCGACGGTAATATCCACCTCCGTCACCTCAAACTAATACGCCACCTCGGCACCGGAAACCTAGGCCGAGTCTTCCTTTGCAACCTCCGTGGCGACTCCTCCGCAAGATTTGCTCTAAAAGTCATCGACCGGAATAATCTCACGACGGCGAAGAAGCTTTCTCAGGTCGAAACGGAGGCCGAGATCCTCTCCTTGCTAGATCACCCTTTCCTCCCTACACTCTACGCTCGTATCGACGAATCTCACTACACGTGTCTCCTCATCGATTATGCACCAAATGGAGATTTACATTCCTTGCTACGCAAGCAACCTGGTAACCGTTTACCGATTCAGCCGGTTAGGTTTTTCGCCGCCGAAGTTCTCGTCGCTTTAGAGTATCTTCACGCAATGGGGATAGTGTACAGGGATCTTAAACCAGAAAACGTTTTGCTACGTGAAGACGGACACGTCATGTTGTCGGATTTTGATCTTTGTTTTAAATCCGACGTGGCACCAACTTTTAAATCTAGCCGGTACCGGAGAACTTGTTCTTCGCCGTCGCTTCGTCGGAGGAAGAGCGGTTGCTTCTCCTCCGGGGAGAAAAAGTACGAGAGGGAGGAGATCGTTGCGGAGTTTACTGCGGAGCCTGTGACCGCGTTCTCACGTTCTTGCGTCGGAACACATGAGTACCTTGCGCCAGAGTTAATCTCCGGTAACGGACATGGAAGTGGAGTTGATTGGTGGGCGTTCGGAATATTCCTTTACGAGTTATTGTATGGAACGACACCGTTTAAAGGAGGTAGCAAAGAGCAAACACTCCGCAATATAGTATCGACCAATGATAAGACTGTAAATTTCCACGTGGAAGGCGTTGATTCGGAGGAAGCGAAGGATTTGATCGAGAAGCTTTTGGTTAAGGACCCGAGGCAGAGGCTAGGATGCGCCAGGGGTGCGCAAGATATCAAACGTCACGCGTTTTTTTATGGGATTAAGTGGCCGTTGATTAGGCATTACAAGCCACCGGAGGAAGTTAGAGGTCTTGTTGTTAAGAAATCGACGAGAGCACATGGTAGTCACATGATCGCCGTTTCACCACGACGGAAAAAGTGGCTTTTGTGGAGGGCATTGTCTTATTTACTTCGCGGTAAAAGCTCTAATGGTGGAAGTAAAAATCAGAGCAACAGTAATTACTATCATTACATAGGCAAAAGCTACGTGAGTCGCAAACACGTTTAAGGCTGCCTCAAGTTGTTTTCGTCATTGTTTTTTTTTTTTTTTTTCTTATACGATTTTAGAGGTAAAACAATACAAATTATAGAGTTGGTGTATATGTTCATTACGGTATGTATACGATTAGGATGTTACGATTTTGTATATGGATTGGAAACTATACGATTTTGTCATATCTTCGTCTATATTGTTGGCAAAGGAATGAGAGTATTAGCATCGTTTTCATCACTTACGGGTCCGAATAAATATTTCTATACATAAATATCGCATATTTCAAATTTACAACTCAACAATATAAACGAACGATTACAATTATATAGACTTAACATTTTTAGAATTTTGTGATTTGCAAATGGCTAATGGTTAACAATAGTACGACTAGTCAAAAAGGTCTACGTTTTTTTCTATGACATCCTACCTTGTAATTTGTGAACATCGATAAATGGCAAAAGAAAAAAAACATCAATAAAATGTAAAGTTAATGCATAGATTGTCTCCATTTGGTAGCCCTGGCTAAATTTTCTTTCAAGTTAGTGATTTTTACCGAGTAATATTGACTGGCCAATATTGACTTTAAACTGTTATCGAAATTTTGGACGTCATTGACCTTGATTCTGAATATGAAATACTTATCCTCTTCCCCCATAGTGTTATGCTTCGAAATTCTAGTGTTGGACAGGCAAATTCAAATAAATGATAGAAAATAATAGATGTCAAATTTAACTTTAGTTTTGTTGTTGAAAGATTTCACTATTAAGATAAGGATTAAACTCGAGTTTATTAGCATTCTAATTACAACCATAGTATATTAATGTAACCACTTTAAATTGCAATAGTATCCGATATTTACATTATTTGATAATAGTTTAGACTTCGATTTGGATTCCGGTTTTAAAGAAAACTAGGTGACTTCCCGCACCATATGCGGACTTAAATATAATTGATAAAAATAAAATTATAATTTGCTATTGTAAATTTGTAATGATGTATAGGTATGTGTTATGTTATGAATTATTGGGTGACTTAAATATGTTTTGTAGGAATGAAAACTACAATTTACTATTGTAACTTTGTAATGGTGATGTTTTGGTATGTGTATCATGAGTGCTCGCTTGACGTACATGAATTTATGGTGACACTTGTTTATATCTTATATTTGTGTATCTCATTTTTAGTTGTTTATACGATATGTAATTTTTATTGTGATTTCAGGCAATGTAATCATTGTTGTGTTAACATGATGACAATGCCATATGATATACATACATGCATTTTCTTAAAGAATAAATTAATTTTAAATTTATTAATGATATTTTATAATTTAGAAAAAATGAAGTTGTTTGGTTTAAACTTATATAAGTATAGGAAATTATATATAGGAAATAAGTCTTTTGATTAATTCTTTGTGCTTCTAAGCTTTTTTCTTGTCTTGCTTTCTCTTTATGTCATATATACCTTTGAATCTTCTTCGCATATTTAAAATGTGATTAAATATTGGTTGCAGACAATTGCTGTTGCATATAAAATTTCTCTCCTACAACTGATTATGTAACAAATCAAAGTAAAATTAAGAATATTAAAAAATCAAGGAAAATTAAAAACTAAAAAAATTAGTCGAAAAACACAATCGCTTACATTAAAATTCTTAAATTGTTCTTTTTCAAATATGCATCCACAAAAGGCTTGATCCTTCTTACTTAAGATAAAATTACGTTGACTGATGATAGATTTCAAACAAATTCACGATCCTAAAATCTTTATTTTTATCCAAAGCAAAGAAAAATATTGCAAGGCCTTGTTCGTGATCATATATGTAACACCCGCGAACCAAATTTGAGAAATTTGGTAAGGGTGCCGATCGACATCAAGAGTTTCCGGTTCGGATCGGTTTGATTTTAATTGGTCGGTTTTGGTACGGTTAAGGGTTGAAAACCCTAGGGTTTGTATATAAGGCTTTGGAAAGCTTTGTGGCCGCGTTTTGGATCATAAAAACGTGAGAGACATTGTGAATTAAGAGAAAAGGCTTGAGAGTGTCTTGAGGATGATTTGTGCGTTGAGATTGAGACGAAAGAGAGGACAGAGCTGACTGTTCGGTGGAGAGAAGAAATAGACGATCGGAACAGATCCGATCGGTGTGAAACTTGGTAAGTAGGTTCTTCACTCTCTTAGCTATCTATAGGAGAAAGAGGAATGCCGTTCTAATCTGTATCTTATGAGTTATGGCTGTTTTCCCGTGAGTGATCTGTGGAGTCTTGAGTTTCGATCAGTCCACTTGGGAAGCGATTTTCCGGCGATTCAGAAGGAGTCAGAAGGGGGTCTTTATATCGTTGGAAAGATCTCTTTGTCTAGTATTCGGGTTGGGTTTCCGATCTAGATTCTGAGGTAAGCTCCGACCTCAATGTTCTTTCAAAGTCAATGCGTCGGTTCTGTTTTCAGGAAATCTAATTTGGGTCTAGGGGAAACCCTAGTTGTAAGTTTTAGGTGATAGAGGAAGCGTTTCTTGGTGTTTGCGTGTGAGATCCGAGGCTGCGAGGGTTTCGAGTTGCTGATTTTGTGTTCATATCCTTGTCCTTCGTTTTATCAAGATGAGTGCGCGACCGTAGGCTTATCTAAGCCGGTAAATTGTAATGGATGTGTGTTTGTGTGGTATGAATGAATGTATTGTGGTGGTGGCACCGTGTGCTTTGTGGTGTTTAAGTGCAGGTGATCGATGGTCGAGTCGCAGAATCGAGTCATGTGAGGATCGACTCGATTCTGTCGATGAGGACGCCAGTGTCGATCGACACCAGGCGGGTGTCGATCGACACCAGTTTATGAAATCGTGATTTTCGTGTGCGATATTGATGTTTGTTATGATATGGATGTGTTATATGCTCGCATGTGTTGTTGTTGCATTTTATTGGTTTGGATATACTTAGCCTGTAGACGGGAGGACCGTCTCACTGAGTATTTGTGATAATACTCACGCAACTCATTTTCCCATGTGTTGCAAGTAAATGATTGTGATCGTGGAATCATGACTATGAAGAGGAGGATGATTTGGGGACTCGTTTTATTGTATTTAATCGTGTTAGAACTGTTGGTTAGGTTTCAGTTATTCTAGGATGATTCATTGAGTTCTGGTTGAATGCATTACTATGTTTTAAAAGGTGCGCCTAGGTGACGCCTAGGCTCAGGGCGAGGTAAGGCTCAGGGTTTAGAGCCTAGCATAGGTGAGGCGAGGCTCTGTCACAAAGGCTCTCGCTCCGGAACGCCTTGGCTTGAAGCTCGCCTCATGTCGCACTGCGCCCCTGAAATTAAAAGGTAATTATGCTAAACTTTAATATTTAGTTGCCTTTTATGGTTCCAAAAATTTAATGCACTTGCACGTGAATATTTGCTACGCCTAAATTTTGAAAACCTAAAGTCTCGTTGCTTTTAACTTCAACCTCTTTGTCTTCTCATCTCAAATTTTTTTCTTCTTCACACCATAGTTTATCTTCTATTCTCTGCTCTAACTCTAGTCTCTACTCCCTATTCTCTCTGCTCTTTCTTCATCATCAACTCATCATGTCTGATCCAGTTCCTACTAAGGAACTTGATCCAACCAAGAAATATGCAACTGATGTTCCCCTTAGAAATGGTTACTGGAAGAATAACTTTTGTGATAAAATCACTAATGGTGGAGTTCAATGTCCAAAACAACACCTGGTTGGGGGTTTTAGGAATGTTATTGTGTGTCCTAGAGTTCCAGATCATGTGAAGGAAGAAGTGAAAACTTTCATGCGTAAAAAGGCTGAAATTAAAGCCACTACTCAAATGATGCTACCAGCCACTTATGATAATTATGATCATGAGATTGAGGAAGTAGTTGAACTTCAGCCTAGTTAAAGAGGTCAGGGACGTCAAGGTCAAGCAAGTCAGCCATATTTGAAGAAACGCAAGGGTCCAATGGACAGGTTTGTTACTCAAACTCCTGCTGAGGTCTTGAAAGGAAGAAAAGACATGAAAAGTAGTATATTTGGAGTATGTGATAAGGAACTTAGGGACAAAGCATGTAGTGCTATTGCAAGGTGGTTCTATGATGCAGGGCTTCCGTTTAATGCAGTGAATTATGACAGTTTTAAAGAGGCACTTGAGCTTGTTGGTCAATATGGTTCTGGATTTAAGCCACCACCTATGTATGAACTACGAGTTCCTCTGTTGAAGAAAGAAGTAAATGAAACAGAAAAACAGTTGGTGGAGCACAAGAAAGAATGGGCAACTAAAGGTTGTTCAATCATGTCTGATGGATGGCGTGATTTTGTTGTGCAAAAGGACATTCTTAACTTTCTTAATAACTCGCCAAAAGGGATCAGTTTTCATCAAATCAATTGATGTTTCAACAGTTGTGAAAGATGCTAATATGCTGTTTGATGAGCTTGATCGTATGGTGGAAGAAGTTGGAGAATCTAATGTTGTCCAAGTGGTAACTGACAATGCTTCAAACTATGTAAAAGCTGGTGAGTTTATATTTTTATTTTTAAGCTTTATAAGGTTCTGTTTTTTTCAGATTGTGACTGAATTAATCAGATTATGATTTGTGTTATGTTTTTATTGCAGGGAAACTACTAATGACCAAAAGACCACATCTATATTGGCTTCCTTGTGCAGCGCACTGTATAGATCTCATTCTGGAGGATATAAGACAAATTCCTTCAGTCAAGGCTGCAATAAAGAACTGCATCTACATGAATGGCTACATCTATAGTTATACTTCTCTTGTGAATATGATGAAGAGATTCACAAACCAGAGAAATCTACATAGACCAGCAGTTACTCGGTTTGCTACATCATTTATCACACTTGCGCAATATCACAGAAAGAAGAAACACTTGAGGAGTTTTGTAGCTTCCCAAGACTGGAATGATTCCAAATGGCCAAAGGAAGCAGGAGCAAGGAAAGTGAAACAGATCATTATGCAAAAAAGCTTCTGGAAAAACGTGTTATATGCACTAAAGTTGACAGGGCCTCTAGTTAAGATGCTTATGATGGTTGACGGAGAGAAAAGACCAGCTATGGGGTACATCTATGAAGCAATGGATAGGGCTAAAGAGTCCATTGCTAGGACTTTCAGTGATAGAGAAGATTACAAACGTGCATTTGAAATTATTGATAAGCGATGGGATTGTCAACTCTATCATCCTTTGCATGCTGTTGGCTACTTTTTGAATCCAGAATTTTAGTATAAAGAAGGGTCTGACGTGAATTGTGAAGAGGTTTTGAAAGGTTTATACAACACCATTGAAAGATTGGTTCATGAAATTGCTACTCAAGTTAAGATATCTGAGGAGTTGGAGCAGTTTAAAAGTGCTTCAGGTCTCTTTGGGATTAAATTGGCAATAACAAATAGGAAAACAAAATCTCCAGCAGAGTGGTGGTCTTCTTTTGGAGGATCTACACCAACACTTAGAGATTTTGCCATAAAGGTTGTTAGTCTCACATGTAGTGCGACTGGTTGTGAGAGAAATTGGAGTGTGTTTCAACATCTCCATACCAAGAAAAGAAATTGATTGGCTCAAGAACGGTTGAATGACATGGTGTTTGTTAAGTACAATCGCACTTTAAAACGTCGTTACCAGATTAAAGACACAATTGATCCCATCAGCTTACCAGATATTGATGATTGTAATGAGTGGCTGGTAGGAACAATGGATGAGGAGCCTCTTGATGAGTATGACGATTTAGTTTTTGATGACAGTGATTTAACATGGAATATGGTAAGCAGTGCATCTTGAGCTAATAAGCCAAGCTACCTTACTAGAGCCAATAGAGCATCAGCACAGTCTTCAAGTAGAACTGAAATAGGGAAGAATACAACCACGAACTCCATTCCAAGAGCGTCTGAAAGGCCATCTCCAGCTCTAACTTTGCTTGATGAGGATGATGAGAATGAATTTGAAGAAGATTTTGAGGATAATGAAGTGTTTATGGGAAATGATGAGATGGGATTTTCAGATAATTAAGCTTTGATTTAAAGTGTTAAATTTGTTGTTTCAGACTTTTTCTTTGTTTTCATTTTGCTGTTTCGGACTCATGTGTTGTGTTTTTAATATCTTTTGGATTGGCTTTTTCTTTTCTGTTGGTTCTTCTACCATGGTTTTATACTCAGTTACTCACATCACACATAACACTAACATGGTTTAAGGATAAATGAATAGAATTAACCTATGTTTTCTTGTGTAGCGCCTCAGATATCAAAGGCTCGGGGCTCAGTTCGCCTTGGCTCGAGGCTCAAAACCAACATCCTGTCGCCTTACCTCGCCTCGCGCCATTTAAAACACAGATGCATTATTGGATTCCGCTGATTAATGTTGAGTGTTGTTAATTTGGCATTGAGGGTTATTATTTATGAGAATAATAATCCGAGTCAATTAACTAATTAAAAAAAGGAATTGGGTGTTTCAATATCGGCGGTTTCACTTATGTCAAGAAAAATTATATAAAAAAACACTATCAACAATCATGAAATGAAAACATAAAACACTTGCAAATCACATCATGTAAAACACTTGTAACAACATTTGTATCACAGAGAATTAACTCATAGTCTCCTATATCCCTCCAAAATTATTGAGTTGATCTCTGTAGAATATTAACCTTAATCCTTCAAAAATCATGTGCATCACTATAAAAAGAAATTATACAAATTTATGAGTTTTAGAACATTTCTACAACTAATCAACAATATTTCATAGTTAAAATGATGAGAATTTTCTTTGAATGACGGACAATTCTTTTGCACTTATATTATTCAAAATTAGAAAAGTAGTTTGATAACGAAAACTTAAATATAATTATTCATATCAACAATAATAAGAAAACTATTGTGAATCAAGAGAATCGAATGGGGAAAATCATATGTTATTTCATTAGGGAAGGATCCTTTATATAAGGATCAATACATGAGAAAAAGAAATTCATTTTCCTAAAGGGAAAAGGAAAGTACATATTAAGTAAATCCTTGTTCAACAAGGAATCATTAAACCGGCCCTAAAGACTAAGTATAGATGGGCCGTAATGGGCCAGAACTAGTTATGACAATCCACTATGATTTATAACACTCCCCCTTGGATGTCATAACTCTAATGGGCTTGTAATATGCTTTGGATGTTGCCTCATTAAAACCTTACCAAGTAAAACCCAATTAGGACAAAACCGTGGAGAAGGAAAAAGAGTACAACACGTATTACTCTCCCTGTTCTGAACCTCACTGAAGGTCTCTCAATCGACGCATTCCAATCTGATAAGTTAGCTTCTTGAACGTTGAGGTTGGAAGCGATTTGGTGAATAGGTCCGCTGAATTTTCACTTGACTGTACTTGTTGCACTTGAACTTCTCCAGCTTTCTGCAAATCAGATGTAAAGAAGAACTTTGGCAAGATGTGCATCGTCCTATCACCTTTGATATAACCGTCCTTAAGCTGTGCTATGCATGCTGCGTTGTCCTCGTACAAAACGGTTGGTTCCTGCTTTCCTTCGGTCATCCCACAATCAACTCTTATGTGCTGGGTCATTAGTCTTAACCAAAAACATTCACGACTGGCTTCGTGAATAGCTAATATCTCCGAATGGTTAGATGATGTAGCTGCAATGGTCTGCTTCATTGACCGCCAAGATATTGCCGTTCCACCATGAGTAAAAACATAACCTGTCTGAGACCGAGAATTGTGTGGATCCGAAAGGTAACCTGCATCAGCAAAACCAATTAAACCATCTTTGGATTGGTTAGTATAAAACAGACCAAAGTCTTTCGTTCCTTGTAGGTAACGAAGAATATGTTTAATCCTGTCCCAGTGCCTTTGGGTTGGACATGAGCTGAATCTAGATAACAAATTCACGGCAAAACATATATCTGACCTAGTGTGGCTCGCCAGATACATTAAAGCTCCTATGGCACTGAGATATGGTACTTCGGGACCAAGGACGTCTTCATCGTCTCTTTTAGGACCAAAACGGATCTTTCTTTAGATCAAGAGATCTCACGACCATTGGGCTGGACAATGGGTGACATTGGTCCATATTAAATCGCTTGAGTACCTTTTCTGTATATGCCATTTGATGCACAAGGATTCCATCGTTAATGTACTCAAGTTGTAATCCCAAGCAGAACTTTGTTTTTCCTAAGTCCTTCATCTCAAATTCTTTCTTGAGGTATTCAACTGTTTGGGCGATTTCTCCAGAGGTTCCTAGGATGTTTAAATCATCCACATATACTGCTATGATTACACCCTTTGTTTGCAAACTTCTTTATGAAAATACATGGACTAATGGGATCATTATTATAGCCTTCTTTGACTAGGTACTCACTCAATCTATTGTACCACATACGCCCACTTTGCTTCAGTCCATAAAGGGATTTGTTCAGCCTTATGCAGTGTTGTTCTCGAGAACTTTTCTTATCTTTGAGCTCAATACCCTCTGGTAATCTCATATAAATTTCATTATCCAGTGGACCATATAAGTATGCGGTTACTACGTCCATTAGCCGCAAATCCAAATTTTCTCTTATGGCCAGACTTATTAGGAATCTAAAAGTTGTAGCATCTACCACAGGGGAATATATCTCCTCATAGTCTATTCCTGGTCTCTGTGAGAATCCTTGTGCAACTAGCCGTACTTTGTATCTCACGATTTCACCATGTTCATTTCTTTTCCTCACAAAGACCCATTTATGTCCAACTGGTTTAATCTCATAGGGTGTCCGAATTATTGGACCAAAGACATCCCTTTTCCTTAATGAATTTAACTCCACGTTTATAGCTTCTTTCCATTTAGTCCAATCTTTACTCTGAGTGCACTCATATATTAACGTGGGTTCTAGATCCTCGCTTATATCCATAAGTTCAAGTGCTACCTTAAATGCAAATATATCATCAATTTCCACACACTTTCTATTCCATTGTATTCCAGACATAATATAATTTATTGAGATCTCATTATTATCAGGAACTTCAGAACCATGAAACTCGGCGTCCCGAGTCTCATTGCTTGGTACTATCGGTTCGGTTATGTCTGGGGTTCCATCCTCAACCACGGTTTCAGCACCTTTCTTTCTTTTCCGAGGATTCTTATCTTTGGAACCTATTGGCCGGCCACGTTTTAAGTGTGTTTTAGACTCTGTAGCAACTTGATTGTGTCCCTCTTGGACATCAATACGAATTGGTGCATTAACAGCTGGTATATATGATTTAGTAACTCTTTTCGGGTCAGCAAAGGAATCTGGCAATTGATTAGCTAGCTTTTGTAAATAGATTATCTTTTGGACTTCTAATTCACATTCTTGAGTCCGAGGATCTTGTCATTTTAAGGACGTTTGATTCCATGTAATTTCCTTTACCAGCTTATCATTTTCTCCTCCTAATATTGGATAGACAGATTCATCAAAATGACAATCCGCGTACCTGGCCTTAAATAAATCACCCGTGGTTGGCTCAAGGTACTTAATTATAGTGGGAGAATCATATCCAACATATATCCCCATCCTCCTTTGAGGTCCCATCTTTGTTCTCTGTGGTGGTGCAATCGGTATATAAACGGCACATCCGAATGTTTTAAGATGGGATATGTCTGGCTCTCGACCCGTAATCAATTGTGATGGGGAATACTTATGTTCACTAGATGGCCTGATGCGAATTAACTCTGCTGCATGTAAGACTGCATGTCCCCAAGCTGAGACCGGGAATTTTGATCTCATAAGCAACAGTCTAGCTATTAATTGTATGCGTTTAATAAATGATTCTGCCAAACCGTTTTGTGTATGTACATGTGCCACAGAATACTCAATACTTACCCCCATGGACATACAATAATCATTAAACGTTTGGGACGTGAATTCACCAGCATTATCAAGGCGTATAGTTTTCAAAGGAAAATCTGGAAAGTGTGCCCTTAACCGTATTATCTGGGCAAGTAATCTTGCAAACGCCAAATTTCTAGTTGACAATAGGCAGACATGTGACCATCTCGTGGATGCATCAACAAGGACCATAAAATATCTAAACGTCCCACAAGGTAGGTGTATTGGTCCACAAATGTCTCCTTGTAATCTTTCCAGAAAATTTATTGTTTCCTTAGTTACTTTAACTGGTGATGGCCTAGTAATGAGTTTTCCTAGTGAACATGCTTCACACGTGAGATTCTTTGGGATAACTTTCCTTTCTTTCAAGGAGTGCCCATTAGTACTTGCTAATATCTTTCGCATCATGTTAGAACCGGGATGGCCAAGTCGGTTATGCCAAAAAGTGAAATTCTCGGTAAATTCTTTGTTTACCATGGCATTTGCTTCTATCATTCCGATCTTAGCACAATAAAGGCCCGCAGAAATGGCAGGTATAGTCTCTAGGACTTTCTTATAGCCTTGGGTAATTTCAAAGATTTGAAGGAACTCTTTGTTACCTTCGTCCTTAGTTTCAACATGAAGACCATTCATTCGAATGTCTTTAAAGCTCAATAGGCTTCTCTTTGAACTGGGTGAATATAAAGCATCAGAAATATCTAGATGCGTGCCCTTAGGTAATAAAACATGGGCCTGGCCGTGGCCTTCAATCAAATTTGCTATACCCGCAATAGTGGTTACATTTGCCCTTTTAAGTGTAAGATCAATGAAATATCTTTTATCTCTTAGAATCGTGTGGCTTGATCCACTATCCACAATGAACACATCCATATCATCTTTCATTCTTAAAAAGAAATAATAATCGCATCTTTAGAGATTTTTTAAATAACACCCTTTTATTCCATGAAGTTTGAATAATAGCAATAATCACAAAACCAAAAGCATAAAGTAGAAAACGTAAATGCAAGCAAAACACAAAACACAAAACAGAAAGTCGAAATAAACATGGTCACTTAAGCAAATCTGAGGTTTCATAGTTTATCAAGTCATCTTCCTCATGATCAAAATCTCCTTCAATTATTTTCTAAGTATCATGAAAATTAAAGTCCAGGCGTATGATGCAAAACAAGCTGTGGATACATGATGCTTATTAAACAAGTTTTAAGTTTCTAACAACCTAACATAATGTGTCTACATGTTCAGGATGCAAACCTATCAAGCAAATTCTAAACCGTTTATGATGATGATTAATTTTAATATGTTCGGATTTTAAGCAAGACATGTTCGGTTAAAATGATGCAGATTCAGGTTCAGGATTAACAATCAAACCAATCAATCAATACAAACAAACAAACAAACAAACAGAATCAATTTAAACCATGCAACCAAATTCGGACAGAAGGTTCTCTGTCGATCGACGGGTGCTTAGTGTCGATCGACGGGTGCTTAGTGTCGATCGACACGACTTAATTAAAACAACAGATTCAGGCAGAAGGTGCAGTGTCGATCGACAGAGACTAAGCGTCGATCGACACGGGATTAATTCAAGCAATAGGTTTCCGATTTTAATCAGTCTAGGTTAGATGTTCAAATTAGGGTTTAATTATGGTGAGCAGTTATGAAACAAGCAATCAAACAATAACAACAAGAACGAGCATGATTAGGTTTAGGGTTTCTAGGGTTTTATGAATTTAGGGTTTTGTTGTTCTTAGGATTTCGATTCCTTACCTTAACCTCGTGATTGTTCTTCTAGTTCGCCGTAACCGTTGATAGGCTGTATGAACTACTTCTAGTTCGTCGTAACCTTTGATAGGCTGTATGAACTATGAGTTTGAGCTCGGAGATGAACAGTACGCGATGAACAGTACGCCTATGAACAGTACGCATGAACAGTACCGATGAACAATACCTATGAACAGTACGATGAACAGTAATCGCGTTTTTGTGTTTTTAGGGTTTTAGGGAGCAACTCGTGCTGATAACGTGTTGTGAATCAAGAGAATCGAATGGGGAAAATCATATATTATTTCATTAGGGAAGGATCCTTTATATAAGGATCAATACATGAGAAAAGGAAATTCCTTTTCCTAAAGGGAAAAGGAAAGTACATATTAAGTAAATCCTTGTTCAACAAGGAATCATTAAACCGGCCCTAAAGACTAAGTATAGATGGGTCGTAATGGGTCAGAACTAGTTATGACAATCCACTATGATTTATAACAAAAACTAACCTTTGTATCGGAAATAATTAACTATAACAATAAAGATAAATCATAACATAGTTATTTGAATTAAATGTAAAAAGCTTAATTTTTTTAATTTCTACAAATAACACAAAACATTTTAATAAGAGAAAAAGAATACTTATATTTTGGCACCACTTCTCTCAACATTAATATATCCAAAAAAAAAGTTTACAAAAATTTATATCAAAACATAATACTAAAATTATTCAAATTACAAAATGACAAATTTTTAAGTTGATAGCTAAAATTCTAATTGTTGTATTAAAATTTTAATATGTGAGTTAGTGAGTTATTTAGTTGGAAAACATCCGGAAATAATAAAAAGAGATAAAAGGATATATTTATATTTTTCCCGATTTTGTTAATTATGAATTAAAAAGTTCGTAAATTTAATCATTAATAAGTTATTAAATTAATAAATGATATATTTAATTATTTTTAATTAATAATTACTAATCTAATTATTTTTAAGTCATATCATCTTTTTGAAAAGATATGTTATCATTTCATGTCATAGTTTTTTTTTTAAGAATTAGCTAATAAAATTAAAACATCTAAGTTTTTGTAACTAAAACCATTTTGCTTTTAATAGTAAGAGAATAAGGAAAAGAGGTTTTGAAGTTGAAAAATGATTAGAACTTGGTAGATACAAATGGGGCTAAAACCCAACATATTAAAATAGACTAGAGCAAATTATTGGGCCTTACCGTAAGGCAGACTATTTATTACTACAATCGACTAAGAAATGAGAAGATGCTAATTAAGTAATAGCCGTTGTCAATGCTGATAGTAATAGCCCACACTGTATCCTTCAGATTTAATGAAAACAGCGACGTATTATTTTGTTAATAATAAGAAGACAACATGATACACCTTCTGATTCTGGTTGGTCTAAGAGCCTTATATACACACAATAATATATATTAGTCTTCATATTTAACATGTTTGACATGATTGATGTATTTTAACGTGATCCAAATCCGTTGTGATATGAAAATTGATATACGAAGTGACGAAGAACTGATTAGAAAATTGAGGAAGAAATCAAGAGGGATGATTTTGTTCGACTACCTGTAAAACCGCAACGAATGATAGAGAAACGGGGACAGTCACAATCTCTCGTTCAGACTTTTGTTTGCGTAATTTAATTATGACACATTGGTTAAAGATAATGTTCTTAAACCCAAATCTGATATGGTTGTCGACCACAATCCAGAAAAATTTATAGTTCATAACTTCACTTTAGTTTTTCTTACCAATTTACAATTTACGTAAAACAAAATGTTAGGAGATTCTGGAATATACGAGATAGAGTTAAAGATATGGCATCTCTTGTAATTAGTTAATTCTATTGCATATTTTGGCTATTTCTCTAATACCATGTCAAATTTGGAGGAAACCCCTTGTAATATACTGTAATAGTGTTTTTCATTAATACAAGTGTTAAAGCTAGGCCTGGGAATATTATACGAACCCGAAAACCGAACCCGAAACCAAACTGAAAAAATCGGGTTCGGGTCGGGTTCGGGTTTAGCCTATTACACGAATCTGTTCTATAATCCTCGGGTTTCGGTTTCGGGTTCGGGTAAACCCGCGTTACCCGCGGGTACCCGAATAACCCGATTTTTTTTTATTTTATTTTTAATGAAATGTATGTTTATGTAAAAAATGCATGTTTTTACAAAAAAATATTTCCCGAATCAAGTTTTTAAAACAAAAATGCATGTTTAAAACGAATGTTAAATTTTATTCACACAAAAAACCATTTTTTTTACATAAACATGCATTTTCAAAAAAAAAAAGGATTTCGGGTAATTCGGGTAACCGCAGGTTCGGGTCTATGCTTCCCTTTCGGTTTGTTTTGGAGATAATTTGTGGTTAATATGGAATTGGATTTTGACTCGATCTTGATTTTGTTTCTAATTTGCTCCATTTTGATTTTGTTTGTAAATTTGATTTTGATTTCCATAATTTATGGTTGATTTGATTTTGTTTCTTTATTTGATTTTGAATTTTTTGTTTATGTAAAAAATGCATGTTTAAAGAAAAAATAGATTTCTCGAATCATGTTTTTTAAAACAAAAATGCATGTTTAAAATGAATGTTAAATTTTATTCACACAAAAAACCTTTTTTTTTACATAAACATGCATTTTGAAAAATAATAATAATAATAATAATTCGGGTAACCGCGGGTAATGTGAGTTTACCCGAACCCGAAAATTTACAGTTTTTTCGGGTATTTCGGGTTTTTCGGTTTAAAAACCCAAAAATACCCGTAACCCGATAACCATAAACCGAATCCAAATATCCCGCGGGTTTTTATGGGTTTTGACCTCCAACACGAAAACCGAACCGAACCCGAGTGTACCCGAACCGAAACCGAACCGATAATTTTAAAAATCCGAATGGGTTTCATATTCATCAAACCGAAAATCCGAATACCGAATAACCCGACCCGAAACCCGAACGAGAAACCGAATGCCCAGGCCTAGTTAAAGCTTTGCTTGATATACAACATAACAAAAATATCAGACCTAATGACATTTTAGGCAAATTGCCGAAATATACAATAAAATTAATGATTGACTAATTACAAGAGAGGTCATATCGTTCATAATTTTGAGTGTTCGATCTCACTCGATTTCGTCAATCTCCCTCGATATATCTATATACACATTCTTTTTTTGGTCCCGATATAGACATTCTTTAAATTTGAAACGTATATGTTCACAAACGAAATAAAATTCAATGATAGATGTAAATTTAGGGGGTGATTGGTTCGGCTGTAGCTGTAAAAGAATTGTTGTAAAAAATTTTGGCTGTAGCTGTACACTTTTTTTACTGCAGATTTTTTTGCTGTAACTGTAAGCTTTTAGCTGTTACTATTCTAAACTAAAACATGATTAGTAAGTATATAATGTGGGATGTATTTTTTAATTTAATTAGTTTGTGTAGATAAAAATTGTTATAATTTAGAAATTTATTGCTACTTTAAACATAAAAGATAAATTAAGTTAAAAGTAGCAATTTTATATGTTAACTAAATTTATTTTATATGTTAAAAGTAGCAATAAATTTCTAAATTATAACAATTTTTATCTACATAAACTAATTAAATTAAAACTACATCACATATTGTATATTTACCAATCATGTTTTATTTAAGAATGGTTACATCTAAAAACTTACAACTACAACTTCTAAGTCTACAGCAAAAAAATCTGCAAAAAAAAAAAAAATGTAAAGGTACAACCAAATAATTTTTACAGCCCAATAAATAAAGCTTTAGGTTTTTGACATGTTACAGCCAGAAAAAAAAGTTTTATTTTTGGGTTGTAACTTTAAAAAAGAAAGCTACATCATGATTGGTAAAAATTAAAAACAAGGCTGTAGTTTTAGAAAAAAAGCTACAACATGATTGGTAAAAAATTTGTAATTTATTTTAAAAAAGGTTGTATACTAAAGTTAAAACTCAAACAATCACCCCCTTAGTTTGATAGATGCTAACCCTAAGTACTTTTTTGGTTTAGCAATATACTCTTCGATACGGTTTGATTCGATTATTTGATGCTCTAAAAATGATAAATAGATAATTAATAGGCTAATTAGGTTAAATAGATAAATATTGTCGACATATAATTATGTGACTAATATGCTTGGATATAAATTGAGTAACAAATTGTTGATTCAATTGGACCACAATATCTTTAATTACATTATAATAGAAACTAGTTTAAAAAAAAGTTATTATCAACTATGCAAATTTACATAGTTTGCTACATTAAATATATATAGTTCACTATAATATATAGAATTTGACAATACCTAACAATAGTTTACCATACAAATGTACATACTAATTTACTATAATAATTCACTATACTTATACAAATAGTAAATATTTGGCCAACCGTTCAATAAAAAGACAAATACACAATGAGTAGTTGTAGTCAACTATACAAATTTACATAGTTCAATATATCAAACATATGTATAAAGGATAGTTCATTATAATATATAAAATTTAACAATATCTAATAATAGTGTACTATACAAATAAATATTTAATTTATAATAATAATTTACTAATAAAAGTTAATATTTAATTTACTTTAATAGTTCACTATTTATACGAGTAGTTTCAAATGGATATAATCAGAATTTTACGTAGATAAATTATCATATACTAAATTATGATTTATTAGATGATAGATGTTTAATTATAAGTATAAAACATAATATATACGCTAATTTTCCTAATTAATAAAGAGAAGTTGGGATTAAAAAAAAAGAGAAGTGAACCAAACAAACCAGCTCAAGCTCAAGTGGTGAAACCGAAGATAAGATTTGCCGGTTATATGTTTCCTCTAAACTAAACCCAATCTCAAATGCTTTGTCTTCTTTCAACATCTCTCCTCTTTTCATGCCCACCTTTCTCCCATTTTTACTCTTTCTTCTTGTTATTTTATATTTTCTTGAAGCTCTATTAAACAATTGTAGTTAAGCTAAATACATTCCTTATAATGGTTAAAAAACAAATAACATCAAGCAACAGCTGTGTTTACCGCGTTTCTTTCATTTAAATAAAAGGTACCAAAAACTATAACAATAATTTTTTACTTTCTTTTAATCAATTCTCTAGACAAGAAAATAAATTGTAGAAGAGTAGAATTTCGAATTTTGTACTTGTGCTTCTTGTTCTTTTCTATACATACTATACATAATACCACATTCGAATTGGGTCTAAAAATGTTCGATAAAAAATATACGATTACAAACCAAAATATGTCCTATAGGTAACCACTCTTCTATGATATAGTATATATATATATATTTTTTTAATTGCATTATTCAAAAGAATACACCACAATTTTATATTGAACTAGAGAAATACCACCGAAATGTTTTGGAAGGGTTCGACGACTTTTTGAAGCCTTGCTAGTATTCTTATGCCATTTCAATTTCATTGTATTTATAAAAATCATAAAATATGGTATCTAAACATATACTGCAACCCATAGTAAGTAGAGTAAAAAATAACAGAATAAAATATTTATGTCCAAAGATATGATTCCATGAAAGTATAGTTCCTTGGAGAATTAAAAGGTAGCCATGCAAATCCCAATGTCAATGAACCAAAAAAATCATGACCATGTTCATCTCCTCTTAATTCATTTCCTCTTAATTAATTTCCTTTTAATTTACTACACCTCTTTCTTCTTTTTCTTCTCTATATATACTGTTCAAAATCCATTTTCTCCTTCATCACAAATCTTCTTGCATCACCCACGAAAGGGTTTTTTTTTGGCCAGCCAAACTCATCAACCTTTTGATCAATACTATAAACCCTAATTATCAAAACTCCATATATGGCAGAATTCAAGAGAAAGTTCAACAAGGGTCACGCTTTTACAAGCAAATGTGTTTCCTTGGTGAAGGAACAACGAGCTCGTCTCTACATTCTTCGCCGTTGCGCGACTATGCTTTGTTGTTGGTACATCCATGGCGATGAATAGAGAGAGAACCCTTTGGCTTCTCCTTCAAATAACTATATATGTATATATATATCACTCTCCTTCCCATGTTACTTCTTCTTGAAGCTCCATTGATGTGGAAGCTCTCCTTTGGTGTTGGTGGCTAGTACTTGCAAGGCTTGATCCCCTCTTCAAGAACCTTTTTTGATTCTCTCTCTTCAATTGGTGCAAAAGACCCTACAAAATATTGTTTCCTTTTTTAAAACCTAAAGAATCAATCTTTTAGGTTTTTCTTTTTTGGGTTTTCATGGGTTAGTTTGCATCAAGAAAAAAAAAGAGAATTTATCCGCGGATCGGATTGGGCTGGCCAAGTTTTTAGAGAAGCCATGGATGATGTTGTATAAGAAAACAAGTTTAACACTTTGAAATCTTTGAAAAGATTTGAGTTTAGTTTCATTTTTACCAAATAAGTCACTTTTGGTTTGATATATGACCATATAAGATCTACTTGTTTGATTTTGTGCCTCTGGTTACCCAATGAGAGCATACTTTAATAAGAAGAAATAAAACTTCAGTTTTGGCAAATTCAGATTCCTTTATTGGCTTTAAACTCAAAAACTAACAAAAAAGAACTCTAACAACCGATATCTCAACCGAGAGTTCCGGTTCAGTCAAAATATATTACAAGATATCAAAAACAGAGCACTCTTCAAAGAGAAGACATCTGAAGGTCATAATCAGGTCCAAGCCTAACCGAGTTAACATAATCAGTCAGGCAATGATCCGACAGACCAGGAAGCAACAGCCCCATGAACCTAAACAAGATCCTAAACCATCCTTCTTTATAATCCGGTCCATGAATGTACCCCATTGTCAAGCCTCTAACCAACTCCCAGGCCGCGTTTACATGGCCAAGAATCGCATAACGCATACCGTAAGGGTTTGGATCCGGCTCATCCTCTGCTTTCTGTCAAACATACAAGAAAAACAACATTAGTTAAATCAGTTCCACATTCCAAATACATCTTAAATCCCAAAGTTTGTATTGAGTGATGATGACATTACTGTCTCGTTGTAGAAGCTGTCATAGTAAAGACAGAGTCCAAAATGTTTGTAGAGGAAAGTATTATCGTCGTAAGGCAATCTTGGGACAAGGTCGTTGCAGTATACAACTCGAAAGTATCTGTCAACGGGGTGATTCAGTTGAGCTTTCATGAAATTCCCAATCTCTCTGTTTCCAATTCTCGGTTGTCCAAACGTGTAAACTCCAAGCAGCCTCTTCATCATCTCTGTCTCCTCTTTCAACACAAGCAATGTAGGAAACAGTATCGCCAACGCGCCTCCTAAACTGTGACCAGTGACTACAAATTGGGCGTTTTCGTGTTCCAAAAGCAAACATTTCAGAGTTTTCCGGACAGCGTAGTAAGCGCTTCTCTCTCCCATCTCTATGAGATTCTTTTCATGATTCTCTTCCCCGGATGATGAGGTTTGCTCAAAGAGATGGTAACGGAAAGTGGGAGTATCGTCTCTATTGCCTAAACCCATTGCTTCGATGAAACCCATGTGAAGCTTCCCCACATTGGGGATTTTATACCACGAACAGTCGAAATCGGTTCCCCAATCGTCTGCATCAAACGGCTCAGTACCTCTGAAGCTTATAAGTATCAAGTTTGCATCTTTCGGCTTGTCGGTGAATATAAAAACTTGTGTAGACATCTGCTTCTGATAATCTGCAAAGATAAACAAAAAACACACATATCCACAAAGTGATCATGTATCAAATAAAACTAATCTAAGTAAGCAATGTCAAAAAGCTAAATTTTGTTAATTAAATTCTCACCATTCCAACAATCCAAGAACTCCACCAAATTCATCTGCACAACATAAAAGAGATGAAAATTTAGAAACTTTTTTTCTCATGAAATGTGATTAAAGATTCTGTTTTTAGCTAACTTGCCTTCCAATGGAGATTAACTACGTTTTCAACAACCTTAGCGTTCTCATACGCAAGCTTCGAAGCCATCACACACAAATCCATAAGCCCACGACTTCCAGGTTCAATCCTAACGCTTCCTGGAGAATCCGAATTGACCGAATCCATGCTCTCCAAGTGTTCGACGAAATTCCAACCTTTATACAAATCAATTCTCCCATCAAGTTGCCCAATCGTACTAACAAACCTCACACTACCTCTTTCTGGTATAACAATTTTCGCTGCAACACCATTAAAATAATCCAAAACTCATAAAAATGCGATTTTTTTTTCCAAATTCAATTAAAAGTTGGAAACTTTATCATCAGTACCTTGAATTAACCCGAAAAACAAACCGAAGAAGCCACCATTCGCAGAGAAGAGGTTGAGGAAGAAGTCAACGATGAAACCTGTGTATTCCATAGGTGTTCTGAGAAGTCCGATGATCCTACGGGCCAGAATCGAAACCACGATTACCAAACGGTGATCTTCGGCTTCTTCATCGATCACCATCGAGCTCCTATTGATGTACTCAGGCACTTCCAGGAACTTTTGCTTGCTCGTTTCGTCTCCTCTTACACCGTACCGGTACAAATCAGTGTACCCACCTCGGTGAGGCCGGACGATCAAGTAGTTCGACCCATTACCCGGATTCGAACCCGAACCCGAACCCGGTTCACTGTCTTGGTGCATGTCTCTGGTTTCCTCTGTCTTTGTATCAATTGGAAGCTACCTTGTGCTATTTGTTATGAATGTTTATGCATGCATATATATAACTCTTTGTTTGTATTTAGGCTTTAATTTGTTGCAGAGGGGAAGTTGCTTGTTTACGATCAACTTTCGTCATTTTTGATATTACTGCAGAATCTGATTTTATATTGCTTTAACTTGTTACTTTTCTTTTCTTTTCTTTTTAATATTTTTGCCTATGGGGAAACTAAAATCTTTTTGTCAATATATACAAGACCTTTACATGAGTTCTAAAGTTGGCAAAAAAATAAAGGAAGTTGCACTAGTTTACGCAATTGAGTTTTTGACAATAGAAAAAAAAACAGAAATTAATTTACTTACCAGTCGGTTACCATTTCAACTTTAATATGAGTCTATGTTAAGGAACACTGTCTTCCATGTGTTCTATGCGTAATATAAATCTCAGTTGTACGCTTTTATATACTTCCAAACTTTAGATAATCGTAAAAACTACAAAAAAATATTAAATATTACGAATGAGAAAGCTCGAGAGAATTGAGGGTGAATCACATCGAAAAACTATAAAAAATATTAAATATTAAAATTAATATTATATTAATTTATCGAGTTACTAATTTATATAAAAATTAAATATACTGAAAACTAATTTTCTTAAACGCACTTTAGAAATCGATCTGGATAATTTTTCGGATGACCGAATCTTCCGATTGAAAGAATTTAACCGTGGATCAATGTATAATTAATACTATAATATTTAGTGATACAATATATATTTATAATTTTATATTTTATATATTGTTTACTACTTTCTTTTTAAAAAATCATTATTCCATAGATGTAGTTTTTATTTAGTATTTTTCATTGTTTATTTAGTTATAAGAGATTATGAATTTCAAAAATATATTCAACTATTATTTGTTTTGTTAGTTTGTTTCAAAAATGAATTTTTGTACTTTTATGACTTAATCATTATATCTAAATTATTGTAAAAACAATTTAGAATTGTTTCTAATGGCAAAAATGTAAATAAAAAGTTTAAAAAAAAAAAAATTCATATATGGTAAAATAATAATAACAATATAAAATTAACTTCTTGATTTAAGCCTTCAAATCTTTGATATCGGAGGGTTTGGTTTTTGGTTTTTTGTCCAGGTCAACAGTTTTGAACAGATTTTTCTGGATTTTTTTTGTTTAGTTATATGCCAAATTTTAAGTAAAATTCTAACCGAATTTCTTACCAGATCATGGTTAAACCGGCCGGACTAATCAATCCGGTCCTGATATAAATATTTAGCCGAAAATCTAATTTAGAACTTAAATTTTTTATTAACTTATCGAATCATTAATTTATCAAATATTATTTTATCGAATTTTTACTGTAGTTCGTTAAGGAAAGATATTTTCTCATTAACCTTTAAATCAACTATATATTGAGTATATATATGAATTGTGTACACTAAACCGTAGACTATATAGTAAACCATACTTAACCAAATTAAACTGTATTAAACCATTATAAACTCCAATACCATAATTAGGGCCAGCTCAAAGAGTATGCCGGCTATGCTACAGTTTAAGACCACCAAAAAATTTATTTAACTATAAACTATTATTTTATTATAGAATATTAAATCATAGAATTACAAACATTTAAACAGAAATAAATAAATAATTTTTTGACCACAATTAAATAATAAAAGTTGTTGAGCCTTAAATGTAAGAAAATCTATATGGATTTGTAATATATATATGAGCCTTAAATGTGTGACATCTATTATATCCATCTAAAATTCAACATTTTTTATGGCAAGTTTTGACAGGATCGTTGGAGGTAAAATTAAAACTACGAAAAAGTGGTATGGATAGCCCAGTGACATGTCCAAAATGCGGTATAGAAGAAAAGACGATCAACCATGTGTTGTTTGATTGTCCAACAACTGAGAGTACGTGGGACTTGGCGACTTTCACTCTAGAAGGTGATCAATTTTCATATACCTCAATTTTTGCAAATATGGATTTTCTTTTTTGGCGAAGTTTAAAATCCAGGGCTTTGACTGGGGAACATGAATTATACCACTGGATTTGTAACATCCTGGTTTCAGAATATATGTGGTGCTAGCGAAGAGGCTTAAAATAATTGATTTGGCTACCTATATCACCAAAGTACACTAATCTTTTCCGTCACGGAGATTGAAAGAACTCCAGAGTTAAGCGTGCTTGAGCTGGAGCAATTTCAGGATGTGTGACCTATGGGGAAGTCATTTCCAGTACCGTGTGAGTGAGAACAAAACACGAGGAAAGATCGCGTGGTGATTTGCAGAGACAGTAAACAAGACTTCCGAGCCTTCCGGACTAATGCACCGATCGTCGGGGAGTGTGGGCTCACGGACCGAGAGTGGACGGGGGCCCATGGATAGGCGATCGGGGCGTTACAAGATTTCATGGATTATATGAAAGTTTAGGAATAAAAAAGTTTTCCAAAGGTTAGATGTGGAGCCGACAGAAATACTTACGCTAAGGTATTGAATGAGGCACAAATGCATCATCATATCCATGAGGTACAAGTTCATACAGTGGCTCCACGTAAATCGACAATATGTTGTAAAATGAATGGTTCATGGAAGGAAGTTGAATTTACATCCGGAATCGGGTGGTTATGCCATCAAGGGAGTCACCCAGTCTTATAAGGAGCGAAGGGGCATAGACAACTGCGATCTTCCTTACACTCAGAGATTGAAGCGCTTTTATGGCAATGAGTTGCATGTTGGAGAATAGTGTGCCTTATCAGAGTTTTGAGATGGATTGTGACAACCTTCTCAAGTTCTTACAATCGTTAGAGGATTGGCCACCGCTCGCCATTTTTGCTAGTAGATTCGAAGTCCTTCGAGCGCAATTCCCTCAATTTTTTTTTATTGATCCACCGCACCTCAAATCTGAAAGTAAATTATTTAGCTTGGTCAACCCGTTTTAGGTCTTTCTCTTTTTCTTATGTAAACAACTTGGCTCCATTTTGGGTAATTAATCGTGAGAGTTTCATATGATTAAATGTTTGGTTGTCAAAAAAAAAAAAAATATATTACTTTTTTATTTTTTAATAATAGAAATTTAAGAAACATTTTTTGTTTTGGACCACCGTGTTTTTGGACCGACGACAGTTAGAAAAAGTGAGAAAAAATTGAAAAAAAACAAAATAAAATCTAATGAAGTCGTCTTACATATTAAAAATGTTTTTTTAATCAACTAAAAATTGTCCTTATTCTCTCCGTAATTTCGTTTTTTGGACCACTTTGGTGTTTTTTTTTCACACAACCTTGATGTTGAATTATATGGATTAAAAAGCTGAATTTTCATTTAAAACATGTTTTTATCAATATTTGTCTTTTGTTAAATCATCGTCAATGTTGGAGATGAATTTCACACTAGAAATCCGGCACATAAAGTTTAAATATGACCAGACTGGATTATAATCGTAATTCGGCCTCATGCCCATAATTCTGACAAACTTAGATAAAGGCGAACATATTCCCTGAATCTGCTAGGCCTAAGTCACTGGCCCATTTAATCTCTGAGCTGAAGATTCTCTTAAACGTCCAACCTGCGAAGATAGACCGAGTCAGCGCCCCTCTAGCGTCGCAACAACAATCTCGATATTTTCGGAGATGGATATGATGGTGCCCGATCTTCGGTGACGAGGAGAGACTTGCGGAGCTGAACCGTTCAGCTCAGAAGAGTATAAATAAAGAGATTCTAGAGCTGAAATGACTAACTTTTTCTTTACGTTTACATTTAATCACACTTCAGCTCATCACAACTGTTTTTAGCTAAAACTCTCTTTGTATATTCGATCATTTATCAATATAAGTCAAATTTCGTTATCTTAATCTCGAGTTTAGTCAGATTCATTGATATTTCTTAGGACTAAAATTTATTTCCCGAACTCATATATATATTCTTACTCTACAATCAATGTTGTCATATGAGTAATATTATTAAGCTAATCTACGTGGAATTATCATACGAGAATGACAAAATTTGAAGCCAATTTAATTGTGTAAAAAGTTGGGTTCTTGTATTCTTTTCAACAAACTAAAGAAAATCCCCGTCATGAATCAAAATAACAATTTATTTCCTTCACGCTTCGTACACTTATTGGATAAACAATCCTTATTGTGGAAACAAAATCGGCATACGATATTTTGTTTGTTTATCCTTCTTTACTGACTATGATTCAAATTTTTTACAACTATTAATCGAGATATACAATATGGTGTTCTATAAAAAACTAATGCAAGAACAACAAATGACAAAATAAAAATAGTGCAGACACGTGCAGGTGTTAAGAAAGTGGGCCTTCATCACAACGAACTGGCCCAATGAATGCGCGTGCCTACGTGTATAGGCGTTCAGAAAGTGGGCCTTTGTCTTTCAGACCAATCAAATCAATAGTAGTTGTTAGAGAGGTTTTAGGGAGTTGCTAAAGGTTAAAAATAATTAAAAAATTAAATTGAGTGAATAATTAAGCTAGAATCGGTGTTAAAAAATGGATCTTCTAAAACCCTAATTTTAGACACGTGTCAACACGTAATTGGACAATAAAAATAAGAGAAGGGAATAAAAAAAACAACCCTTAGCATTCACATTTTTTTTCTCTCTTCTCTTTCTCCGACGATCCTCTTTCTCTCAATCATCTTCTAAAAAAATGTCGAAATCATGAATCACTCGGAATCTGTCTGAGAACGGTTCGATCATTCGTTCTCATCGACCATTCTCGTAATAGCCTTGTTTTGTTTATGAAATTCGTTCTCTTCTAGAAACCGTCGCTTTGTCTGGCCATTGTGTTTGATTCCGTGTTGGAATTGAACCTTTGATTAAACCTACAAAAGAGAAAGCTTCAAGTGAGAAGACATGAACAACATAGAAGAGCTTCAATTGTAGAAAAAGATTCAGGGAAGAAGAAGAAACAGAGTCAACACATGAAAAAGTCAACAAGGCTTTTGTGGTTTTGTTGTAATGGGCTGGAGATGAACTAGGCCCAAAAAGGAAGTATGTTTAGTTTGTCAAGTTGTAGACAAAAAGAGTTGTTAAGAGTTGTTGTGTTTGAAGCAAGTTAAGTCTTTGCTTGTGTAAGTGTCTAAGATGTAGAAGTATGGGTGCTTGTGTGTGGTGTCAAGTAGAAGTAGTTTAAATATGTGTCTATGTTGTGTAAGAAAAAATGCAGGAATGTTAACAATGTAGTCTTTTAAAGAAAAACATTTGGTCTCTTTCTCTCTACAACAAATAAACAAAAACACAACAAAGAGAAAGAGAGAACTAACCTTTGTTGAGAGTGAAACAAAGGTTCCATACAAGAAATCCGACATGGTATCAGAGCTAATTATCCTTGGAGCCTGTTCAAGGAGAAGAAGTTAGTCTAAGACAGAGACTGAAGAGAAGAGAAGAGAAGATGGAGACAACCATCAACAAAGAATAACAAGAACTGAACCAGAAAGAACAAGAACCAAAAGAACAACAAAGAAGAAGAAGAACAAGACAAGAACAACACAGAACAAGAACAAGAAAGAAGAAGAGGAGGAGAAGAGAACCTCCAGAACTGAAGACCTTGCAGCCACTGAAATGGACAAGCCCTGGAAGTGGTTGCTGAGGGAGATGAAGAGAAGAAGCCTGCACAAAATGGAGAAGTGTAAGGCTGAAAAACCAGAAAAAGAAGAAGAGCAAAGCTGAGACTAAGTCAAAGAAGAAAGGAAGGAAAGAAGATGTGGTAACAAGAACACCATCAAACATTCACAAACACTTCCATAAGGCCGTACCTTCAAGAGCATCCAAGAAGACAAGGAGATCTCTGGAAGAAGCTATGGAGATAGTGCGGATGTGGAGACAGAGTTGTGAAAGTGAATTCCTTGCTTGTTTGACATGGCGAAGCTTGAAGATGCTTGTCGATGTTAAGAATCCATGTGGTTCCTAAACTGAAACAAGAACAAGAGAAGTCAAGGTTAGAGAAGACTAAAGCCAACGGTTCAAGGAATCAAACAAACCAAGTCCAAAAAAAGCGGAGGTTGATGATTCAAGGGCCTAACAAGCTGAGGTTAGAGAAGAACCGAGGTGAGGATTCCAAGAGCCAAACGACTAAAGCAAAGCTAAGGTGATGACGGGAAGAAGAAACCACTCAGACTACGGTTAGAGAAAACCGAGCTGATGGATCCTGCCAAAAGAGTCCAAGGCTAAGCTAAAGTGATGGTTCTAAGAATCTAAAAGGAACAAGACTGGTGTTCAAAGAGGACACCAAGCAAAAGAGAAGCTCACCTAAAGAGAAAGGGAGCTGAATCCGGTTGCAGAGATGATCGAAGAAGACGTGAGGAATTCACGCACAAGACTTCAAGAAAAATGTGAGAGAGCTCGCGGTAAACTTGAAGTGAAGAAGAAAAGCTCACCACAGAGGGAGCTGAATGTTGCATAGACAGTCTGAGAAGTCGTGTGACCGTTCAACACCGAGGGAACACAAGCTGGTTGCACAGACAACCAGAGGAGATGTGAGAAGGGCTCACAAAGATGACTTGAGGAGACATTGAGAAGACTCATGGGAAAGAGTCAAAGTGTTTCCTACAAGGAAGAACATTGGTCAAGAAATTGATCAAGAGAAACAGAGGGAGATTGCGAAATATATGTCAAGAAGTGGCAAAGAAATTCGCAGAAGAAGAAACTCACCTGGATGGGAGCAGAAGCTGGTTGCAGACGCAGCTGGAAGAGACGTGAGGAAACTCACTGAGAAGTTGCAGAGGAAGACTGAGTAGAAAACCCGTCAAAACGACGACAATGGAATTTTGAATAAGATAAAGCCGAACTCAGTGGATTCCAAGCAAGAGGGAGATCGAGAAGTTGAGCGCACCATCGACTACGCTGGAGGAATTCGCACAGACAAGAGATGTGATTCCAAAGAAGAAGAAGAAGCTATGGGATTGAAATCCCTAAATTGAATTTGGGATTTTAATCAAAGGATTCAAGAGGGAGTGTTGGAATTGAACCTTTGATTAAACCTACAAAAGAGAAAGCTTCAAGTGAGAAGACATGAACAACATAGAAGAGCTTCAATTATAGAAAAAGATTCAGGGAAGAAGAAGAAGTTGCCGACAAGAAGAAGAAACAGAGTCAACACATGAAAAAGTCAACAAGGCTTTTGTGGTTTTGTTGTAATGGGCTGGAGATGAACTAGGCCCAAAAAGGAAGTATGTTTAGTTTGTCAAGTTGTAGACAAAAAGAGTTGTTAAGAGTTGTTGTGTTTGAAGCAAGTTAAGTCTTTGCTTGTGTAAGTGTCTAAGATGTAGAAGTATGGGTGCTTGTGTGTGGTGCAAGTAGAAGTAGTTTAAATATGTGTCTATGTTGTGTAAGAAAAAATGCAGGAATGTTAACAATGTAGTCTTTTAAAGAAAAACGTTTGGTCTCTTTCTCTCTACAACAAATAAACAAAAACACAACAAAGAGAAAGAGAGAACTAACCTTTGTTGAGAGTGAAACAAAGGTTCCATACAAGAAATCCGACATTCCGCTTGTATCAGATTGTGCCTCTTTGTTGAAATATCATTGTGATTAATTGTTTAATACTGAGTAGCTTTGGATTGATTATCAAATTGAGATTAAATATTGCAATTTATGTGAATTCATATTGTTTCCGAGTTTAATAAAAGTGTGTTGTTTAATAATTAATTCGAGATTTTGGATTTTCATAATCGACCATAATCTAAGATGTTACCAACTGAGTCAAACCAAGCATTTTCATTCAAAAGGTATACCGAAGATGTTGACTTGGTCATTGTTTACGAAATACATGATGTGATGAAACCGGTTGTAGTAAGCAAAGACGGTGTGCTTCAGAACCGTTTCAGAGTGTATAAACACTCGGATTGGATCGGGAAGCCATTAAGGAAGAAAATATTCAGCAACAAAGGTAAATTTTTGTACATGTTGGCTCCGACTCCCGAGCTATGGACACAAGACTCAGATTCTTTACATTGCGGATATTAGCTTTGTGGTAATGTATCTAGATGTCGAGCCTGAATGTGTTGTTCTTGAGTTAGGGACGGGAAGTGGTTTGCTTTCGACTTCACTTGCTCGAGTTGTTACTCTAACTGGACATGTGTATTCGTTTGATTTTCACGAGCAGCGAGCTGAGTCTGCAAGGTAGAAACTTTCTGTAATCTTTAACTTTTTTCCTTGTTGTGATTTTCTAACTATTCATTTTTTCTTTTACTTTACTTTGGTACATGGTAGATTTTGTTAGAGACATTCAAGGACAAGGGTTTTCTGAGAAACTATCGGGTTGAGTTGATTCGGTATTTCTAGACCTTCGCAGCCTTGGCTCGCAGTTCCTTTTGCAGCAAAGATGTTAAAGCATGATGGAGTTCTATGCTCTTTCTCACCTTGCATCGAGCAAGTACAACGGACTTGCCAAGTCCTCAGATCAGATTTCATACGCGGTTATAAACACCTATTTCTACTTTCTTCTCCAATTTCAAAATCTGTAGTCAAATCTGAATACTAAATTAGTGACCACAACTTTTTCTCAATTTCTCAATCCTAGAACTAGAAGCATGTCTTTAGATATACTAAAGTTATTTTCTTTAGTCTACCCTTTGTCTCAATCTGTTTTAAGTCGATAACTCCTTTACATAGATAGTTTGACATTCATTTGCGTTAGAGGAAGCGAACCGGTACTATCAATTGTCATAAGCTTAAAGTTCCTTGTTTCCTAGCAAGTTTCATTCGAAGTGATACCGGATTTTGGTTGTGATGTGTTGAGTTTTGCAGAGATAAAAACGTTCGAGGTGCTTCTCAGAACATATGAAGAGAAGGAAGTGAAAGTGGATACTAGTAGTTGGTATGGCTAGCTTAAGAACAATTCTGAAACCATGTTTCTTGTTGTAATTTGTTGCATTGATTAGTTTGTGTTAAAGGTCAGAACCGGTAATAATTCTTAACATGTTTTTTGTTTGTCAACAAATCTTAACATGTTTGTCAAAAAGAAATTAAACCAGTTGATCATCAATAATTATTCTCATGTTTTTGTGAACTAATTCATTTTTTTTATATAAGCAACAAAAGCACTTCGTCTTTGATTAACTATAATTGTTTCCAACTTTCGTAATTAGCCAAAACAAGACCATAAATGTAAATAAAAGACAATCACATTCATTTCACCAAAACAAGACCATAAATTTTCTACAGATATGCTTATAAATCTCATTAATATGTTCGGCATTCAAACTTGATTTCGTGATAAACAAATGTATGAACAATTGAAAGTTGATTTGATTGAGCATATATGGCAAAATTTTGGACAAAGTTAAAAGTACAACTAAACGTTCATTTCGTTTATGATTTAAAAATCTATGTTTTAAATGTTTTTTATTTCATATATGTTTGAAATTTCATTTAATGCAATATATTTTAATTTTTATTAAAATAATAAATTCTGTTTAAAATAAAATAATTATCGTAATTTTTTTGTTTTATTTAGAATTGGTGTTCTACCATTAAAAGAGAAAAAACAAATCTATGGTAGAATTTTTAACTTTTTATGAGAGAAATTTTATAATAAAAAATTTGGTTTGAATCCCATGAGGATTCCACCATTGCTCATTGTGCGAGCTGGAATTATTGCACAATAGAATTTGTGAAGATTCTTCGAATTAGAGCTTCTTTAGGGTTTCAAACACTTAGAGAAGATTGCGAATTAATTAGGGTTCTTAGAAGTTCTTAGTTATCAAGGTCAGAGCTATTATTTGTCTTATTATCACCTAGAAAAATCGGATCCCCTCAAATGAGGGGGGTACATGCTTATTTATAGAAATACAACTTGGTTGAGGCAAACAGTGATGGGCCGCTAATGGGCCTCTATCTTCTGGACTTTGACCGTTGGACCGGTTGGCGAAATACGACGTCGTTTTAGGCTTATCGATTCTTCTAGGGGAGATTTGACCCCTACAGTTAGCCCCCCAGTTCAACAGTTTTATAAATAAAAGTGTTGAAGTAAGGGTGTCCGAGAGAGGAATCGATTTCCGTTTAGACGGCTTACGTGTTGACGATGATGCTGCCGAGCCCAGATGACATGATTTGTACCCAATTTTGGCGAGTTGACCAAGAGTGACGTTATGAGCGAGTCGGTCAAGCTCGTAATACGCGAGCTGCTTTTGAAGATGTGAGTCGTTGATGACGCGAGGCGATTCGGGAGATTAACCGCGAGATGGCGAAGTGAGGTCACAAATAGGTTTTGGCGAGATGACGAGATTGTTTCCAACTTCGACGAACTGGCTGATACGATGCTAGGCGGCGAGACGAAGACGCAGAAGTGTGTGAACAAGCCTCGGTAAAAACCATGTCTAGAAAACCCGATGGGAAAAAACCAGACTAAGAGGAAAATAGCAGAAGTCACACGCTCGTTCAAGTCGCCATTATCGCCGAGTCCCAAATTTGGCGAACCGATCGATACGAGTTATCTGCGAGTCGACTTCGAATTTGAGAAGTGGCGAGATGATGTCGCGAGCCGATCTGAGGAAGATGAAGTCGCGATTCGATTTGTTGAAGATGAAGTCGCGAGTTGATCGAGTTGCGTGTAGACATTTAAGTCGTTTGCGAATTGATCGAGTCGCGATTCGATTTGACGAAGACGAAGTCGCGAGTTGATCTGAGGAAGATGAAGTCGCGATTCGATTTGTTGAAGACGAAGTCGCGAGTTGATCGAGTCGCGTGTAGACATTTAAGTCGTTTGCGAATTGATCGAGTCGCGATTCGATTTGACGAAGACGAAGTCGCGAGTTGATCTGAGGAAGATGAAGTCGCGATTCGATTTGTAGAAGACGAAGTCGCGAGTTGATCTGAGGGAGATGAAGTCGCGATTCGATTTTGATGAAGACGAAGTCGCGAGTTGATCTGAGGGAGATGAAGTCGCGATTCGATTTTGATGAAGACGAAGTCGCGAGTTGATCTGATGAAGATGAAGTCGCGATTCGATTTTGATGCGACTTGATCAACTCCACTGCGAGGTCATGGTAATCGCGGAGAATCGCTGAGAAAGTGAACTCCTGAAGTCGCGCTTTCGAGCTAATACGAAGTTGAGGCATCGCAAGTCGGTCTGGTTCCCTATGAAACTGTGATACTTTAAGCCCAAATTCTCGGCCCAAATTAAAATGAGGCCCATCCGAAACTCGAATCGTCGTAAATGCCTTTATAAGGAGCAATGCTCCTCAGATACTTCCCATAATTCTCATTTCTCCGAAATCATGTTTGCTCTCTCTCTCTTTTCTCTCGTTTTTCTTTCAAGTTTTCGTTAAGTTTTTTGCCGTCCCATCACTTCGCCGCCGCTGTGTTCATCATCGCCGCCGTCGTGTTCTTGAGAAGAAAACTGTGTGATTTTTGATCCAACAATCATGTCAACAAATTCGATTAAGTTTGCGAGATCTGCCAAACCCGCCGAGAAGGAAAAACTGATCTGGGCGTATTCTGCTAACAGCGAATCGGTCATTGATGCGAGTTCAAGCTGTGGTCGGTTTCGCGGATACGAGAACGCGAGTACGTCTGATCGCGAGGAGACGAGTGCATTTAGTCGAGAGGATCGAGTTGGTGGTCATTCTCCTCTTTCCGAATTGTTCTCTTAGCCCTCCCCTGTCTTAGGGCAAACTCGCGAGACGAGGGGGATTGCTTCACCTATGCGAGTTCCGCGACCTGATTTCCAAGAGGGAGTTGGGACCTCGCATCCTTCGCAAATTGGCGAGGCTTCTGCTATTGATGAGCAGAGGCTAGTCGTGGAAATTCCACATCTCCGCGACGAGTCGCTTAGCCCTGCCGAGCCGCCTCCTCGAGTAAAGATTGAAGAATGTGCTTTGGAATACATCCTCTCGTAGAAGCAGAGAGATTGCAAGCCTGGATCGGATCCGGGCTTGCCGAAGTCGTTAAGAAAAAGAAGTCGAGGCGAAAGGATCGCCCGCCTCCATGTTCTTCATGGTGTGATGAGGAGTCGCAGGATATCCTTCGCGCAGAATGCGGAATCCCCGATGCGGTCGAGATGATTGTGCCGACTGTCGAGCAGCGAGAAGACAACCTGCCAGTCGGCACGTTTACTGCATATGAATGCTGGTTTAGGGATTGTTACCTTACATTCCCCATTCCAGCGTTGATCGTGCGGTATATGCGGGTCCATAGAATCTCACTTGCTCAAATCAACACCAGGGGAGTCCGTCAGCTGGTCGGGCTCTTGACTCGAGCTGCCGAATGTGGCGAACCCATCGGAGTTCGTCATCTTCATAATTTCTTCGAGTTTCGCAAGCATGCTGACCCGAGCAGCAAAAGGTTGTATAACTTGGCGAGTCGACCCATGTACAAGATTTTAGACGACTTCCCAAGCAAAGACCATAGCTGGCGAAAGAATTTTTTCTTTGTATCGATTTCGGCTGCGTCTGCTGAAGAAGAACACTGGGTGGTGGCGAAGTGGGGAACACTTGGTAGACTTTCTTGATGTTTACTGCGCGAACTGGTCTCTTCTTATGTTTTATATTGACCTTGTATTCACTTGTTTTTACAATTAGCAGACCGCTATTCACTCCTGTTGCCGGAATTGACGATTTGTTCGACAAGCTGAAGGCCCGGAAGTGTCTTTGGAATCGCCACTTTCACATTCGGAGAGTTATTCGAGCTCGCGAGTCCTTTTTAACCGACGAGGAAGACAAGTTTGATCAAAGCGAGTCCGAAGATCTTGAAATAATGCTGGAACGACAAACTTTCCGCGACATTGTCAAGAAGCAAGCCCAGAAGGCTAAGAAGGAAGCCGAGAAGGTAAAAAAGAAGGCCACTCGCAAAGAAACTACCTCTGTCGCCGAAACGTCAGAGAGAAGTGTAGCCAAGGAAGACGTTCCTGCTGCATGAACTGACGAAGCGGCAGCGACAGGCACGAGTCTTGCTTTGGCTGTCATGCCTTCGCAGCTAATTACTATTACTGACGAGCCCGCCGAGTTTTAGCCCGTCGAGTCCGAGCATCAGCTGTCTCGGAAGCGAATGCACTCTGCTGCAGATAAAGGCAAAGGCAGAGCTAGCGAGTCAAAGAAAATTCGTCGCGAGCTGCCGACTCTGCAAATGAAAGAGCCTCTTCCTCGATCCGGTAGGTCCGTCGAGATCTACAATGATCCATCTGTTGCGGCCACCTTAATGGCCAAAATCACATACCCTGGCGATAACATTCCAATTCCGGAGATGTTGCTGAAGGGCGAGCTCTACAAAGAATTCTCGTCTCGTCAGGCCAAGGTAAATCTACGTTATTTCATCTGTCTCGTCTCGCTTCCTTTCTCATACTTCGACCCTTTTGTAGGCTACCGCGCATTTCAACTGACTGATCATCGCGTACGATCAGGAGGCGAGGTCCAGGCAGGCTTTCATCGATGAGGCCAAGGAGAAGGAAGAAACCGAGAAGAAGCAAGTCGCGGCCAAAATGAACGCATTAGCTGCCGAGCGTGATGCGTATAAGAAGGGCTCCGACAACATGGCGAAGCATCTTCAGCGAGTCGGTCTTGAAAAAAAGATGGCCGAAGATAAAAATGCCGAACTGGAGGCAGAGCTGCTGTCTCTGAAAGCGAGTCGCGATAAGGCAATCGAGGAGGCTGCTTCTTCTGCGAGGCGAACCGCGGCTACCGAGGTTCAGTCTCAACTGACTCGTGCAAACGAGTTATTCTGCTGCTTGATGAAAAAACCGATTAGGAACATGGTTTATCTTTCATAAGCGGACTCTAACCTCCAGCTTCTTGATGATATTGATGATGCCACTGCCGAGCGTGCTCTCCTTGTCGAACACAAGACGAAGTTGGGCTCTGCCCATGATGTCTTTGACGAGATGGCCACCGAGTTGAGGAAAACGCTAGGTATGAATTACGTCGTGCCCATTAATGTAGCGGATATAGTTGTTTCTCCGCCAGTAGAGATCAGCGCTAAGTCTGTTGGTATTAATGTAGCTTCTGACTCTAACGACGGCTCCTTGGGTATGCGGCTGCGAAGCGTGAGCGAGGAGTTGAGCGACAGCGAGTCGGGCGAGACGGACAAGACTGTTGATCCCGATCAAACTGTAGCAACCAAACTTCAGTGCGAGCCGACTCCCCTGGAAATGGATTCCAAGACTGGAGATGTTGCGAGTTCGGCTGGACCTTCCACACCGGCTGGCGGTGAAATGGAAAAGGAAGGTGGTGAGTTGGAGGGTGCGGCTGGCGCTGATGCTCAGATCAAGGATAAAGGAGTCGAAGAAGGCGAGCTGGTCGCCTAATCCAAACTGTAATAGATTTTTAGGATTTTTCCTTTTGTTTTGCTAAGTTTTAAGACTTGTTTTTTGTTTCGATGCCTGGACGGCTTTATCCAACCTGTGACATTTGCCTGGTTGGCCAAACCCAAATGTTTTATAAAAATTCGGATTTATTGCGACATGCTTTATCGTTTTAAGGGATTCGCCATTTTTGGCGAGACCTGTTAGGGCTTGCTTAGAAGCGATGCGGTTTTAAGACGCTTAGAGGCGATGCGGTTTTAAGACGCTTAAGGGCGACGCGGTTTTAAGACGCTTAAGGGCGAAACACTAACAGTGTTGCCGCAAAATTTGCCATGTTTGGCGAGGCCTGTTATAGCTCGTCAGCTAGGCCTGTTATAGTTTGTTATTTGAAGCAAATTTCGAAGTATAGATATTCCCAGGAATATCTTACCCGATAATAATCTTTGACCAGATTATGTTTGCCAAGTTCGACCAGTGTTAAGTATAACTGGGTTCACGAGATGAACATCCTGGTTTACGGTCGTATTCCACTGAATACATCCGCTCCAGTGATGAACTCTAAATTTATATAGCTCGCTTTATCCACTTTGGATGTATAGGTTAACTTCGCGATGAAGTGTTTTAGATCGTCATTATGGTCAGTAATGACGACGAGTCACTTGTAGACATTTAAGTCGTTTGCGAGTTGATCGAGTCGCGTGTAGACATTTAAGTCGTTTGCGAGTTGATCGAGTCACGTGTAGACAGTTAAGTCATTTAGCGAGCTGATCGAGTTGTTACAACTGTCGCGTTTAGACATTTAAGTCGTTTGCGAATTGATCGAGTCGCGTGTAGATAGTTAAGTCGTTTAGCGAGCTGATCGAGTTGTTATAACTATCGCGTTTAGACATTTAAGTCGTTTGCAAATTGATCGAGTCGCGTGTAGACTGTTAAGTCGTTTAGCAAGCTGATCGAGTTGTTACAACTGTCGCGTTTAGACATTTAAGTCGTTTGCGAATTGATCGAGTCGCGTGTAGACCGTTAGTCGTTTAGCGAGCTGATCGAGTTTTTACAACTGTCGCGTTTAGACATTTAATTCGTTAGCGAATTGATCGAGTCGCGTGTAGACAGTTAAGTCGTTTAGCGAGCTGTTCGAGTTGTTACAACTGTCGCGTTTAGACATTTAAGTCGTTAGCGAATTGATCGAGTTTTGACAACTCTCGCGCTTAGACATTTAAGTCGTTTGCGAATTGATCGAGTTATAACAACCTTGGTTTGTTACGCCGTGATTGGGAGTATGAATATACGGCTCCACTCCCCCCATTTTTTGGAATAGGGGGGCAACTGAACTCGTTCGAAAACGAGCTGCCTACGTACCCTTTGAAGGGATCAAGTCGCGCCGTAGTTCAAGTCAAATGACTTAGTATTTTTTAGCAATAGTACTTCTTTAGATGTCGCGCATTCCAGGAACACGGGATCATCTCGCCTTTCATGTTAGCGATTTCGTAGACGCCTGGACGGACTACCTTTGTGATCTGGTAAGGTCCTTTCCAGTGAGCGCCAAGCTTGCCGGCATTTATCTCGACCGTATTCTGAAAAACCCCGCGAAGGACGAGGTCTCCTTCGTAGAAACGCACTTTAGAGTTGTAATACTTGGCCGCATGAATTTGATATTCGGTCATTTTTATAAGAGCTCGGTCGCGCCTTTCGTTGATGAGGTCGAGTTCATCGAGCATGAGAAGATGATTAAGACCTTCCTGTTCGGGAAGCAATCGTCGACGAACTCCTGGGAAATGGACCTCGGGAGGAATTACACATTCTGTTCCGTAGACGAGGACGAAAGGTATCTCGCCCGTAGCGCGACGAGATGTGGTTCGATAAGACCATAAAACGCCTTCGAGTTCATCTGCCCAACGGCCCTTCTTAGCATCGAGTCGAGTCTTAAGCCCGTGAATAACTGTTTTGTTCGAGGCCTCCGCCTGACCGTTGCCTTGTGGGCAGCAAGGTGTCAACTTGCTGACTCTTATCTTCCATTTGTCGCAGAAAAGTTCAAATTTCTTGGAGATGAACTGTGAACCGTTGTCAGTCACTATCTCGTAGGGCAGGCCGTGTCGACAAATGATATTCTTCCAGACGAAGTTTTTGACATGCTTGTCCTTGATCGATCTGAATGCCTCCGCCTCTGTCCACTTAGAAAAATAATCCGTTAGGACTAACAGATATCGCTTCTGCCGAGATGGGTGGAGCAGTCCTACGATGTTCATTGCCCACCTCATGAAGGCATAAGGCGAGGTGACCAAGCTCAAAAACTCTGTAGGTAGATGGATGTAGGGACCATGGCGTTGACATTTCTCGCATTTTGCCGTGAACAGCTCGCAGTCTTTTATCATTGTTGGCCAGAAATATCCATGTCGTTTAATTCGAATGGCGAGTGAGCGACCTCCCGAATGGTTTCTGCAGAATCTGCTATGAACTTCGCGCATTATCTTGCGAGTTGCTTCACCCTCGACGCAGACGAGGAGTGGTCCAGACTGTCGCCACTTGAAGACTTCCCCGTGGAACAGAATGAAACGCGATGGCTGCGCCTTTAGCTTGCGAGCCGCCTATTTGTCTTAAGGCACTTCGCCGTCTGCAAGATACCCGCGAATGTCAGCCATCCACTTAGTATCACAACCATAAACTGTAGTCTCGTCGTCAATGGAAATGTTGGCGATTTTATGCGCTGGTGGCGGCTACTCGCTATTCGGGTAAGCGTCCTCTGGCAATTCATCGAGCTGTTCGGGGAGAAGACCATGGTTAAAATTCGTATTGCCAGGGTCTAGCCTATTATTTTCTGTCATTACATCCGTTGTTTCGTCTGCCCTGACTACGTCGGACTTGTCGAGATCCATCGGATCTGTCGAGGGGCGAGTGGGCGAGCTGTTGTTTGGATCCGCCCTTCGCTTTGTGGCCTGAGATCTCGTCAGTACGTTGACTTCCCTAGCGAGTTCGATACTTGGCTTTTCGATGAACTCAACCCGGACGATTCTTTGAAGATCTTGTCGGGCTGCGCCGATGAGCCGAGTGAAGCGAGTGCATCTGCTTGCGAGTTCTCTGCCCTTGGAATTCTTGTTAAGGTAAAGAACTCCAAATTCGCCATCAACGTCTTGACGAGTGCAAGGTATGCCTCCATGCGTTCGTCTTTTGTTGCGTATTCGCCGTTAAACTGATTCACGACGAGTTGCGAGTCGCAAAAGGCTTCTATCCTTGTCATATTAAGAGCTTTAGCCAATCAAAGACCCGCGAGTAAGGCCTCGTATTCTGCCTCATTGTTTGATGCTCTGAAGCCAAGGCGGAATGACTGTTCCAGAGATTCTCCGTCTGGTGACGACAGTCGAATGCTTACTCCCGATCCATGCTTAGATGACGAGCCGTCGACATGTAACTGCCAGATTTGGGATGAGTCTTTATTATCGCTTTCTGACGAGGCCGTCGCCTCCAGTAGTTCGATTAGAAAATCGGCCAACACTTGTGCCTTGATTGTCGTCCTACTTCGATACTCGATATCGAACTCGCTTAATTCGATTGCCCACTTTGCGAGTCGCCCAGACTGAGTTGGGCTGTGGAGAACAGCTCGTAGCGGAAAGGTACTGAGAAGCACGATCGAATGCGATTGGAAATAAGGTCGGAGTTTGCGAGCGGACATAATAACCCCGAGTGCTAATTTCTTGGTCAGGGGATATCTTGTTTCTGCATCGGTTAAGGATTTACTGACGTAGAAAACTGGCTTCTGCTCTGTGTCGTCTTCGGGAATTAGAACCCCAGTAACTGCCGAGGCGGAGACCACAATGTAAAGGTAGAGCAGTTCGCCAGTTACGGGTTTGGTCAAAACAGGCGGAGTCGCGAGATATTGCTTCAATCTCTGGAAGGCTTCTTCACATTTTTCTGTCCACTCGAAGGCCTGTCGAGCCGGCCCCTTCTTATCCTTAAGCGTTTCGTATAAAGGCAAGCATTTGTCAGTAGAGCGCGAGATGAATCTGTTCAATGCTGCGACTCTTCCTGTCAATCGTTGTACTTCTCTTTTTGTTTTAGGCGAGGCCATCTGGATTAACGCATGGATTTGCTTCGGGTTTGCTTTGATCCCGCGACGAGTAACCATATAGCCGGGGAACTCGCCTGATGTTACGCCGAAACGACACTTAGCCGGATTCAGCTTCATGTTATACTTGTTTAGTAGCGCAAAGCATTCTGCGAGGTGGCCGACATGGTCTTTTTCTTCGAGCGATTTGACGAGCATATCATCTATGTAGACCTCTATTGTCTTGCCGAGGAGTCCTTCGAACATCCTGTTCACCAATCGCTGATAAGTAGCCCCAGCGTTCTTAAAGCCGAATGGCATGACCTTGTAGCAATAGATCCCGCGATCTGTAATGAAAGATGTTTTATCGCGATCGCCGGGATGCATAAAAATTTGATTGTAGCCAGAGAACGCATCCATAAATGATAGCAGCTTGTTCCCGGATGTCGACTCGACGAACCGGTTGATATGAGGAAGAGGGAAACTGACTTTTGGGTATGCCTTGTTTAAATCCGTGAAGTCCACACAAACTCGCCACTTGCCACTCTTCTTCTTCACAACGACTGAATTTGCGAGCCAATCCGGATATCTGACTTCGGCGATCGAACCGGCTCGCAAGAGTTTCTCTACTTCGTCGTTCACCGCTTGAGCTCTGTCCGGCCCGAGTCGCCTTCGCTTCTGTTTTATGGGTTTGAAAGTCGAGTCTACATTCAACTCATGACTGATGATTCCGATTTCAATCCCGGGCATATCCTTTGCGGCCCATGCAAAAGTGCTAACGTTCCTCTTAAGGAAGCTGACGAGTTCGAGCCTGACGATTTCATCAAGCGTTGCGCCAATCTCCACGCACTTATCCGGGAACTCATCGTTAATGCAAACCGATATGACGGGTTCGCATGTCGGACCCGCACCTTCCTCTTCGGCGGCTTCCGCGATCTGTAGTTGCTACAAAACGTGCGAAATTTCCTTGACGGGCTCCCTGTCCGTTTTGAGCTTTTTTCGTGGCTCGCTCGGAATGGGCACTGTCGCCTGATTTCTTAGTTTGTGCGCGGTCATGAAGCAAGACCGCAACGCCGACTGACTCCCTCTGATTGTTTTAATCCCAATTTTTGTTGGAAACTTAAGGCAGAGATGGTACGTCGAGGCGACGGCATACATCGAATTGAGCCAAGGGGTTCCCATTATCACGTTGTAAATAGCCGGGTTGTCCGATACCGCGAACTCCACTATTTTTGTTACTCCTTCCGCACATACTGGAAGTTTGATTGTTCCGAGTGTCATTGTCGTCTCGCCATTGAATCCGGTCAAAGGTTTGGGATAGGATTCGACTTGAGCGAGGTCGATTTCCATACGCTTAAGAGCATCAATGAAAATGATGTCGACTGTGCTTCCAGTATCGATCAAAATGCGACCTGTGTCCCATCCTACGATGGCGAGTCGGATGACAAGTGGGTCGTCGTGAGGTTTGTCGATATCATCGATCTCATTTTCTTCGAACTGGATGACATCGTTTGGGAACTTGGACGGCATGGGTTTGTTCGCTCCTACCTCAGCTCGTCTTTGATAGGCCTTGATTGACGAGATTGTATTTGAACAATAGCGCGAGATGCCCATGATCATGTTGCAGACTTTTTGTTTCAAGCCGATCCGGCCATCACTATTGTTTTGCCGGCCGAGGTGGACCTCGTCGTTATTCCGCCTGTCCCGTTTGTTATTCTTGCTATTGTCCGCAGACGGACTGTCTCCTTCTCTTGCATCGTCGAACTGCTCGAGCTGGAAATCGTTAACACTTATATTTCCTCTGAGATCTCCGGCGGCTAGCTTCGCTGCGAGTCGCATACCGAGCACTCGGCAGTTAGCCGTCGAATGTCCGACCATTTTGTGCAAGTCGCAATATGCGGATTCGTCGTAAGGTGAGTTCCTAATCCACGTATTGCCGTTATTACGACCCGGAGTGCCATTTCCGCGACCTCACCCCCTTCCTCGACCGAAGTCGGGCGAGTCCACCTGGTAGTTATGGGTACCCTTAAAACCTCCCTCGTGCTGCACGAAGTTGCCTGGCTTCTTCTTTGTTGCAGCTGGGGCTTCTCGCGGATTGGGAACTTTGGCCTTCCCGTACTTTTGGCCCAACGCTCTGGTTTCATTCTCGCTTTTTGTGAAGCCATTGGCGCGATGAAGCGCATCCTGAATAGACGAGGGCTCGTTGATCGTCATCTCCTTTCGGAAATCCGAGTCGTACCACAGGGCTTTTTGAAGCGCGCTCAGTGCGGACTGGTCGTCAATCCTCTTCACCTGAGTAAGCATCACCTTAAAGCGTTCGATGAAAACTCCCAAGGGTTCGCTAGCCGCTTGCGAAATGGTGTAGAGATCAGCCTCGGACGTCCTGCGCTTGATTAAGATCGCGTACTGCTTTAGGAACGCTTCTGAGAGCTGCGCGAAGCTGTCGATTGAATTCTTCTTCATTCCCGTGAACCAATACAGAGCTGCTCCCTTGAGGTGCTCCACGAAGAGGAGGCAGCAACCAACGTCGATTTCGTCGAGTCGGAAATTGGCTCGCCCCATAGCGATTGAGAAAGCCCTAATGTGCTCCGTGGGGTCGCCCTTTCCATCATAAATTGGAAGCCCCGGATCGGATAGACGCGCCTTCGTTATTCGCGCGGTGAAAGGAGTAGTGCGAGCTTCTTCGAGGACGCGGTCGATTTCTGGCGCCTTGCTGGTGGCGCGATGGACCTGTGACCTCATGTCCTTAAGATCGCGAGCTGTCTGCTGCATGATGTCTTTCAGCTCGTCCATTTTCCTTTGCTGCGAAGCGATAGCTCCGCGATTGGTCGGGGCTTCGGCCTGCTCCATCCATCGCGTATTCTCTGCGATTTCGCCCTTATCCCGACTTTGGACGCGACTGGTCGGCCGACTGGGTCGAGTGGTTCCGAATTCGCGTCCTTCTAGATCATCCGCGACTGCAACTACACCTCTAGTTGCATCTGCGACGAGGACGGCCCCGTCTCTGAGAGGCGTATGATCTTCGCGAGTCCCGCGAGCTGAAGGCGAGGCCGCTGGAGAGAAGTTAAGAGCGATCGGGGTGATGTGACGTATAGCCTTGTGAGGTAGGCCTTGAGACTGACGAGCTGTCGACAACGCTTTGATCTCGGCGGTAAGGTTGTTGTTGATAGTTTCCTGGTTCTGCGATTACTTGAGCAACTGCTCGAGCATTGCTTTAAGCTGATCGAAAGCGGCCGGTGTTGCCAGGTCGGCCGAGTTTGTATTGGCGGTCGCTTGGTTTCCTGTAGGGATAGATCTGCCCGCTTCCGCCTCCAATGCGGACTAGCTGCTTGCGTTTGCCTGCCCACTCTCGGCGAGCTCCCTTGGATCTGAACCACCTTCGGTTTCTGGAGATTGCGGGTTCGTTATTGACATCTTGGCGAATTCGTCTAAGCGTTTGCTTCGTGTATAAAGCTAGTGTTGCGAGTAGACCCCCCTCCTTCTAGCGCCAAATTGTGCGAGCTGGAATTATTGCACAATAGAATTTGTGAGGATTCTTCGAATTAGAGCTTCTTTAGGGTTTCAAACACTTAGAGAAGATTGCGAATTAATTAGGGTTCTTAGAAGTTCTTAGTTATCAAGATCAGAGCTATTATTTGTCTTATTATCACCTAGAAAAATCTGATCCCCTCAAATGAGGGGAGTACATGTTTATTTATAGAAATACAACTTGGTTGAGGCAAACAGTGATGAGCCGCTAATGGGCCTCTATCTTCTGGACTTTGACCGTTGGACTGGTTGGCGAAATACGACGTCGTTTTAGGCTTATCGATTCTTCTAGGGGAGATTTGATCCCTACACTCATGCTCTCACAGCCTAATAGTTTAACACATGCCATATAATCCACACGTGTCCTATTCTTCCCGCTCATTGTTACTTAGATTTTGACAAATGTTTAATTACTTTTCTCAGATGGTCTGAGAGTCAGACTTTACATTAAAATCAAAATATTAGTATAAGCTAAGGATGTTACATGCACATGCTTATATGGCTAGACCAGTTTCCAGTAATTTACATAACCATTTTTAGCTAGGATTGTGCAAGAACCGGTCGGTTCTATGTACAGCTTGCAACTTTTTTGGGAACAAACACAGTTTTGTTATCTTGACATGCACGCAACACGTCGGTTTTGTCTCCTCTCAGTTCTCGCTTCCAAAGTCTTCCGAAAGAAAGTAATGACTCTTCAACAAGCAAAGTATTTTTTCTTATGTATAATTCTCTTTTCTCAGACGAGTATACAAGACATAGTCCTAGCTAGACTCCGAAGTAGGGGAAGAAAACGATCAAGGACATAGAAATACGTATGAATAGTATAACGACCAAGTTTGTGAACATTACCGAATTATAGGATCAAAAGTTGTATAAAGGGTTTGTAGTGGCCTGAACGATATATTAATTGACATGTTACTTTTAATTTAAAAGAATTCTTTAAAAGTAAACAATACAAGCTTAGACCATCGACCATAGAAAATATTGAGAAAATAAATAACTAAATAAATAAATAACGCATTCACTATAGGAAATACACACTACTAACACGCACCGACCATTTTATTGTGCAAGCAAATAGTGCTCCAACCTTGTGAATGGACCTACAGAAATAACGTTATTAGGTGACCTAGCTTTTGTAGACAATTGAAACCAAAACGACGCGTAGTTTTTCGGCAACAAATTAAACGGCACCACATTAGGCATCATAGTCTCGTCAGGGGTCCAACGACGATGTCATCTTGTAACGGCTATATTGTTTTGCTAAATTATAACGGCTATATGAAGATGTTTTGTTATGGCGTACGAGCTTATAGATGTAATTTTTTTTCTTGTGTTTTTAATATATAACCGGAGTACGGTATTTAACATTTATACAATTCAAGTGAAAACTATTCATACTAGAGTTTTTCTTATAACCATAATGCGATATGAGATTTTACCATGTGACATTGTAATATACATATAAATGTATATTAATGTAGTCCTAGAATACACCATTCACTAAATTTTTAATGGGTGTAAACTTTAAAGCATGCCATGTTTTCAACTAATTAAACAAAAGTGATCTATAATCTTTCGATTAGGGAAATTTTTTAAAAGACTATATGTAACATCCTTATCCCGGGTCACCAGGCTCCGGTAGATATGTTATTGGATAATCAATAAATACGCATCAACAAACGTAAAAGTTTGAGATGTTTTTATTAAATATGGGTAAACGAACAACAATGATGAAATACTAAAACGGAATCAATGAAAATCAAAGTCGCATTTTAAAATATCAAATTCTGAAATAAACGAAAACGTAGCATTTCCCAAATAAGCATCCCACCGGTATAAGCTCCTATTCCATCTCATCACCTGAAAAAAGGAAAAAGAAGGGGTACTTAATAACATGACGATACATTTATATCATATGTTAGTTTGGTTGCATGTTTTGTATATCATGTGGGCAGGGACGACCCTCTCTCACTGAGCAACTTGTTATATCATGATTAGAGCTAGTTATACCAAGGTACACCAAACCAGGGTAGATCCTCATTCCAAAACCAAACCGTTTACACCACCGTTAAACCTAACATGATATGTTATGCACTCCTTCACCTTAGAAATTCAAAAGACAAACAAAGCACGGAAAAGCAATTACAAATCTCCATAAACACAAAATGGAGTTAGGCTTCGAATAACCTTTCCATTTTAGGAAACTTTCCTTTTTGGAAAAGTTTATAATTTGGGAAATTTTTTAAATCGGAAAACTTTCCTTTTCGAGAAAGTTTCTAATCCATAAAACTTTTTTTTTTGGAAAACTTCCAATTCTAAAAGCTTCCTAATTTGAAAGTCGGTTAACCCGAACCGGACCAACCAGTAAACCTAAACCAGACCAACTGGTTAACCGGAACCGGACCAATTGGTTAACCCGAACCGGTCCATTTAGGGTTTCCCATAAACCGGTCTGGTTGGTTTCCCTAAACCGAACTAGGGTTTGAGTTGTTACTTTGAGTTGGTTTCCTTAGCAACAACGACGGGTAGGGTTTCTCCGAAACCCTTCAATGGTTCGACGTTGACTTGACGGCAGCAGCAAACGTAGCAGCGACGCCTCCGATCACACAGCGACTCGGTCTAACCTTACAACGAGTCCTTCCTGAAATAGTGGTCGATTCGTCGACAATATTCTCTCCTCCGATCTCGGCGACGATCGGATCCTCTACGGCCACAACCACAGACGTGATGTGTTTACCACGAGGGCGGCCTCGTTTCTCTTCGCAACCACTGGATCTCCTTCTCCCTCTTTCACCCCGATCGGAACCTTCTCTCTTTCGGTCACAACACTCGGCGATTCTTTGCTCACGGGAACAACGAACAAAGCTTCCTCTCCAACGACGGCATGACTATGTCGACGATTGTATGCGGCGGCGGCGTCATGGTGGCAATTTGGCAGAGTTTCGCTAGGGTTATCGATCACTAACCCTCCCACCTCCTTCTCCTTCTCTTTATATAGAGAAATGAAAGTGAACCCTAGGTCTCCACCTTTGTAGGCCTCTTCTAAATAGGCTTCTTCCTTATAGATTCAGTTCATTTCTTGTGGGTTTGGGATAGAGATGTTACACTATATATAAAAGGCAATTACTCCTCCACAAGTTGGAACCACTAATTTACTACCAATATATGGTTAAGATTTGTAGTTGGTGGGAATTCGAACACTGATATCCTTCAAGGGGGGAATTACTAAAAAATGATCCACAATTTGAATCCATTAACAAATATAGACCCCTTATGTTAGGTTTGGCAAAACTAACCCAAGAGGGCTGTGAAAAGACAATTATGGGTCTAATGAACAATAAAAAAATCGTGTAACCAAATGAAAATGATACCCCTCTGAAGTATACTTTTCAAGAATAGAGTATGCGAGTAGTGTTCCGATAGAAGTCTATCAAGTAGACTACAAATGAAGTCTGTAAGCATCTTTGTAGACTTCTTTGGACGTCTACTGGATAATTAATCAAAATATTTAAATTAACTAATTAAAATAAATAGTTTGATTGAAATATTATATTTATGAAAAACTAAAAACAAATCTGATGTACGAAAATAAATTTTAGAGTAAATTCAAACAAATTAAACTTGGTGAGACAATATAGATTGTAATGGAATATATAGTAATAATGAAAATGTATACTAAATACATACATGAAATACATGAAATCTTCCATATGACCATATGTTTAGATATTGATGAGGTGATATGTTGGTAGTTATATTTACTTGATATTTATGAGTTTATGGTTGTAATTGTATAGGTTTAGTGAGGTTTGATATTACTAGTTGGAAACATGTTTTTACGCGTAGGGTTAGAATTAGGGTTTATAATTTTTATATTGAACAAGTGAAATTTGTATAAAAGTGTTAAATTGTGAATACATGAATGTGAATGTTTGAGGGTTTGATACATGGTTTTGTTTTGGTTTTTGAATAATCAATTGGAAATAATAAAACTAGGTTTTCAGGAGTAGATTTGTAATGAAGTTTATTCCGTCTAGCAGACTTCTAGTGAAGTCTACATAGCGTTTAAGGTTTCGTTCAGAGTTTAGGGTTGAGTAGACTACTAATGAAGTCTGCTGATGAAGTCTACTAAAAGTGTACTGCATTTTTCACATGAAGTCTACTAAATAAAAATATATAACCTACTAATTGAAAAAGACAAACCGAGTAATTGAACCAAACCGAAAAACTTAACCTACCTATAAAAACCAAAAAATTGTTGTTTAGTGAAAATAAAACCCTAGCCTCCATTGTAATATTACGCATCTCCTCTCCGACGCATCTTCTCGTCTCCGCCGAATCTCCTCCCCTCCTCTCCTCTCCTCTCCGCCGAATCTCCTCATCTCCTCTCCGCCGAATCTCCTCATCTCCTCTCCGCCGAATCTCCTCTCCTCTCCGCCGAATCTCCTTATATCCTCTCTGCCGAATCTCCTCCACCTCTCCTCTCCGCCGAATCTCCTCTCCTCCTCTAATATCCGCCGCATCTCCTCTCCTCCTCTCCGATGCATCTCCTCCTCTTTTCTCTTGGTAAGCACATCTCTCTAACTCTTTTCTTCTCAAACTTCTCTTCCTCTTGCTTTGATAACTCTTCTTATTGTTTTAAATGGACAAAAACGTTTCTCAATGACTCGAAAATGTTGGGGTTTTTAATGTAGATCTTTAAAATTTTTGAATGTTTGGATTTTTGAATTTAGTGTAGATTTTTAACCCATTTTCTTAATTTCTGTTTGGATCTTCGTTTTACAGGGCTTGAGACCAAAAAGTGTAGTAGCAAACTTTGTCGGTTAGATTACAATTGCAGACTTCTGTCGTAGACTAAATCAGTAGACTTCTGCGATAGACTTCAGGTAAAGTCTTCTTTCGTAGACCTTACTTACCATGACATAATTGACATTCACTTGGATGAATTTAACTGTTTTCTTATGTGAATTGGAGTATTGTTGAAGTAACTGAAGTATTTATTTGGAGTATTGTTGAAGTAACTGAATTTAATTGGAGTATTTATTTAAATGCTTTTATGAAATTTTATGTTCGTAACAACGAACTTAGATTGATATGTGTTCATTTTTACAACTTGTTGTTTTCCTTGTTGCTTGTGTCTTTATTTACGATTGGTGTTAAAAAAGTTTATACGACTTGTTGTTTTTCTTGTTGTTTTGTTTCTTAAGCTTTGCTCTGTATATAGTTTTTTAGTGAGTCATTATGCTTTGACACAATCAATTAATGGTTGGATTTTGATTGGTTTGTATGAAATAATGATAAAACAGGGATTGAGCTATTGGCATATCAACAATTGAAGCAGCAACAATAACAAAGCAAGAGAAGCAAGAAGTACTCCAAAGACGAACGATTAAATGTGGCTCCGACCGAATATTTGTTCATCGAGATTTTGCATAGGATTTCGGAGCATGGTGAAGAAGAAGAAGAAGAAGAACAATTCTCTACTAGCTTCATTAAATTTAAAGTACAGTACAAGTCTAATGAGTCACTTTGTAAAAAACAACTCTTCATCAAAACCAAGTTCTTCGTACATTGTGATTTTCAGTACTTGCAACATATGTTCCGTCTCTTATATTGCTCTTGGTCTTAGGCACTTACCCAACCCACTAAAGCTGCATAAATCATTATACGTTTTCCAGAAAATCTACTTTTGGCCATGATCAATACTAACATAATTTGTTTGAACCCAAAAAATGATTTGAATAGTTCTTTACTTCTAGAATTACAATTCACCAAATAAAGAAAGTCCAAAACAAGTTGAAACAGAACGGTCTCGGTCTCACCATATAATCATCTCAACATATAAACAAAACTGCCATGACCTGTCATTCTCCTTGTGTAGCATATAATAGTCTTGTACCATTTCGACAAGTTCACCATGTGTACAGTCCTTACTCACATATATCATTCTTCCTCCTCTCTCTTTATCCACAACAAACTCCCATGAACTGTCATTCTTTACCCATTCACCAAAAACAATAGGTAATTGAGCCGTCTGTTACAAAACATATAAAAACACATTAGCGTAACGTCTAACAGTCGACGTCTACTCTAAACATACTTCATAAGTAGTTTACGCAAATGAGCTAAGTACTAGCCAAACAAGAAAATTAATTTTTCACATGAATATTGAACCAAATCGTGACCAACTTATACAGTAGGACACCAAGTACACAACACGCAATTGATACCAAAAGAATATAAAAAGTTCATTATACATAAGTCGAAAATGCATTTTTAAAACAATTTAACTAATAGACTTCCACAACAGTTTACTCTAAGCAGACTTCATGTGTAGTCTACGCAAATGAGCTAAGTACTAGCCAAACAAGAAAATTGATTTTTTACATAAATATTGCACCAAATCGTGACCAACTTATACAGTAGGACACCAAGTACACAACACACATATGATACCAAAAGAATATTAAAAGTTCATTTTACATAAGTCAAAAAAATACATTATACATAAGTGAAAAATGTACTTTTAAGAAAAATTGTAAATAGACTTCCAAAGAAGTTTACGAAGTAGACTACGGAGGAAGTCTATCAATGGGTTACTTTTGCAATTACGGCATACAACATAGTAGACTTCACCTGAAGTCTATTCAGTCTGCATACATCAGTTGAAGTCTACTCTTACAATTTTGGTTAATTTAGCATTTGACCACAATGTTGAATTTTTTAGTGTAGACTTCATCACGTCTACAATATGGAAAAGTTAGTTTTGCAATTGACTATTCTTTGACTTTTAGAGTAGACTTCATATGTAATCTACCAACAGACATTAGACTGCAAAATGCCATCTACGTCTGATAACAAACTTCATACGAAGTCTACTCTAAAAGTCAGATTAGATTTGCAATTGACCAAAATTTGACTTTTTGAAGTAGACTTCATTTGCAGTCTACCTACAATGCAGACTTCGTCTGCAATCTACTCTGAATTGTGGGTTAGTTTTAGGGTTGACCAATTTCTCGACGGTAGACTTCACGTGAAGTCTTCTCAGAGAGTAGACTTCATGAAGTCTACCTTTATATGCTTATGTTGGTCAATTGTTCGAGAAAATGGTCAACCACAAAACTAACCTAACCATACAAAGTAGACTTCAAACGAAGTCTACAGTCAACGTCAAACTTTAGTCAATTGTAAAATTGGCCTACATTATTTGACAGAGTAGACGGCATATGAAGTCTATTTGCAGTAGACTTCACATGAAGGCTGCTAGAGAAGTCAAAGTTTTTGTCAATTGTAAAACTAACCTCGCTTTTAAGAAGACTTCACACGAAGTCTACGCGGATATTTTTTGTTTCCAAATGGAACGCGTAGACTGCACATGAAGTCTGTTCCGATATTTTTTCTTAAAAGGTCAATTGCAAATCTAACATTTTGTTGACCAGTAGACGTCAGATGAAGTCTATTATCGCAAAACAGTTTTGGAATTTGCGAATTCACCAATCTCCCCCGTTTGAGCTCGTTTTTGGCTTCGTCGACCACCGAAAACTTCCTATTCCACCGGTTAAGAAGAAGCCCAAACGTTGTCTATGCAAAAACCGCAAGAGAAACTTGAGGATATGAGAGAAAAAAAATAAAACAAAAATTAGGGAGAGTTTTTGATGAAATTGAAGAGGAAATGGAGGGTGATGAGAATATGAGAGAGGAGGTTGGGCATTTACAGTTTATTACACGGTTTTGTAAGCATTTAGAGCTCAATTTTTGGTTGTTCATGGTGGTTGAAGAATTGAAGAACATGGCAATTTCGTAAATATGATGAAGATTTGAGGTTAGTTTTGTCTTTTTAGTAAATTCTGATTTTTCAAAAAAAAAAAATTGAACTTATGGCATTTTTGTGAATAATTGAAGATGGTAGGGATATTGTTGTGAAAAGTGGGTAAATTTGAAATGGAGAAAAATGGGGGTTAGGTTTGGAGTTGACAACAAATTAACGGATCATTTTTGTAAAGGTCCCATCCTTCAATATGACAAAATTTTCATCACTCTAACTTGTGGAGGGATGAAATTCGTATTTGGTGGAATTCGAAAACTGATGTTGATCAATTAAACAAATCTTTCATGACTTTAAAGTATACCAGACCAATACCCTTGATTATTTGTTTTGTGTATTGATTCAAACCTCTTTTGCTTTCTTTCTTAGAAATTATTTTTATTTGAAGAACTCAATATGCATTCCCCATAAAATATCAAATAGAAAGTAGAGTATACCTAACACCTAATCCATGATAGAGCCAAATGTCGACAAATAATCCTACAAAATTTGGAGCTTATAATGAACTCAAAAAGACAACACACAAACGAAAAAAGGAGAAAATAAACTAGCCTTAGGAGAACCCGACGAATATTTGTAGATAAACGTCACGTTTCATCGAAGCTAACTTGTTAATTTGTGTTTCGTTTTTATCCAATGGTTTTCTAGAAACTGCTTTTTAAAATATTTAGTTGTTAATTTTAGTAATAGATCTTTGAGAAATAAATAAATATATGGGAAGATTGGTTTAATATTCCAAAAATTTTGTAAAATTTGAAAATTAACCTTTGTTTAAAAAAGTTTGAAAACTAACATTTTTGTTTCTAAAAAAAAGAATATATATTCTGATAATTCAAACTTTTTTTTATATCATTTTCGAAATTAATTTGATCTAGATATTTAGAATATATTATGGAAACAATAAATTTGATTTATATATTTAGCATTTCCTTGGGCTATTTAATGATCTCAATTTTTTTCTCCCGAAGTAAGCAAGACTCTCTGGTTTTGAATTTGATACCTATTTGTGTATATGTATAAAGAGTTTGGTGTATATATATAAAGAGTTTGGAGCTAGTACCATTTATGGCTCACTATTATATGAAATGGTTTTTGATTTATGCAATTACAAAGTTTAAAACTAAAGACACAACTCAAGTAAAATGTTTAAGAAAAGACAAGAAGTACAATATGCAGATTAAACGTATTGAATATCAAACTTATTAAACCATAAAAAGTACTAAAACAAACTTATTAAACCATAAAAAGTATTGAAACATAGAAACATCAAATTCCTAATCAATGAAAACATAGCAAATCAAATCCCAATGAAACTGATGAAGAATCAAATCTTATATTCCCTTTTTAAATGGTAACTAAAATGATGGTTTCTGTAAAATAAAATTTAATCTAAACAAACTTCCTCATTTTAGGTGACCCAAAAAAAAATTTCCTCATTTTAATTTTTGTACTATTAAAATTTATTTATTTTCATTTTTTATTAATATTTACAAGATTGATTTAAATATGGAAAATGTTATTTTTCAAAAAAATCTTAAAAGGGGTTAGTTTTCAAAACAAAAAAGATTTTGAGAATATTAATACAAATTTCCTCTAAATATATTGGAGAGATACATCAAATCTTTTAATACCTATGTATTGTCCGTGTGTCATCCATTCTTGCTGGCACACGCTTGGCGTCAAACATTGATTGATCTTTTCGTCTTTAGCCCAGATTGTTATTAACATCATATTAAGTAGTTCAACAAATGATAAAAAATAATACTTTTTAGGGTTTTCTCAAAAAAACCTTTTTCTGCAAAATTACCTTTTTTTGCAAAATTACCCTTTATCTTAATAAAAATGCAAGTTAATCTATTCAACTCGGTAGTCACCCATAATATAGCCCTCACATGTGTATATGTTTTTGAATCCGTTTAGGACCGAGTATTTATCTTCAAAACTACATCGTTCTATTCATTTTAATTAAAAAAAAAATGCATCTGTCGAGATTCGAACCCATGACTAGTAAGAGGATGACTGGTTTAACAGCAACGAGTGCGGGTACGGTTGCAAGAGTTTGCGGAAGCGGACGGTAGCAGTTTTAAGCGTTATGAAGCGATTTAGATGATTGGCATAGTGGTTAGAAATAGGTGTGTTTGCGGGATATTTATGACTGGTTGACTAGTGGTTGCATAGCGGTTAAACAATAAATTAACAATATAAACAAATTAAATAATTATAAAAAATATCAAAAATCATATTATTATAAATAAAATATAAAATTATTAATTCAATAAAATTAAATATTGAATAATCATGTATATGATATTTATATTATTATTATTTTGGATGAAAATTATGAATATAACAGAGAAATTTTTTTTTTTGTAGATTAATATTATATATAAAATTTTTGTTTGTTAGATTTATATATATTTGTGATCGTAATTTATAATAGATTACTAATTAAAAATGTCAAATTGTTTATATATTTCATTATTATAATATTCAAATCTTGATTGTAAAATTTATTATAAATTTTAGGATTTTTAAATTGATTTTATTTTATTTTTTAATAAAAAATAAATCCACCCGCAACCGCCAGCAACCGTAAACGCTCGAGGAAAACAACTTTTGGTTTTGAGCGATAAAAAGCGCTAGAAAACGTTTTTCATGATTGTTGTCAAACACTAGGAACCGCTACCTCCCGCAAACGTTGTGTTTGTGGGTGGTAGCGGGTGTACCAATCAAGCCCTAAGACTTACGAGCAACACACAACCACTTCGCTACTAACAACTTTGTTAAGTTCACAAACACATATGTATATAGCCAACAACCAATATCTCTTATCTCTCCTCTGTAACGATGAAATCCGTTTCTTCTATGTTCGTCCTCAAGCTCCAAGAAAGGTATTTCTAGCCCTTGTTATATGGCGATACATAGAGTAACGAAATCGGCATCGATCTTCAGTCCCCGATTACTCGAATCTTACTCAAATCTGAATATCGTCATAGCTCTCTACCCTTTCTTATCTAATCTCTCGTCGAAAAATTGCAAATGGCAAGCTGATTTCGCCTCTGTTGCTGATGCTATGCCGCCGATTTCGCTTTCCTCAACGTTGGATTGAAATCTGGGAATGGGTTCTCGTTGAAGTCGTAAAATCCTATTATATATTAAGTTTATAATTTAACGTAAATTTAGCTTGGCAAAATGGTTGCATATTTTCGGTTTGTCTGTGAGGTCATGGGATCGAATCTTGAAAAATGCATTGTTTTGTTCTGTTTAAAATGATCAAAACGATGTAGTTTTGAAGACAAATACATGGTCCTATACATATTCAACAACCTATATACAGGTAAGGGCTATATTATGGGTGACTATTGAGTTGAATAAATTGAGTTGCATTTTTTTAAGTTGAATGGTAATTTTGCAAAAAAAATCTTTGTCGAGGGTTTTTCTGCATAAAACTCTACTTTTTACCATCTAAATACCTCGTTACTGGAAATTCTTAGCAAAAACTGTCACATCCCGGTTTCAGTGAATATGTGGTTCATGCGAATAGACTTAAGAGAATTGATTTGGCTACCCATATCACCAAAGTGCATTTAGGTTTTCCGTCACATAGATTGAAAGAACTCCAGAGTTAAGCGTGCTTGAGCTCGAACAATTTCAGGATGAGTGACTTACTGGGAAGTCATTTCCAGTACCGTGTGAGTGAGGAAAAAACACGGGGAAAGATCGCGTGATGATTTTAAGGAACAGTAAAACAAGACTTGCGATCCTCCATAACTAATGCATAGACCGTCGGAGAATGTGGGCCCACGGGCCAAGAGTGGACGGGGACCCATGGATAGGGCGGTCGGGCGTTACAAGTGGTAACATAGCGAATCCTGACTACTGTGTGAGTCAGACTGTCGGGGTGAACGAGTTTGGTACGCGCAACGAGGATGTTGCGATCAGTTAGTGGGGTGATTGTGACATCCCAGTTTAAGTGAATTTGTGGTTCATGCAGAGATGCTTAAGAGAATTGAATTGACTACGTATATCACCAAAGTGCACTTATCTTTTCCGTTACAGGGATTGAAAGAACTTCAGAGTTAAGCGTGTTTGAGCTGGAGCAATTTCAGGATGGGTGACCTACTAGAAGGTCATTTCCAGTACTGTGTGACTGAGGATAAAACACATGGAAATATCGCATGGTGATTTGCAGGGACAGTAAAACAAGACTTCCGAGCCTCCCAGACTAATACACCGACCGTTGGAGAGTGTGGACCCATGGATAGGGATGTCGGGGTGTTACAAAAACAAATTTAACCTACCATTTTTTGGGTCAAATTTTAGTATATCGTGTAATAAATGATAGATGAATTGTAGTAAGAGTAGATAGAATATATAGTTTTGTAGTATACAATTATTCCAAAATGCTAAATTTCAAACCCCGTATATATAATTTTCTGCCTCTTTTCTTAGCAAGAACATCAAAATGGATCATAGACACACCATAATAACTTTTACTCCAATTCCCATGTTTTGCTCTATAATTATGTCACTTTTAAAACTGCAGACTAAAATGCACAAAGATTGGCTGACAATTTTTTAAATTTACTATATTGCATTGGAATTACAATCTTGACGATTATCTATGTGATAAGTTCCAGTTTTAGAACTAAACAATTTGTTGATCAAAACAATAAAAACAAGAACATACGGTTTTTCTAGACAATGATTCCACTCACCATTATAGCATCTTAAGTATTGAATCAATCTTCAAATTTCATTTTTGATCATGACCCTTATAAATACTCGAGCTTGATTAACTCATAAACCATATAAACTACTGAAAATGACATTTAAAGCGATTCTCTTTCTGGCTTTACTTCTTGCCATGATTGCCTCTCCGACCACCGTCGATTGTGGATCAATGTGTCTGGAAAATTCCATGTGTGGTCGAGGAAGCTTTCCTAATGGTTTCTTCTTCGTGCTTCTACTTCTGCTTTCCAGGTAAAAATCGAAATTTGATTTAGAAAGTCAAAACATTTCTTTAATCGCTGTTGATCTAGTCTCTATTTCTGGTAAACAGTGATTGAAATTTTTTTCATTTTAAACAATTACCATTTCTCTATGATTAGAACTAGCTAAGTAGCTACGTAAGTGAGATTAATGAAGACTGTCTATAATCCCAAATCGAGTCTAAAGAAATGATTTTTACGCTTATAAGGGCAAAATTGAAAGTTTTATACATCTAAAGGCAGTTACTTTACCAATTAGTCGTTTCCAAGCTTATCATTTTTATGATTTGTGGCCTAAGATTGTTTCTTAATCAAGGGTATAGTCACATCACTTTTGAGTATACATATATGCTTTAGTTTTCATGATTAACATAATGTTTCAGGATTTTGAATATAGTTTGTTTCTAATTTTTCTTGATTTTGTTTGTATAGCATGAAGGTGCACCAGAAGAAGGAGGTCGAGGTTCGTGCATTGGGACTAATAACATGCAAGGGTTTGCTTGGACAATGACCACTCAATCTAAAATATTGATTCAAATTCAAATTATAGTTTAAAATAGATAAAAGCAAAATACAAGTCTTGAAACAAATGGGATGGTTGACCATTGTCCAACCCAACCCGATACAAAAGTGGTGATTTAGCTTTCATGATCAAATTTAGCTTTTCATAGATGAATTGGGTGATTTTTAATTGGATTGATGGAAGATATTTTCATAGATCGATTCGGAGGAGAGGAGAGATGGGGTTGAGTGTTTTTCTCAAACACGTATATAACCCGAGACCTTTAGCATCTTTTCACATAAACATAAATGTTAATTTTGTTAAAATAAATGGGGCCCACGTAAAAAGGAAAAATCTGCTGACGTGGACACCCTTAGGTGAAAGAGGAGTGCCTCATTATATGTAAGATGGAAGATGTTGGAATTGAATACATGTAACCTAGGGTTCTATTGTCTAGAATACCCGGAGAATCGATTCCACCGAAGAAGCAAAAACACTAGCCTTGAGGGATCCAATATTGGTACAGAAGAGAGAGACGCTACGGTTACAGAGGAACAGAGACGCTTGCGTCTCGCTCTTAGTGAATCTTAAGTTTTCAGAGAATACGGATTCAACACAAATGGTTACAGACTTGATAGCACGAGAGATGAAATTGGCGGCAACGCGGAGGACGAGGAGATGACGAAGAGGAGTCATCTCGCCATTTCATGCCGTAACAGTAGATATTTGCCGTGCTTTCCATTTAACTTTTCCATTTGATATTTTAGTGGGAGCTCAGAAAAAATGGCGGCAGAGTTTACCGTCGGAGGCTTCTCATGGCGAAGCATTTCAAGTAATTTGGACAAGACAACATCTCTATTTCTGCGAATCTTTGTTCGAGCCTCTAATTCCATGGATGACATGGACACCGTGTATAAGCAATTGGGTATCTATCTCTATTTCTCTCTATTTGGAGCGGAACAGACGAAAATGGAAGTTTTCCGGATTTTCACGCGCAAGGAAGAAACAAGATAGCCTTGTGTCAGTCGACACATGCATGTATGTCGACCGACACAAGCACATCCGCAGCCCAATCCGAGATTTTCCATATTTTTACGTTTGGGCTTCGTTGTTTCCTTTTTCGGGCCCAAACCAATTTAGGTCGTCCCTAATATGTTTTAAGCGATTTTAAGCTCTGTAATTTATCTATCTTGGATACAATACACGTTTTTAGCTTAGAGTCTTGGAGGATTTCACAAGCAACTTGGTTTTTAGGGTTTTACAACCCGGATTCACTGTTTTCGGAGAAGATTTCATATCCCTTCTCTTTTATTACTTTGAATTCGTTTATGTTTGATTCTATTATCATGTCTGCGTGTTCTACTGTCATGTCTAGCTAAATTCCTTGTTAGACTTATGTTTACTCAATGGTTTGAAGATTGTATGTTAGGATAATTCGAATTAGGGTTTTGTTCATCATCTAATTGTGCTTAATCCACTTAAAATCTGGTCTGGCCACCTAGAAATTAAGTCTTAGATTAATTGAGATTAATGAAAGTTAGGTCAATTAACTGGAAAGGAATTAGATGAGCAAGTTATCTTAGTTTCAATGGAAGTTGGGCTAAGAAACTTGTGAACCAATCAAACTATAATTCATTGCATGTTAAGGAGTTAGATTTACAACGAGAGTTGAAATTGAAACGACTTAACATAGATTAAATAGTTGATGATGATTGGTATTTAATTACATTTGAAGTTTGTGTTCTAGAACCTAGCCTGATTCACCCTAGAATTATCCTAACTGCAGTTGGATCTCAATCGATAACCCGAAAACCTAGCTTTTCTCTCATTTTTTACAACATTCAAGTCCGAAATTGTTCTTTGCTTTTTTGTCTTTTAATTCAATCTTGTTGCCTAGCTAATCGTAAAATTAGAATCTGTTGTTGTTGCACCATAGATTTGGCCCAAGGCAAAATCCTACTCTAAGCCCATCAAGCAGCCCAACTCATTATTTTGTTAACTAAGTTTGGTTACTTTAAATCCTAGTGTAGTTACTTTATGCTCATTAAAGGTTACTTTATGAGCATATGGTTAAAATGTAACCATATGTATCAAAAGCCCTAATCCCAATGCACTATATATAGTTGTACCATCATTTATGTACAACTAAGGTAAAATACACTCACTTTTTGGCAAATACATATTATTCTTCTCCGAGCACACTCGATCTCCTAAGGACCCAAAACTCCCTCTCGGTTACTGTTCATCCGAGCGGGCTCTTACATTCTCATCAAAGGCTTTCCTCTTTCCATTTATCAAAGAATCCCCGAACCTATTACAAATTTAGTGTCGAACTCAATCTTGAGTTCAACATTTGGCGCGCCAGGTAGGGGACATTTCTAGCATCTACAAGAGGATATCTTTTCACGCAAACATGGATCTCAACAAGGAAGCAAGCATGAGAACGCACTCGTCGGGAACAAGCGCTCAGGGTACTAACACTCCGGTGGCCCAACGAGCGACCCTTTATCCCGACCAGGAAAACCGTAACCCCGTGAACACGGATAATCCCACTCTCGTCTCCAGCGAGCACGACCTGCCGCTGATCCGACCACAGCCCCCGACAGAGTCGAGCGGCAAACCGCCGCCTCCTCGGTCTTCGAGAGGATCGAGCATCCGACAAGTCCCGTATCCGTCTTCCAGAGGATACAGGAGCCAGCTGACCTCCGACACACGCTCGGAAGTACAGTCGACCTGAGACAAACACTGGTCGCCCGACCCGACGCTACCCGGAATAACCAAGCTCAAACAGATAATCAAAACGAGCCGGAACCTCAGCTGAATCCAGCTCGTCTCCTCAGAGCACTCATGCGTCGCTTCGACGAGCAGGAAGAACGAGCACGATTAACAAACCTCAGACTTGATAGCTTGTTCGCATCACGGGGGCCACTCCCAGAGCGGACCGAGGCAGCCCCACGACGAGCCACTTTCGATTCACCAACAGTCCGAGCAAGCTCCTTGCCCTCAATCTTCGGGAGACTCGGCCAAACTGCGGACTTACGGCAAACTCTCGCCGCCCGGCAGGGAACTGTCCCCGACCACAAAATGACTCATACTCAATACTCTGAGCTTGAGGACATGAGGAACCAGCTTCGGGAAATTAATTCATGGATGCATCAAGCCCTTAGCTCGGCTCCAAAGATTGACCGGGTTTTGGCCGAGACTCAGCGGACCCCCTTTTCCAACAGAATAACATCCGTTCCGACCAGGCATACCACCAAACTGCGGCTTCAGCCGTATTCTAGAGACTCCGATCCGAAACAGCACCTCACCGCCTTCTCCATCATGATGGGACGGGTACACTTCTCTCCCGAGGAGTACGACTCGGGCCATTGTCAGTATTTCATCGAATACTTCTCAGGCGCTGCTTTAGACAAGTTCTCCAGGCTGGAGTGCCGCTTGATCGACTCATTTCAACAGTTGTCGATGGCGTTCCTCAAGCACTATGCCATCTATATTGAGGACAGCGTCTCGGATGCTGACTTATGGGGGTTGGTCCAAGGCGAAAAGGAGACGCTCGAGAATTTTATGGTCCGCTTCAAAGCCGTCATTTCGTGAGTCACAGCGAGCGACGCCACTGCTGTAGCTGCTCTCAAGCAAGGGCTCCGGTCGTCCAAGTTCCAAAAGGAATTAATCCTACACCCGCTTAAGACAATTGAGGAAGCCATGCACCGCTCGGTCGACTTCATCAGGCTCGAGAAGGATCAAGCCGGGCAGGCCCAAAAGAACTCGCCAGTCAAGCCCCCAGCAGCCAAGGCAAAGGCAAAGGAAGTGATCGAGGAACCTTACCAAGAACCCCGACAGCACTTCGACTATGAATACATGAAGAAGTTGGCGACCAACATCGTTAACAGCTCATCGAGCCCTCCCCCGAAGCAATGGAACAAATACCAGCGAACACATGAGGTCCAGGAACCTACAAGCGGACAGTCTTATTGCGACTACCATCGAATGCACGGGCATTCGACCTTGCAATGTCGACAGCTGAAGGAATAACTGCTCGAGCAATACCATAAGGGAGCAGTCAAAGTCGCGCTCCCAGCTGACCGAGGCGAGAAGCGAAAACCTGAGGGGGAACCGAGTGGGAACAAGAAGAAGCCGAGCAGAAATCCCAATTCACCCCTTCCCCCCAAGTGTGCTCAATCCGACAAAGGACAGGGTGGAAAGCATAACCCAACCAGGAGAGTTCTGATGATCATGGGGGGGGGGGGCTCAGCCTAACCCACGATTCAGTCCGGTCCCTCAAGCAGTACGAAATAGAAGCAACCACCGACAGGAGTTGTCCCAATCGGAGTAAGGTTGACATGCCCATCATCTTCACGGAGGCTGACACAAAGAATTTAGCCATACCCCTTAACGATCCGCTCGTGGTCGAACTGAAAATCGAAGATTGCAAAGTAACTAGGGTTCTAGTCGATATCGAGAGCTCGGTCGATCTAATTTTTAAGGAAACCTTGCAGAAAATGGAGTTACTCGACGATCGTATCAAGCCGGGTGTCAGGCCCCTCACCGATTTTGACGGCATCACAACAATGACAGTGGGGTCGATCAAGCTGATGGTACACGCCAGGGGAATTTCCCGAAACGTCAAATTCATGGTAGTGGATAAACCGGCCGTATACAACGTGATCATGGGAACCCCATGGCTATTCTCTCTCCGAGCCGTCTCATCAACGTACCATCAATGCCTCAAATTCCCAACCCCGCTCGGAGTCTTCACAATCCGTGGAAACAAAAAGATGGCCCGGACATGCTTCATTGCGGGAAAATAGCTCCGCTCGGTAAATCTCTGCGTCTGCCCCCATGGGGAAACGAAGCTCGCAGCGCAAAACCGGCCTGACCCAGCCAGCCTCGGCCCCACTCAAGACATCGCCTGATTTCCGCCACCAAAAAAAAAAAAAAACTAAGTATCGTATGCTTCTACTCGTTTCTGAACGACTCGCTCATCTCCGGATGACTTATCTAGCTTTCACTTTGTAATATGAACTACGTCTGGCTTGATCCCTATTTAACAGGTACGTAGTCAGTTTCCTCGGAAGTCCAGCTATACTCAATAAAAACATTTATTAACTGTCAAATCGGTACAACCCCGAACAACTCTGAGCTTATTTACACTGATACTCTGATCAAGTACTCGGTCAATAAATAACCCTTGGGAGGCCCACCATAGCTAAACCCGAGCGGGATCACAACATGCGTCTCTCATAGATGCAGTAGTGATATAATCTACTGGCCGAACTCGGAAAGTCCACCACAACTTTTTCGAATAGGTCAAAAAGTCGGGCCCAGTCCCGCATGAGTTCCTAAGAACGTGTAAGAAATTTAAGTCAAACACTTCTTGCACGCTTAACCACGAGACGGACTCTAGTCGTAAGCCGAGTTCCGATCTGCAGACAACTCGATCTGACCACTCCATCGCACGAGCCCGGTCAGATTAAAATTAAACAAACTACGGATCCACTCCCTAGATTCTCAAATGCCTAAGCTTAGAAAACTAAGCCGCCAAAACAAGAACAGAAAAGGCAAACCTGAGGGTGACTTGCCCGGCACGCTATGCCTAAGCTTTAAAACTTAGCCGCATCAAAACATACGTAAATGCTTAAGCTAAAAAATTTAATCGCATTAAAGAAACTTTAAGTCCCATTAAAACCCAAAGGATCTGCTCCTTGGGTAAAGTAAGCAAAGTTAACCCGGACCATATCGGCCCGGGAAGGATTACACGATTGTTCAACAGCCACATTCGGCCCGATTACAACAACAAAACAAAAGAAAATATTACAAGACTACTCTGGGCGCTGATCACTCGGCACCGGGGCTGAAGGGGGTGGAGCGAAGAAAGGCAACAGGTCATCCCCGGTCTCCGGATCTTTCGCTGATGCTTCAACTTCAGACTGGCCAGACACGCCAACTCCCAGGTCCTTTGCCGATGCCTCAGCCAAAGTCTGGTCGGCAGCAATAGGCTCAGCTAAAACCATGCCGCAATTTCATCCATTAGGCCCTCGGCAACTTCTAAAATAATATCGGATACAAACTGCTCGATAATTTTAACTAACCTGGGAGAATTTGAGGTCGCTGCAGCGAGTATGACCTCAGCACTCTGCTCGGATCCGACGATCTGGTCGTCACCCCGAGCGTCTCCCCCGCCATCACCAGCACTTTCAGTCCACTCGCTCGCGAAAGGCTCAAGGATCCAACCGCGCTCTATCCCAAAATCTTCACCGAGTGGAGACTTGGCACTATCCTCCTCACGGCTCTCCGGGAGAACGCTCGCTCAGGGAACGAATTCATAATCCCCTTCGGAGAAGTCCATCAGCTGCATCGCCTCGATCTTTTTCTGATAATCATCGAAGCTGGCCTCAACTCCCTTGGAATCAACCTCAATCCCGTACGCCGAAATCATGTCGACTTGCATCTTGACCTGGCTAGCCATGTTGTTGAGACGAGCGTACTCCAGCTGTTCAGTACAGTACTCACGGGCTCGGTCGAGAGAAGATTGCGCCTGACCGACCAGCTCGGTACGAACCTGCTCAGCAGCTAACTTGGCACAAGATAGACTATGCTTTCTCCGAGAAGACCGCAGACGGGATACTTGCATCCGGACGTGCTCGATCAATGCAGTATTCACCTCTTCAGATATTTTGAGGCGCTCCCTGAGATCTTCACACCTTGCCTCCGCGTGTCTTCTCTCTTTCTTCTCTGCCTGATATCGCTCAGAGACATCCGTCAGCATCTTTTACTGCCCCTCAGAGTACTTTCTCCAATTCTCGAGCTCTTTCGCGATGCCTCCGGATTTCAGTGACTCATTCTCCTTAACGAGCATTTCGATGCGAGCCTTGTCGAAGTCTCTCTCCTCCTTCAACCCGCGCTCCCTCCTCAGGGCAGCATCAAGTCGCCTCCAGACCGAATTAAAATTAACTATAGTCTGCAAAGAAGCAAAACTAGAGCGTGAGCAAAATCATATCGACAGGAATGACGAAGATCAAGACAGAAGCTTACCCCCACAAGGTTTGCAGCGGACTGACAGAAGCCCTCTCGGTCGAACATCTCATCTAAACCGGGGTTTGGACCCCGTAAACCCCCTCGAATGGAGTTAATATATTTGGCGCACTTGTCAGGATGTTCGGAGATATGCCCGCCATGACCCTTGAAACTATACGAGAAATCGTCGGAAGAGTCGAGCTCGTCATGGCTACACAGGGCAAGCAGGTTGTCTTCAGCATCAGTGCACGGCTCAACGTTGTGACCTGCGTCCACCAAATCGACATCTCGTCTCTCACGATCGGCTCTGACGGTCACATCGATATCATCCGCCGTCAAAACTGCAAGGTCTCGCGAGGACCTTTTGGAGCCTTGACGAGCACGCTTGAGGGCGAACATTGCAGCAACGTCCTTCCCGGCCCCATGCTTGACAACAACTGGTGCGCTTTTGTCCCGTGACCGCTTCTTTGAAACGGTCCCAACCGCATCTCAGGAAGTCATTTCTTTTTGCATCCTGCTGGGAGCCCCGCGCGCGCAGTCTGGAATAGTAGACTTTCCAGTAGAATTGTTCGTTCTCGTACCACCGAGTTTCTTCACTCCCGGGGTAGTAGGCGCGCTCGTCTTAGAACCGGCCTTAGGCTTGGGAAGTGGAGGCTGCTCGAGGTTCAATTTTGCCATTTTCCCTTTGTCAGACTTGAGAGCGACACGCCTTGAGACATCGTAACCAAGGGCGGGGTTACCTGGGAAACAAAATGTGAAAATTGAGGAACTAATTCAGGACGGCCAAGCAAGGACGGTCATAAAACGCGGACAAACCTGAGATAATTCGGTTGTACACTTGGCGAATTCGGATGCGAAGGAAGGTTGGCCAGTCCTGAGGAGGATATCGCTGCAGTAAACCGACCACGCAGTTAGAAGACTTGTATGGGAGTGCTCGCGTCTGGGAATCTGCAAAAAGAAGGCAAAATCAACGATCAGCCGTAGACAAAAGGCGAGAGGGAGAATCATACCAATTTGCTTGTTCCACCCAATTCGAATGTCCCCACGATAGTTCCTTATCGAATCCTCGTTTATCTTAACGAAAATACTTCTCCTGCCAGTTGCCCTCAAGCCTGTTTTTGAAGTTATCCACCAGAACGAGCCCGCTCTTCATCTTGACCTGAAACCGACCGGAATCAAAGGTATTCCCACGAGCAATCTTGCATGCCTCCTCGAAGTGACCACATGTGACCACCCGGCGAGCCTCGTAACTTAACGTCAGGATTGACATCAGGTTCCGAAAACTCGCATGTGTCAGCTTAGATATGGAGACCCTGCGACGAGTGCAATACTCCATATATACCAGGGGAATCAGGAAACCGAGCCCACCATGATCAAAAAGAACTTGTAAACGCATAAGTGCCCTTCGGGGGGAGCCCACGGTCTGCAGTCTGACCCGGGGATGACGAATTCTATCCTAGGCCAGTTCTTCCCACTACCGCACCCGATAACACTCTCCAGCGTGGAAGATGATGGTTTGTCATCATGACGCTCCAACATGATGTGAGGGCAGCGACCGGTACCCAAGCCGAAAACGGGAACCGCTTTTAAGGCCTCCAACTGTTCCCTTCGCTTTGCTTTCTTTTTATGTTCGGCTTCTTTCTTCCGCGCATGCTCGGTCGATTCCTTCCTCGCCCGAGCGGTTTTGAGATCACTCTGCGTCTCAACCTTCTTCTTCTTTTTCAGAGTAGCAAGCGGCGTATGTTCCTCCTCAGAAGAACCGTCGCTGTTGTTGGTTGTCTTCCCGGGACGACGGAGGGACGACAAAACCACCCTATCATCGCCCTCCGAATCGCTCTCGCCAAATGAGGGTTCGGCATCAACAGAAGGGGAAACCGAAACAGTGAGTCGATCCACGTTCCTCTTGCTCCTGCGAATGAACGCCCCACTATTGGAGCCAGTAGAAGATTCTTCCAACGTCATACTTTTTAGAGAATTCTTCGGATCGATGTCACACTCGGGAAATAAAAGGGTATAGAGAAAGGCAGACAAGAAAGGAAATCGGGTTAGAAAGAGAAAAGTACCTGATCGGGATCTCCAGAAAATGAAGTAAAGGATAAAAGAGAGGAAAGGAATGGCGTTATATATAGGGAACTACGAAAAAGTCGTGGTCAGAAACGAGGCAGAAGCCAAATGGGCGGCACACCAAAGCGTCATATCAACATCGAAACCCTAATTCATCTCGATAACCGCAAAAAGTGTAGTCATCACTAAGGCGAGAATTGAGGAAGCACGTGCTAGCACCATGACCAGTCGCATCCACGCGCTGACGCAAGCCGACGTACCCACGTCGTCCAAACGAGCGGGAAAACCCCCGGGAGAAAGGACGAGCCTGACCTTCTTGCTCTCCTGCCTGCTCGCTCACTCGGACGACGTGCCTGCAGGATCTTAACCTCATTGGTTCTGATACTTGATCAACAAATGGGCATGTGTCTCATTTGTACTCTTTTTCCTTATCTTTGGTTTTATCCCAATAGGTTTTCCAAAGAAAGGTTTTTAATGAGACAAATGATTCACATCCAAATCACCCATTTGATGATCCAAACTGGGCCAAAATCTTCGGAAAAATGTCCAGCCCGGTGTACCCAGGTCGTCTGAACGAGCGGGAAAACCCCCAAGAGAAAGGATGAGTTTGACTTTCTTGCTCGCTTATTCCCCACGAACTCAGCAAGCTCGATTCGCCGACTCGGAAGGCCCAACTCATTATTTTGTTAACTAAGCTTGGTTACTTTAAATCCTAGTGTAGTTACTTTATGCTCATTAAGGGTTACTTTATGAGCATATGGTTAAAATGTAACCATATGTATCAAAAGCCCTAATCCCAATGTACTATATATAGTTGTACCATCATTTATGTACAACTAAGGTAAAATACACTACACTTTTTGGCAAATACATATTATTCTTCTCCGAGCACACTCGATCTCCTAAGGACCCAAAATTCAATCTCGGTTACTGTTCATCCGAGCGGGCTCTTACATTCTCATCAAAGGCTTTCCTCTTTCCATTTATCAAAGAATCCCCGAACCTATTACAAATTTAGTGTCGAACTCAATCTTGAGTTCAACAGTTGTGTTCAACGAGTCTCTGTGGATTCGACCCTAAAACATGAGTAAAACTAACTCACATCAAGCAGCATCCACCTCGTATGTACCCTAAGAGGACCTACACAGCTCCGATCGAGTACCTTCCTGATGGCAGGTTCGGAAAAGCATACTCCGAAGTTCATTCAATTGAGATCTCCTCTGGTGATGAAGTTGTTGCTAGTGCTCAAGGTGACGAGAGTTCTAACTCAAAAGCTGCCTCAAAACAAAAGTATGAGATGGTTCGGTTCAAGGTTCCTATTGGAAAGGTTCCTACTGTGACAGCTGTTGAGGCACTTTGCGAGGCAATCTCCACAATGTAGACTGCTCTTGCCACCATTGAATAAGGTAAGTAAATTTCTTCCTTCTGTGTCTGTTTTGACTTTATGTTTTTAACTGAATATGGACTCAAGCAGGGGGAAGAAAAGAGTTCTAGTGACTCAGAGGGATCCAGTGATTCAGGGAGAGTTTCAGGAGATGAAGATGAAATATTGCCATTTCTAATGTTTAATGCATTAGTTATTTTGGATATGGGTTTATATAGTTGGCTTGTTGGCTTGTTGTGTTTGAGTTCTGTCTTGCAGGTGCTTGAGATGTCAGATTCAGCTAAAAAGGGGGAGATTGAGAATGCAAGTCAGTTTGTGAACTAGCTGGGATACCACACAAAGTACCTCAACACGGGAAATTGTCGTGTACCAGTGGAGCAAGCCTCAAGGACTAGCTCAGGGAGTGCATATTCTCAGGAGGAGAATATTCTCAGAGGTATCATATCTCAACAGATTAGGAAGGAACGTGGGCATCAAGTAGAGATGTTTTCGAAGATTCTGAAGATCAAGGATTAAAGGAAATTAAGGATCTTGCGAAAATCAAGAGAAGATTTAGGGATTTCCATATATCACAAAAAAGATATGGAGATCTAGTAAATCAGTCTTATTATATAAAGAGGGTAGAGTTGTGTATTAGGGTTAAGCCTTTAACGAGTAAAAAAGCGAGAGATCTAGAGCTAAGGTTTGGGAAAAACACGGAGCTAAGATCAATTGGGTAGATTAGGAAACGAGTTCTTTTGTACGAAGAACAATTTGATATTGCTTGTAAGTGTATCATGAGAATTTTCTAATAGAGTATTTCTTTGTAGAGAAATATCTGTGTGTTATCTCGTGTCTCACTTCATGCGGTTGTTACTCTTTACCATTATGCTTTTTCAGATGGTGCTTCACAAATTAAACCTCATTTCAAAAAGTACTCTCCACTGATCAATTTTGAGAAAAATATATGCTCGCCAGTGTTGACAGAAGCTTTTGCTTTGTTTACAACGCCAAACAAAGCAAAAGAACTGAGTGTCAATAGCTTGGTTGTATCTTTGACTCCCAAAAACTCATCAACTAAATCAATTAGGAAACCTTGAAGAGATTCACGGTATCATCCATGATATCAAACTTCTATCTCTATTCTTTGCTGAGATTTTTTTTAGTTTCATACCAAAAGAATCAAACCTTGTGGCAGATTTCTTGGCAAAAACTGCTTTAGCATCCATTGTAACAAACGTTTGATTGAATGAAGTATGGTTGCACCAAAAAAATATACAGACATTAAATTTTACCATGTAAGTTGGCTTATACGTATGCATTTGATTTTGCTACGTATTGTTGTGGTATTGGAAAAACTGTCAAGATGATCCGATTATAATGTGCTTAAGACATCTGAAAGTTTTGTGTGTTGTGCCATTGTTCTTAGAGAAAGAACAGAACATGTCGAAAATGGTAAATAAGCTAATTTGAAACTTTAATAAGCTTACCTTTCTGGTCCACCAATTCCCAATAACCAGAAAGGAAATATTTCATTGATCGAAAAATGTATAAATGAAACTGATAACATAAGAGAAATGGGAAAAAAAAACACAACAATCCCAAAACTGCCCTGGCTTGGGGGCCGCCACTTCAAGCATTCTGGTAATGATACAGTTTATACAGCAAAACTTCCCCTTTGGCGTTTCCCATAGCCATGAATCCACTTCCGGGACTGAAGTCCAAGCAACGAGGGTAATGCATTGACTTCTTTGGCGGTGGCCAGTTTGAGAAGACGGTTAAGGACGGAACATGGAGCAGCTTTACGCTGTTCATCGTTGAGACTATAGCTAGAATCTGACCATCATGGTTAAACTTCATGAAATCAATTTTGGAAGTGAGGTTGTCCACTGTCTTTATCGGCTTTCTCTTGCCTCCCAGAAACTCAGATTTCTTGTAAATGTTTACGATCCCTCTGTCAGTTCCAGAGGCGAACAAGGCTCCGTTTGGTGAAGTGCAAAGAGAAGTGCCACAGGTGCTGCCTTCATCCACGCCTTTGTATAAGCATTACATTGTTCTCAGATCCCAGACATAGACTTGGCCATCAGCTCCTGAGCTCAGCAACTGCTTCCCATCATCACTGAACGCTAAGGACCGGACAGAACCGTTCATATTCAGAGTTCCCGTCAGCTCTTTAGTCTTTGTTGAGACAAGTAAGATATAACCTTCGTTGCCCACAAAAGCTATGGCCTTGGAGTCTTGTGACAATTGGAAATGTTCCAAGCTTTTCTCTTCTCTACCAACCAAAGGGCCAATTTTGTCAAACTTTGCATTCACCAAATCAAAGCTGTAAAAGAACTTTCTTCTTCCAGAGACAATGACCTGAGAGCCATTGGGCAAGAAAGCCGCTTTACGAATAGGACAATCTTGTAGAAAAATACTCTGGATCTTGGTGTTCCTCTTTCCATCAATCTGGAAAAACCTTAACCTTCGATCCAATCCAGCAGTGAGAAGCAGCTGTGCGTTTTGATGGAAGTGGATAGAGTTTATTGGGGCCTTTGAAGGATCTGCTGCGTTGACAACCACATGCTTTGAGTACCCAAGAATACCAGAACACAGCTTGGTACCACCGGTCTTCACCACAAGATCTTCATTTGTTAGGAGGATATCATCATCTGAAGACTCTCCCTCAATCATTTGGGAATCAGGCCGAGCCCAATCAGTCCCCGGGTTTAACTTAGCATGATGAGCCCTCAGCCTTGCAATGTACTCAGACCCAGAGATCAATCCCTCATTTTCCTCTTTCCTTAGTTTCCTCAGACGATTGACCTTAGCTATATTTATGTTTATCTCTTGCTCTTCTTCATCATCCCAGGCAGCTCCTCCCTTTCTAATTCCCTCAGGTTGACTTTTCTCTTCATCATCATCATCCTCATCCTCATAATCCGGAACCTGTCTCACAGCAGAACGGTCTACATGGAACAAAGCAGAACCTTCGTCCAAGCCCTTATTGCTGTCTTCCTTACCAAATGTTACAGGAGAATAGAGAGATCCGAATAATACGTTCTCAAGCTCCGACTCTCGTTGCTTGTCCTTCTCCTTCTTTCTTCTCTTTCCCCTAGCGTCGTCATCGGAACCAATATCTTTCCCATTTTCAACATCTCTGTACTCCTCTCTTTCACCCTTGCTTGCGGGAGTGTTCTGAGATAACAAGCTCATCTCTCACTGCTGCACAGTAGAAGATCGATGAGATTCGCAACCAAGTTCGTTATCTATGGGGAAAAAGAGCTTAAATTATCCCAATTTCGGCAAGGATTACTACAACAGCTACTATTTACACCTAAATCGTGCAAAAATTTGATAATATCGAACAAGGAGGAACAAACTTACAACGTTGACGAGCGGTAGAACCCTGTCGGCGAGAGCTTTTCTTCTTTAGGGTTTTCCAAGTTCAGTTTCCAAACCAGAAATAAACAAATGAAAATCGATAAAAATATCGGTTGTAATAGCCTTTGATGGCTCAACGGGTTTTTCGGTGTTGGGGTATGAAAACCGATCGGGTATAAATCATATTCGGGCCGGGTATTTCCGGGTTCGGGTTTACCCGATTAAACCGAAATATCACTTGTAAAATTTAAAACACAGGAAAAAAAAAATTCAAACCATAAAATCTTTGAAGCAAAGTCGAATGGAAACAGAAACACTGAAATTGAAATTGCAATTGGAGTACGAAAAACCCTAAATTCGGAATTGAAATGAAGATTCACAAACCAGACATGCGAAATTGATCTCGAAATACAAAAACCCTAAAATCAAATTGAAATTGAAAAACACTAATTTCGAAATTACGTTCAAATTGATGCAAAATACAATCAATTAGAACAACGAATCATGATAATAAGACAAGAGAGGAAGAATTACCTCTGATTGTGTCTCAGAATTCGCAGATGGAGGAGAGTAAGCGATGTTGTAAGTTGTTTGGATCGCCAGATCGTCGTGGGTACGTTGTATATAAAACATCTCATTGCCGCTTCGAAATCGAGTAAAGTTCCTCGATTGCAGATGAGAAACTCAAGAGACCCGATCATGCAAGCCTTGAGGCGAAAAGTAGAAAGGAGAAGAATGATTATGTTAGCGATGTTGTAAGGAGGCTACTTTGGACGCCCGAAGAAGAAGAAATGATCAAGGTAATGTACAATAAGAAACCACTAAACGCCTTGTTTTCATAAGTAGAATTGTTGTTGATGATTATTGTGTTGTTGGGTCTGGTGGGAGTGGAGAGATTTGCAGCAGAAGCAGACAAGAACATGCCATGGATTAACATGATCAGATAAGGTAAAATAATGAACTAAACACCACACTAATCCCATCCTGTGTCATGTAACTAATGATTAGTGAGTCCTTTTGGAGCTGAAGCCAGTTTTTCTAAAACTCGTAAAGGAGATCCTAATGAGACACTGAAGAATCAAAACAACGACAAAAATGAAGCAAAGAGAGACCAAACTCCATAAAAACCAACAACATGGAGGATCTTCAGCTTCATCAAAACAACCTAAACCTTCCAATTTTCTCGATATGGTTCTCTCTCTACTCTCTCTCTCTCTCTCTCTCTCTCTCTGGTACATTTGATTTCCGTCTTATGAATAGATATTTTTGGATCATTATACGATACAGTTTGGTCTTGTATTGAAGAACCCGTCTGTTATTGCCTGCGATATGTCAAATGTATAGTCTAAGATGTTCATCCTATTGCATTTTCAGAAAAAGGTTAGTGAAAATAACCCATTTGTTTAGTCTTAAAGCTTGGAACTGTGAGTGAGTGGATTATAATGTTTTCTTTAATTATCTGATTTTATAGGAGCAATCAAATTCAAATGAGAAGAAAATCGAGTGGCCCAAGTTGAAAGCATGTTTGTATAAGCGTCGGTGTTGCGTTAATAATGGAAGATCACACAGAGTAGTAGAACTCATGATCAAGGTAGCTCATGATGTTCTTCATTTTTTCTTGGACATTGCCACCGCGCTCATTTCCTACGCTAATCTTCTTCCTCTGTCGTGATGGAATCGCCGAAGCATTCTCTGATCCCCAGCTTCCTCTATTCCTCTTCTTCATCGCCGAGATCTTTTCTCCTCGATCAAGTGATGAATTCCAACACCAACACTACTTCCGCCTCCTCCAATCTCGCAGTCAAGTTCCTAGGCCGTCCGGTCACTCGCGGATACCTATCCCCCTATATAGTCCTTATGCAGTCTGGTTATCTGACACCAACAAACATCGAAATAGTTATGACTCTATAGACATTTCGATGTTTGTTGGTGTCAGATAACCAGACTGCATAACGACTATATAGGGGGATAGGTATCAGCGAGTGACCGGACGGCCAAGGAACTTGACTGCAGATAGACCGTGACCAAGTTATACTCATCCAAACTCGGATAGTTGATATATCATGGTTTTTACCCAGTTTTATACCATGATATATGTCCGTTATATAGAGTCTTTTGGTGTTTTGGAGTCTTTTATGTTTTATATTAGGTACAAGGACGTTTGGAGCATAAAAGATGTTTACTGGAGGTTTTGGAGCATTCCCGGAGTGAAGTGGCGAAAATGCAAATTTGGATTGAAGTTTCAGGAGCTGTATCGAGCGACGGGACTTATTGTGTCGCTCGACACGACAACTTTTGAAGCAAAAGATTACGATTTGAAGATTGGTGTCGATCGACACCCTGTTCGTCCAAGCTCAGATTTTCAGCAGAAAAGTCCGTTCGAAGCCCGAAGTTTCCAGATGTTTACTTTTATGTTTAGGACGGTTCGAGACCTTTATAATTACGTTTTTACAGCCATTGTTTAGGCTTATGCTATATTTTATTGAATACTTAGAGGTTTCTGTATAAAATTATGTTTTCTTCTTTTATTATGTCTGAGTAGTTCCTTTGTTAGGTTTAGGGTTTTTCAAAGGTGTTTGATGAGTTGCTGATCTGATCTGTTTATTAGGATAATATCTTTAGAAGTTCTTCATCTTAACTTGTTCTTATTGCTGATTTTAGCCTCGCGAACTGAAATTTGATCTTAGGGTAATTAATAGAAACGACAGTTTTATTGATTCCTTGAACTAGTTTTTGATGAGCAAAATTCTTATTTGCAAAGACATTTGATTTAGGGTTTTAAGAACAATTGTGCCTGAAATTAATGCTTGTTTGAATCAACCTGATTTCGCAACGACACTTGGTTTTCTAGGATTTAGACATAAAAAATATTCGCAGCGACAGCTGGTTTGTTTTACTTTCGTGTGCATGTTCATGAACTGAGCTTAATATTCCTAATAACTGATTTATCTGCAATTCTGATTCACTATAGAATTCTTTGTGCCTAGCTTTTCCTTTAATTGAATTAAAACCGTTTTTAACTGCTTGTTTACTGCTTTCATAACTATTTGCCTAGCATAATCTGAATTTGATAATCTTTTGTGTTTTCTTAGACTCCTTGTGGATTCGATAACCCTAAGTACTGCAATTGACCTCTTAATTTGAGAGAGTAGGTCTAGGGTAAATATGAACCATATCAAATTTTGGCGCCGTTGTCGGGGAGTCAATAGCCATTAGATTTTTATTACTAGGATTTTGTCTAGGTCTTTTTATTTCTAGTTTTTATTTTTGTTTTCTTTTGTTTTTGTTTTTGTTTTCGTTTTTTTCTCTTTGTTTTGCGTTTCAGGTACATGCGAAATCGCAATACCAGGAACAACAAAGACAAGGAACTAGTGGAACTCGGACTTGAGGAGCTAGCACGTTTGGAACGTGATAACAAGAGAGCAGTCACAGAAGCGAAGATGGCTGCTCAAGGACATATCGTACTGAGACCGGGAGAAGATGGGATTCTGCGTGATCCGGCAGGACTGCCATACAATGAGGATGGACAGAGGCTAGACGAGACTAGGAATATGATCGTCGATGAGGCTGAACTGCAACGAGTTCGCGAGGAAGAAGAGCAGATCTGGCTCGTGTTCGTGACGAGCAAGCTCGTGTCGAGCAACACAGGCTGGTTGTCGCTCGACACGAAGAGGATTTGCGTGTCGCTCGACGCAACGAGGAGACCGTTCGACGCAATGGAATGATTGGTGTCGAGCGACAGGATGATGGTGTCGCTCGACACCCTGTCCAGAATCGCACTTTGGCTGATTTTAATCGTCATGAAAATTTAGGTTGAGAAAGACTTAGTATTGACCGATACTAGGCCGATACCTCGAGGTGGTCGATGTAAGAGACAACTTAGTGAACACGCTTATATCGATCGATAGGGTGAGTCGATATGAGGAAACTTAGTGACCACGCTTATACACTTTTACATTTTTACCGTCAAGCGACAGAAAGAGGAAGCGGGACGGTGTGAAAGATTTCTCTAGGTCTTCTGGAAGGCACCCCGAGTGCAAGTTATGTGGAAGGAGGCACGACGGGGATTGCTGGAAGGCGTCAGGTGCGTGCCTTCGCTGTGGAAGCAAGGACCATGAGGCCCGAAATTGTCCAAGATCGGAAAAGGGGCAAACCAGAAGATCGGGAGAAAACCCAGGAGTTTGCTACCACTGTGGGAAAGCTGGGCATATCAGACTGAATTGCCCGAAGCTGCAAGTGGAGATGCAGGCACGGTCAAAGGATAAATGTGGGGAACAAGAACAGTTGTTAAGAGGCAGAACGTGACCCCACGAGTTTATGAGCTTTTGAAGGATGCTGGTGAATCCGGCCGGTACAACTCGATCACTGGTACGTAAATTGTAACGGGTTAAATAAAAAGTAGTATAGCATGGCATGCATACATGTAGAGTTCTTAGCATTCTAGGCGGATATGTAGGGACCTTGATTGTAGGCAGTGTGGAAACACACGTCTTGTTTGATACCGGAGCATCACATTGTTTTGTGATTCCAAAATGGATGGAAAAGAATGGGTAACTGCGGGAACCTAAATCGGGAATGGATAATGTGGAAGCGGCTGGTGGGCAATTGATGCAACCCCTGGGGATACTGAGAAACATTCCAGTAATGTTTGTGGACGTCAATATGCCAGCCGACTTGATTGTATTTCAGCTAAAGAATTTTGAAGTAATTCTAGGCATGAACTAGTTGGGCGCGAACAGGGCCACCTTGGATTGTAATCGGGGCGAGTTTGACTAGACACTGATATGGGAAAGTTGGAATTCCGGGGAATTTGACGTACTTCACGCAGTATAGTGGTCTCAGCAATCCAGGCAGAGCGGATGCTAGAGAAAGGGTGTGAGGCGTACATAGCTACGATAAACACGACAGATAAAGGGTCGAGTGGAGAATTAAAGGACATTCCGGTGGTCAACGAATTCGCAGACGTGTTCGAACCTTTATCAGGAACATCACCTGATAGGTCTGATCCATTCACGATAGAGTTGGAAACCAGGAACTACTCCTATCTCCAGGGCACAATATCGGATGGCTCCAGCCGAAATGGCCAAGCTAAAGAAACAGTTAGAAGAACTGTTGGAAAAGGGATACAACAGACCGAGTAGATCACCGGGTGCACCGGTACTATTTGGGAAAAAGAAAGATGGGAGCTTTAGGCTCTGCATTGATTATAGGGGGTTGAACAAGGTAACTGTTAAGAATAAGTACTCGCTACCCCGGATTGAGGAGTTGCTAGATCAACTCAGAGGTGCAACCTGGTTCTCCAAAGTCGATTTGGCCTAGGGCTATCACCAGATACCGATTGATCCAAAGGACATTTGGAAGATGGCATTCAGGACGCGATATGGCCACTATGAGTTTGTGGTCATGCCGTTCGGATTGACCAATGCGCCGGCCGCATTCATGAAGATGATGAATGGCGTGTTCCGGGATTGGTTAGACGTGTGTGTTATCATCTTCATCGATGATATCCTCGTCTATTCAAAAGATCATGAAACGCACCAAGGTCACTTCAGGAGGGTGCTGGAACGGTTAAGAGAACAACAATTCTTCACCAAATTAAGTAAGTGTAGCTTCTGGCAGAGGAGCATAGGGTTCCTTGGACACATTGTGTCGGATCAAGGAGTATCGGTTTATCTACACGTAGCTTCCTTGGGTTAGCTGGGTATTACAGAAGGTTCGTAAATGGGTTTACGAGTATGGCACAGTCCATGACTCAGCTAATCAGGAAGGATGTAAAGTATGAATGGACTCAAACATGTGAGGATAGCTTCTAGCAGCTAAAGGAAATGTTAACGACTGCACCAGTGTTAGCACTTCCGGAATCGGGAGAACCGTGTGTGGTGTATACTGATGCATCCATAACGGGATTGGGTTGTGTCTTGATGTAGAAAGGTAAGGTGATTGCCTATGGGTCAAGAAAATTGAGGAAGCATGAAGGGAACTATCTGACTCATGACTTGGAGATGACGGCAGTGGTCTTCACTTTGAAAATTTGGCGATCATATTTCTATGGTGCCAAAGTGCAAATCTTCACTGACCACAAGAGTTTGAAATACATATTCATGCAGCCCGAGTTGAACTTGAGGCAGAGAAAGTGGATGGAGTTAGTCGCAGATTACGACATAGACATTGCCTACCATCATGGAAAGACTAACACAGTGGCAGATGCCTTGAGTAGGAAAGGATCGGAGGTGCATGTGGAGATAGATTCTGCGAATCTAATTGGGATGGTCAGGGAGCTGCATCTCAATGCATTAACAAGCGATCAAGAACCATTGGGACTAGGGTCTGCGAATCAAGCAGACTTGCTAAGTCGGATTCGTGTTGCCCAAGAATCGAATGAGAACTTGAAGAAGGTCTCGTTGAATGAACAGACATAGTATGAGACATCGAACAATGGGACTATCGTAGTAAATGAATCAAAGGCGCTCGGAAGTGTATATTTTTTCATAAGATCGGAATACAAGAATGTGTGTTCGGAATGCCGAACTCACTTTAATCAAAGAGAAGAATAAGTTGCTCGGTGCAATCGCTCGATTCCTCTCCCCGATTCTTAATCATCTTTATTGGAAGGGTGTACCCTTATATAGGTCCTATAGTTGGCCCATGGGATGTGTAGAGAATAAGGAAAGTTTCCTTATTCCCGAGATTTAAGGTATATAGGAAAGATTTGAACTTATCCCTTCCGAGGTAGGATGTTGACCTTGACTATATGATTATCACCCCTTAGGTCAAGGGACCGATCTCGGTAGCAAGACTAACACCTCCCTCGTTCAAAGGACTGATGTAGATCTTATATTTAACACCCCCTCGATTAGGCTTATAATCTACGTCAGGATCAGGATGAGGTTGGCAAGGGCCAAATCTCAATTATCGCCAAGTTATTGAAAAGGGGTGTTAATCCCACCATCAACAGTTAGTCCCCCTCAGTTCGTTTGAGGATGAACTTTGGACCGAGTCAACAAATTTCAAAAATTATTATCTCGGAATTAATTGAGATTTCGGACTGCTCGGGTGTATACTGTAATGAGACGGATATCTTTTGGCAGCAACAATGAGAGAAAACTGGAAGAACTTTGTTGATGTGTCCTCCAGTTTATAGGATAGGTTCTGAAAAGACATCGACACAGAATTCAAAGCGGCTTTTGTTTTAAAAGCTTCCACATCCTCTTATAAATTCGCCCACTGCCTCCCATTTCTCATCATCTGTACCCACAATTATCTGAGGTAATCTCTGTACATTCCTTTGCCTATTTTGTCTCTGTCCCGATCGTTAAGCCGATTTTTTCATCAAACTCCTCTCAACAACTAACTCCCATTGAGGGTCTGGATCATGATGTCGGAAAGGTCGGTGTCAGCGATTCCGACCCGACTAGTACCGAGAGTTCGGATGATTCTGCCTGGGGTAAAACACATTTTCCCACTCGTAAAGATTGGCCCAGTATAAAAGACATCGGACCAAGTTCGTTTGGGGCGAACTCCGTTCGTGCGCGCAGAATCCGAATGAGATAGAAATAATCATTTTGAGGACATACAGAGGCCTTGGACCGCCCCGTCAGGCTTCATGTGTCTGTGTGAAAGTTATTTCTTTGAAGCTTGGTTGTGGTTTCCGATCCCACAACTGATGGTTAGCTACTTTGCTTGACGCCGGATGGCCTTCGCTCAGTTGACTCCGTTTTGGTGAAATATATAACTGGCCTCTTGATCCTATCTTCCAAGTGAAATATTCATATGAACTCGTGGAAGTATGAGGAGCTCACGAAACTGAACAGGTCTGAGGACCATGAAGGGACGTTTAAAGTTGAAATGAAGCCGAAAAAGAGGATTGTCACCAGATTTCGTTTTCGTGCAAAGCTCTGGTACCGGGACTACTTCTACGTGCGAATTAACCAAGCATCCATCTTCAACCCAGACGCCTTGATTTTTCGATCGTGGGCAACCGTGATCGGTAGTTAACTAGGTCTTTAATTTTTCTTCTGTCCATTTTCATCTTACCAGCCTTTACTCACTTCCTTTGCAGCGAAGCCACTCAGGCTCACAGCACTACCATAGAACTTCAGGGAAGAGTGCGAGAAGGTTAAGAAAGAAGGAGTTTTCAAGTGGGGAGAAGTTAACACACAACTCATCTGAGGAGCTATCACTTGGACAAGTATATCACTTTTCCTTTATACTTTTTCTGAAGACAAAAACCCATTCCGTAATCTTGACATATCTCGGGGCGAAGCAACTGGAACCCCTTGTTCCGACATCTCATCATCAACGCGCGGCAGCAAACATTATGACAAAAAATCGTCACGCGTTGGAACCATCTTCTCCCTGAAGCGATCGGAACAATCCTCCCAGAAAAAAAAGAAGAAGATTTCCAAAACATTTCGCATGGAACAGGCCACCATAGAGATGTTCAGAAGCAAGTAAGAGAGCAACATGCCTTTTCCTTTGAGTTTGACGGAAGTATCCTTTTTTGTCAGAACAAAAAGAAGTGCAACGAGCTCGTTCGGAAGTCGAGCGGATATCATACCTGCCTTCCGAGAGACTTTCAAGAGTCTGAAACTTTTACCACGCTTTCTAAGTCTATGGTTCGGGTAAGTGACCTTATTTTTTCCTATGCTCTATTCCTGAAGACTATACTTTTCTTTAAACTCCTCCCATTTATGTTGTTGTCCGGTTGATACATCGACCAAACCTACCTTCGATATGAGCGTAGATTGACCGAGGCCTATGCAGTGGACTCAAGTCCACATCCTCGATCCTCTGAACAATCATCATTACATGGAATTCAAGTGTATCCATGATATCCCTCACATCAGGAACATAACTGAACCAAACCTGTAACATAGAAAACAACAATGCTTAGTAACGTAGAAAACAACAATGCTTAGTAAAACTTTTTTCTTTGTTTAAGAATCATTCTAAACTTATAAAAAGTATGTAATATGAAACTTATCTCCAGCTCTGAAACCTCCTACAACCACGTTGCCCCATTGTTAATGCCACATACGAAGAAAAACAATTAGATTGCATTGTTTTTGTCAAAAGAATCATGATATGAAAGAGACAGACCCTCAAATATCTCATTTACCTTATAAACTTCCATTTCAGATTTCATCATATCTGTTTAAACTGACCCATTGGCTCTTATACCTGCAAAGTTATAATCCAGAAGAAACATCAAACTCGGAACTCAAATAATAGCTGGCCTCTACTATTTTTTGCTTTAATGCAATGTTCAACCACAAAGAAACATACTTACATCATTCCGTATGAACCAATAGCATTGCCTTGCATCCCCAGATTCCAACAGCCTTTCGCTTCACACCGTACTTGCCAAAAAACAATGAATAAGTTAAGAGTTTATAACTCACAAAAGCTTTTTGTTTTGTAAGCATTGAATATGAATGTTGTTACCTTTCCGCATGACTCAAAGAAGTACTTGCTGTGTTGGCTCACCTCCATCTTCTTCATCTGCTTCCTCAAACTCATACCATACAAGTACCTAAGACATTAATATACACCAAGATAAGTTAAAAAGCAATCCTTTAAACATTAATAGTTTTATCAGAAGCTGAAATGATAATAGAGACGAGAATAAAGAAAAATAGAAACGAATCAACAGAGAGAATTCGAAGAAACTAGTGAGAAAGGCTTTGCTTTATTACCTTCTTTAAGTAAATTGAACCAGACACACAATGGAAATACAGTAACCATTATTCTGCAGATTTACCGTGTATCAATGTTTAGAGCAAAAAAAAGTTGGTCGCTTTGCTTTCCCAATATTGATACACAAAAACCTGCGAAATACTGTAACTGCAGATAATTTGAGAACTCCAGGAGGGAATTGAAACATAGGCGACTCGAGTTTAATATTATGGATTTGAGAACCCTAATTCTGAATCGAATTAGGGTTTGGAGACGGTGTTGATTTCGTAATTTCGGCGAAGGGAATTAGGGTTTGGCGGAGATAAAGGCTCTGGGACGGTGGTGGAACTAGAACTGGAGATGGTGAGTTGATCTGGAACAAGAGAAGGTAAGAGTCGACAAAAATTGATGGGTTTCGTATTTGCGGCGAAAGGAATTAGGGTTTTGCGGAGTTAAAGCTCGGAGACGGTGGAGAACTGGAGAAGGTGTTTGGATCTCGAACTTGAGAAGGTGAGTGTCGACGAACATCTATAGGGTTTAGTTGAGAGAATCCATCTTTTTTTTTTTTTTTCTGGAGGAGACTGGAAATGTGTGGAGAAACCTCGAGCGAGAGTGAAAATTTTGGTGGAGGGAGATGAAAATTTTACTAAGTGTTGACCGGGAAAATTATTTAGTTTTCTGCCATAGACATAGGTAGCGTTTTTTGGAGATAGATGCTACGAATAACTAAGTGTGACAATCTCGTGTAAGTGACAACTTATTAGTAGCATTTACAAAAGCATAAACGCTACTAAAAAGTAAACGATAACATAACACACTTAAACGCCACTGTCTGATGCTACCAATACCCCAATTTCTTTGTAGTGACACTTAGGCATATGCAATGAATTCAATTCCACTAACCCAATTTACCTTAAAACCATTCCATCAACTTAACTAAGCTAGCTCAATCACTTAGCTTACTTCCACAACAATTCCAATCATGCTAGTTCTCTAACTTAGCAAATTCCTAAGCATTCAATCATCCTAGAACCTGTGAATGATCTGATACAAAATTGAAACACCCTAACCCAGTTTTCCTACTAGAAAAAATAACTATAAACAATCCGGTATGTTCATCAGTAACCTAACTATTTATAAACTTTTTATTTAAAATTCCTTCGTTTGGTTCCATACTTATCTATCCGATCTAGCCACCTAAATCATTTTCAAAGAATTCCTAGAACATCCGGTCTAAGTAATTCAATCAACATCACCCTATTAACAAGATTCGGTTTAAGGTCAGTTCCGTGTCCTGTTCCACCAGTCCATGTACCTCCCTGAGCTATTAATTTCTAGCTACCAGCCTAGCCAGACACATTTCACATTGATACATAGCCTTTCAACCAACCCACCCCGCCTGGCTATGTATCTAAGAAACTCCAAATTATACTCCAACCAATCAGACCACAAAAACACTTGATCCCGTTACTTAGCCAATCAACCAGCCATCCCCACTTAAGTAAGTAACTCTAGAACAATCCAAATATATTATCCTTTCTTCACGCTATCAATTTAGACCGCCTACTGCCTATCAATCTGATCAATTCCAGCAGATCGTTTCTGCCCGCAGCCTATACCATCATTGGAATACCGACCGTACCGCTTCCACTACAAGATCGATTAGTCCATACCGCTAATCGCTAGTGTATCCTTTCATATGTACCGCTGCGCATTATCAGATCCACCAGTCAGCTTCGCCTATCGATTGTATCGCATGTACCGTTCCTCCTGACCGAATCAGATTGCATCACACCGCAGAACCCAATGTTCCGCATCGTACCCCACACTCAGTCAGAACAGATCACATCGCCCGGTAGGAACAGATCAGTCCATCGCCATCAAGTCAAAGAGTTAAATTTTTAGGCTTAAACATCTAAGACGTAGATTATTTCACCAAACGGTGGACATAATCCATATGAGCCAAACAGTGATTGGGTAATGGAAGCGTTGTGTGAAAACATTACAGATGAATACGATAATCTCTATGGATGTTGATAACCTAATTTAATTTTTTTAGTTTCTTGGTTTGTTTATTTTAGTTTTCGACTTGGTTTACTATTATTTTTTGTTATAATTTGTAACTTAGTGTATTACTTATGTTTTATTTAAATTCCCTTTAACCTTTTAGAAGTTAGGTTTTAGATCTGCTCTGATACGTGGTAAAAAATCTTAACAATTTGTAAATGAAATTAAGTGACAAAGGCATAACCTTATAAAGAACGCTGTTTACTAACATATTAACCTAATGTATAACGATGTACTCAACATACCGAGGTTTCAAATATGGTCTAATAAAAAATGTTTGAAATATCATATTTGTAACCTAGATATAATATACATAACTGTTGTTAAATAAAATATCAAGGTGATGTGAAAAAGAAATGTCACAATTAATATGTAGGACAGGTCGATACAGATTCTTAGAAAACGTAGTCAACGTTTTTTGGAAGTCATAGAATCATAGCCACCCAATTTATTAACCATTCTGAGTCAATTTTAACTAATAATGAATAAATGGAAAATTGAAAAAAAAAACGTTATTCAAAGCGTAATCTTAATATAAGTATGTTTTACTAACTAGATATAGAAACTAATCTACTAAGAAACGATTCAAAGAAGAGAGATTCTTGTATACACACCCTTTTGTTCCCCTCCCTTGTTCACCTCCCTTTTAATAACCAATCAAACTGCCATGTCATATAATGACTAAAATAAAATTTAAAAAATCAGAAAAAAATAATAGTTAAAACTTTTAGGTTTGGGTTAACTAGTCCCAAATTAGGGTATAGTTTTGGAGTTTAGGGTTTGAGTTTGTGGTTTATAATTTATTTGGGTTAACTATTCTCAAATTAGGGTATAGTTTTGGGTTTAAGGTTTGAGTTTGGGGTTTATAATTTATTTTGGGTAAACTATTCCCAAATTAGGGTATAGTTTTGGGGTTTAGGATTTGAGTTTGGGGTTTATAATTTATTTTGGGTTAACTATTCTCAAATTAGGGTATAGTTTTGGGGTTTAGGGTTTGAGTTTGGGGTTTATAATTTATTTTGGGTTAACTCTTCCCAAATTAGGGTTTAGTTTTGGAGTTTAGGGTTTGAGTTTTGGGGTTTAGGGTTTGAGTTCGAGGTTTAAGGTTTGAGTTTGGGGTTTAGAGTATAGCTAAACCCTAAACCCCAAACTCAAAATAAATTATAAACCCCAAACTCAAACCCTAAACCCCAAAACTATACCCTAATTTGGGAATAGTTAACCCAAAATAAATTATAAACCATAAACTTAAACCCTAAACTCCAAAACTATATCTTAATTTGGGACTAGTTAACCCAAACCTAAAAGTTTTAACTATTATTCTTTTCTGATTTTTTAAATTTTATTTTAGTCATTATATGACATGGCAGTTTGACTGGTTATTAAAAAGGAGGTGAATAAGAGAGGTGAACAAATGGGGAGTGTATACAAGTATCTCTCGAGAAGAATGTGGAATCTCGTGAATAGTTTCCGTTGACCGAATGTGGAATCAACTAATCGAGCGACCCTGTTGACTCGCCATATAGTTTCCGTAAAAATTAAAAAGATGTTAACGAAACATTATTAAAAATTTAACAAATTAAACCAAAAAATCAATAATAAAATTAATTATAATTGCAAACATAATATGAAAAAATCATAAAGTTCAATAAAATCTTAATATACAAATTCTAAAATAAAAAATTCATAGAAATGAAATAAAAATCATTTAAAAATTAATCACCAATAAATCCTACAATATTATGAACACATATTATTACTAATCTACAATAAATCCTACAAAATTCAACAAAAAAATCCTACAAAATCCTATAAATTCGCCAATAAATCACATAATAATCTATTACTATCCTACAACATCCTATAAATTCCTAAAAATTCACCAATAAATCACACCAAAATCCTAATCCAATCTAATCTATTCTAAATCAATTACTTATCTAATCCTGAAATATTATTACTAATCTAAACAATAATTATTACTAATCTACATCATATATCATCAAATTAAATCTTTATATTAATGAAAAAAAACCTTAAATAATTCGAAGGAGAAGCCGCCGCCGGAGAGAGAAGGCCGCGCCGGAGAGAGAAGTCGGAGGAGAAGCCGCCGGAGTCGCGCCGGAGAGAGAAATCGGAGGAGAAGGAGTCGCGAGGAGAGGCCGAGGAATCGCGCCGGAGAAAGAGGAGAAGGAGTCGCACCGGAGGAGAGGCCGCGCCGGAGAGAAGAATCGCCGGAGAGAGAGAGATCGATTTGGGGAAGAAGAAAGATCTGCAGGTTGTACATTTATTTACGATTTACCGACGGGTAATTATTTCACAGAACAAACGAATAACCGACGACGTTAGACCGTCTCGTCGGTTTTCCGTCGGTTATTTGAAAAAAATATAATTAAATATTAGTTGGCGCGGTGTGAAAAATTTTGGGGAAATATTTACGCGGGTAATTATTTCACAAAACCGACGAATAACCGACGACTTCTGATATAATCATTTGACAAAACCGACGAATAACCGACAAGGTTTAAAAATTTCACAAAACCGACGGAAAACCGACGCTTTAGGGTAAGGATAGGGGTTAAGGTATGTGGTATAGAGTTTAATATTAAAATTAGGCTTATTTGACGATGATTTACCAATCAAATCTCCAATTTAGAGGTTTCACAATCTTTTTTACATTTTAAAATTTTTAAATGCAAATCACAAATATATGTACATAAGTATACATAACACTTTATACCATTAGTTAGTCATTTCATTAGAATTTACAAAATCGACCATTTTATCACTTTAATATTGGTATGACTTCTATTGTAGTTGGAAACATCAACAGAAGTTGAGAAACTACTAATTTTGATAACATGATTTTATGTAATTTACAAAAACCAACATTTAATACTTGTTTGTCGGTTCGTCGGTTCCTGAAGAAATTAAATCATAGGATTTGTCGAAAATTGCGGCTCGTCGGTTTTCCGTCGGTTATTTGGGGAATTACCGACGAAAAACCGACAAAGTTTAAAAAAATTCACAAAACCGATGGAAAACCAACGCTTTAGGGTAAGGATAAGGATTAAGGTATGTGGTATAGGGTTATTAACCGACGAACCGTCTTTTGTCGGTTATTAACCGACGGAAAATCGACGAACTGCCTTTTATCGGTTATTAACCGACGGGAAACCGACGAACTCATTTTTGTCGGTTATGCGTGGGTTAGTCGTCGGCCAAAACCGACGGATATAGTTCCGTCGGTAATTCCGTCGGTTTTAAGGTTGTTTTTTTGTAGTGCACGTACAATGACAGATTAACACGTTTTTACCAAAATATTATTTCGTTTGAAGTGATATAATCTAAACTAAATGATTGATTAGCGATGATGTAATTTTTTGTTTGAAGATAGTTTGATAGTTAACCGATTGACACAAATGCTAGATGATGTTCTGAGGGTGTTTCATACTTTCATTAAAGTAACAATGTTCTCATATGAATACTCAAATTATCGGAATTTATTTCGTCTCTCTAATAGAAAAGGTCATACATATTTGCTACAAGAATCTCGTGACTTTCTTTGGTGGATTTATTAAGTACATTACATACCTATAATTGCGACATTAATGCATGCTTTTACTCATAATTAATCACCCACATGTGTTTTCCCCAAAAGAAAAACTATAAATTACCTTTTAATGCACAACAAACTCACTTTCAATATAGTTAAGAAAAAAATGAACTTTTATTTACCCTAGTTCCTTTTCTATTCCACTTAGATGTGAAGGAAAAGTAATTAATTCTTCAAAGCAATGATGGAAAGACTCAATCATAGCTAATCTTCAAAGTAATCTACACTATATGAAAGCTTCGTTTGAAATTAAAAAAATCAATTTATAACAATAAATTTATAGATAAACTTTGTATTCACCAAAAAATGTAGCTATAAGCTACAAAGAAAATAGAATATACAAACTTTAAAAGCGCGTAGGCCTATTGAAAACTACAGGTAGTTATTATTTTATTTGTATTTGTTTATATTTATATTTTCTGTTTATATGTGGGAATGAGAGAAATGCATAAAAACCAAAAAAGACAATGCGTCAGACCATAACCATGATACACCAACCAAGATTAATTGTTTTAATAAATCTCATGTACGTGTATAAAAGGAAAATTATCATATAAAGTGTTGAAATTAATCAAAATTAGGAATAAATCTTGAAAATAGTAATATAAAATGGTAATAAGCTAAGTGGCGAAGGCTATTTGAAAGGCTCTAGGATTCTTACTTATAGCAAATCGTGCTTGCCAGCTTTACTCGATAAATTCGTCTTATGGCTGAAACAGTATAAAATCTAGCTAACAAAATTTATCCTGAAAAAAATAATATTAAATAAATCTCTGAACACAAAAAGTCTGAAATTTGACACATTGGGTTTTTGCCATTTGGGATTTCTTCTGTCTCATCTGGTTTCTAGAGAGAGAGAGAGAAAGAGAGAGAGAGGAAGGAGGAAGAAGATGACTGAGAATCGAGTGGTTTTGGCTCTGTTTTTATTCTGCATTGTAGGGTTTGAGCCAAGGTTCATCAATGGAGCCACAGATGCATCAGATAGTGAGTTTTATTTCTACTTTGTTAACTTTTGTCGGAAAATCTTCCACTTTTGCTCTGTTCTTCCCCAAAAAAGTATCGATTTTTACAGGTTTTTATCATTCATCATTTGTGTAAGTTTAATCGGTGATTCTGGGTTTATGTTTCTCATACAAATTTTTGTTTTTTTTTTCCATAAAACTCAAAACTTTCTGTCATATTGTTCTTTTCTTCAAAACGGGTTTGTTTCCAAAAATCTCGAATATTTTTTTCACCCACTTTCTGTTTTGGTTTTCCTTTCTTGTGTGTTTCTTCCCTTTTCTGGGTTTTTTGTTTTGTTTCAGTCTCAACCATTTCTTCAATTTGACCGGAAAATTTATGTTATCCGAACTATAACTTAAAGGATCTCAATTTTTGGATCTGCTTTAAAGAACCGACAACTAAAATTAAGATGATTATGATTATTTAATCAATGGTTTTGGAATATTTCTTCCTCATGGTCTTTGATTCTCAATATGTGCAGCTTCGGCGTTAAACACCATGTTCATCTCCATGAATTCTCCAGGACAGCTTTCACAATGGACTACCTCAGGTGGTGACCCTTGTGGTCAAAACTGGAAAGGCATAACTTGCTCTGGCTCAAGAGTTACTCAAATGTAATCACTTTTGTATGAAAATCATAAATTTCAATCATTTTGTTCTCTAATACATTTGTTTTCAATCTACTTGCAGAAAGTTACCTGGTCTTGGACTTTCTGGAACACTTGGATATAAGCTTGATCAATTGACTTCTGTTACTGAGTTGTAAGATTCAGCTTCCATGAAACTCCAAAGTTTCTATTTGTTGTATTTGATAGCTAATAGTCTGATGGATTGTTTTGGGTGAAACCTGCAGTGATTTAAGTAACAATAACCTTGGAGGCGATATACCATATCAGCTTCCTCCAAACCTGGAGAGATTGTATGTTTTGATGATGCTCTCTATATGCCCTACAAGTTTCTATCTGTGTTTCCAAGCTGATAAAGTTTCTGAATTGGTTTAGGAATCTTGCTAATAACCAGTTCACTGGATCTGCTCAGTATTCCATTTCTCTAATGACACCTATCAAGTACATGTAAGTTCTTATTCTAGTTCAGTCATTTCTGATCAGATGTCTCTTGGACAAGATTGGTTATTTATTGCTGCTACATTTGTTTTGCCCAGCAATCTTGCTCACAACCAGTTGAAGCAACTAGCTATTGACTTCACAAAATTAACTTCTCTCTCTATCTTGTAAGATATTTTTTCCCCGAGTTAAACTGAGACTTGATTAGTTGATAAGCAAATCTTTTGACAAATTTCATTTGTGTTTTCAGGGACCTCTCTTCCAATGCTATCACTGGTTCTCTTCCGAACACAATGAGCTCCCTTACGAGTATAAAATCAATGTAAAGCTTCTTTAAACAGTCTCCATGTATTGAAATAGCTTAGTTTAAGTTGATACTAACATTGTGTTTATTAAACTTCACAGTTATCTTCAGAACAATCAGTTCACAGGCACCATCGATATCCTAGCAACCCTTCCTCTCGAAAATTTGTGGGTAACTTAACGCTTACCGGTTTTAGAAATTCATGACCTATGAACATCGCTTGAATAATGTTTGTTCTTGCTGAATGTGCTTCCTCAGGAATATTGCAAACAATCATTTCACAGGCTGGATCCCCGATACTTTGAAAGGCATTAACTTGCAGTAAGTTTTCCATCAGTCGATATTCTTGCAACTTTTTTCTTTTCACACTCATTTTTTTTTCCTGAATGTTCTTGGAAACAGAAAAGATGGTAATTCATTCAATACCGGGGATGCACCTCCACCTCCTCCGGGTACACCTCCAGTCCGTAGATCACCTACTCCTAAATCCGGTAACGGTGGACCCCGGTCCAATGGTGATTCCAGCAGTAGCCAAGACTCCTCCAAGAAATCAGGGATTGGAGCTAGTGGAATAGCAGGAATCATCATTTCATTGTTAGTTGTAACGGCCGTGGTAGCTTTCTTCTTGATCAAGAGAAGAAAATCAAAGCGCTCATCGGCCACAGACATTGAAAAAACTGATAACATTAACCAACCGTTCACATTCGCTTCAAATGACTTTCAAGGTAACAACACGTTGAAAGAGTTATGTAAAAAAGCATTTACATTGAGTTTGCTTATGGTTTTCTAACTTGTGATTTGCAGAGAATAAGTCTATACAGAATCCACCATTAGTTGAGACAAAGAAACTGGATACTTCATTGTCGATGAATCTACGCCCTCCACCAGCTGAGCGACACAAGTCGTTTGATGACGATGATTCGACAATGAGAAAACCCGTTGTTGCAAAGAAAGCTGCAGTTGTTGTTCCTTCAAATGTGAATATGTATACCGTTGCAGATCTTCAAATCGCTACCAATAGTTTCAACGTTGATAATCTTCTCGGTGAAGGGACTTTTGGAAGAGTATACCGAGCCCAGTTTGATGACGGAAAGGTACTTGCTGTGAAGAAAATAGACTCGTCTGCGCTTCCCACTGACACCGCTGATGATTTTACCGAAATAGTATCGAAAATTGCGCATTTGGATCATGAGAATGTCACTAAGCTTGTTGGTTACTGTTCTGAACACGGACAACACTTGGTGGTCTACGAGTTCCATCAAAACGGCTCATTGCATGACTTCTTACATCTTTCGGAAGACGAAAGCAAACCGTTGATATGGAATCCTCGTGTCAAGATCGCTCTTGGCACTGCACGTGCATTGGAGTAAGTCTATAATCATTCTCAATCACATTACTGCCCCTTATACGGCAAGAGTCTCATTGTAAAGTATTGTTGTCGTTGCAGGTACTTGCATGAAGTTTGTTCACCATCTATAGTCCACAAGAACATCAAATCAGCAAATATTTTACTTGACTCAGAGCTGAATCCGCATCTCTCAGACTCAGGCCTCGCTAGCTTCCTCCCAACTGCAAATGAGGTCCAATAGTTTTTCATACATTCTTTAATCTCTAGTATGTCGCTCTTGTTTCACCATTACTTATCATCATTCTGAAACAATGTGCAGCTACTAAACCAAAACGATGAAGGATACGGCGCACCAGAAGTTTCAATGTCAGGCCAATACTCATTGAAGAGCGATGTTTACAGTTTCGGAGTAGTGATGCTTGAGCTTTTAACCGGAAGAAAACCATTCGACAGGTACTATTACGAACCAAACCCCTGGGCTTCGTGTTAAAACTCATAACTAAGTAAGTCTTACTGATTGTTGTGTGACACAGTACAAGGTCAAGATCAGAGCAGTCATTAGTGAGATGGGCAACACCTCAGCTTCACGACATTGACGCATTGAGCAAAATGGTTGATCCAACTCTCAAAGGGCTTTACCCGGTTAAATCTCTCTCCCGTTTTGCGGATGTTATTGCCCTTTGCGTCCAGGTACTACAATTTTTTGAATAGAACTGATGAAAACTGATGATATGAACAAAAATGTGAATAAAAATGTGTGTTTTTGAATCTGTAACAGCCTGAGCCAGAGTTTAGACCACCAATGTCTGAAGTGGTGCAAGCATTGGTTGTGTTGGTGCAGAGAGCTAATATGAGCAAAAGAACTGTTGGAGTTGGTTCCGGTAGCTCCGGTGCGAATGATTACATGTAAATTCTTTACCTGAGATAATTCTTGTCTTCTCAGATTCTGGGCCGGACAAGAAATAACAGAGACAGAACAATCAACCAAAAAAAAACAAAAGTTTTCTCCTTTTCCGATTTTTATTTTTGGTTAAAACTGAGAGAATAACAACAGTCCATCCACACCTTCACGCATTGTACAATCCCGTATGCTTCCTTGTAATATGTTCCAAAAATTGTTGTAGCTTTTTTTAGATTCCGACAACATGAACAATACCAATCCTCTTTTGTGAGTCCCGATCAAAGACGTTTTTTTAATCCATTGTATTTTGTTTGAATAATTTTCCTGTTAATAATTGGAATACCATAATCAATTTCAAATTGTATGCTTGCTGCTGAATTGATCGAAGCTTAACCTAATTAGAACTGAGATCTCTATATTCCAGTGACGACGGAGATCGATCCGGAATAGTTAGAAACCCGACCCGGAACATACATAATAGTACGTTTATTGGTACGACACTGTTTTCACAATAGAGAGAAAAATAACAAGTGACGCCATGTGGACAACACGTGGCTAGTAGTTGAAGCTTATAAACGGACTATAGTCATGCAAGTCACACGTGTAAATCAAAACCATATATTATACATTCAGTTGTAAAATTAATCAAAACGGAAATGATGATCGGAAAGTGGTTGAGAGCTCTTGGAACGGCGAGGAAGTGTGGTGATGGTCGGTGCAATTGCGTGAGGACGATGGTTGGAAAAGCCTCGAACCGAGCCGGTGTTCATGGTTCAAGGACTCCCGACACTAAGGAGGGGTTATTGGATTGTGTATTTTAATATATTTTAAAATCAAAGTAAAATCTGTGTTATTCAATTGAATATTCCATAGAAATACATTAAAATCCATTGTTATTGGATTAGTCATTTGTTTGGTGTATTCTAAAATATAACAAAAACAACTGTTATTCAATTTATTCTTGATTTTAGAGGATTTTGATTACAATAGATTTTTATGTATTTTTTCTTCCAAATTCCGAAGAACAGGAATACGCCATTTTTTGCTTCTTCTTTTGATGGATTCAGACAAAAAATGATAATCTCTCTTCTTTTTCTTCCATTCCTTTGAGCCAATTGACAAAACATGATAATCGCTCTTCTTCTTTTGATGGACCCGGCCACATCGCAACTACAGATTTTCCCAGGTATTTCGATCTTTCCCATCTTCCATCTGATTCTCGTAAAATCCTCCTCGCACCACAGCTTCTTCATCAGCCTTCCTAGGCAAAATCGGATACTTGGCTCTAGGTATAATAACTCAAAAACCCTAATCTACTACATCTCTTCTCTTTGAATCCTAATTTCGCAATTGATTGACCTGAATCCAAATTTCTCATGATCAGAGTTCGCTTACATGAGCAAAGTGACAGCACAGGTCGATGTGTTCAACTTCGGGATCGTGATGATGGAGCTAATGACGAAACGAAGACCGAGGTCGTTGATCGATGAAGAATCGCGAGGCATGACTCTGCGCCAATTTGTCTAATGCCATCCAAACATTGGACAAACTCAACGAGGTATCACTTAAATCTAATGTTTCGATTTGAACATCGATCTACTCCCAGAATATCATCACGATCAAAGATTATTTTACTCAATTTGGTTACCTTAAATCCATTTCTTCGTTTGTATGTAGTCATATAGTCATTTCTTTGTTTGCTTTAGTTATTGATACTCAAACTATGCTTTGGCTTTAGATTGAATTCGGGCTTTGTGTATTTCAATAGATTTGAGTTTGCTTTTACTATATTCAAGTTTTTTTTAATTTCCCTTTGTTGTTTGCTTATGGCAATGTTTGTTTACGTCAGACTCTTGAGATGCTAGAGAAGAAGGAGAAAGTACTTCTAAAGAAAGTTGGACAAGAGGTGGAGAAGGCTAAAGAATTCTCTCTATATGCGGCTTATATACAGTCTTAAGCATACTGTTATTACTCGACTACTTAATTGGATCGGTCATGTGCAATGGCTATACATTGTTTGAAAAGGAAGAGGTTATATGAGCAACAAGTCGAACAGCTTGGGAATTTCCAGCTATGTATACATGATCAAGTGAGCATTTTTTAATTTATTGTCCTGCTTACAAAAATATTAGAACTTGTTATAGAATTTTTGTTACAGGACAAATTTTTTTCCATGGAGTAGACTGTGCTTGTTTGTCATCATGGTCTTTCAATGGTTCTTACATTTATGAATGTAACTTTTGTGCTTCTTCAAGGAAAGGATTTGAACAAGTATTGTTCATGGTGCCATTATCTCAGTTGTATTCCTACGTCGCTATGGAGCTGTAAATCTCAGAATGTGTACTGTGAGGTAAACACTTCTTATTCTCTTTGGTTAGCTAATTATTTATAAAGCAAAGACACTGATTGTGAATTTGGTGATTTGGCACAATATTCAAATATTTAAACAATTTACTTACCCTCTACCCTCCGAAGACTAGTAAATTGAAAATTCCATATCCCTGAATACTCTCATGTATCAAAACACAAAGCCAATTTAAAATGCAAATTACTAGTTACTGATATTTTCAGATGGAAAAAGATACTTTTCCGTAGTAGATGGTATTTGTTACCTAGATTTTCTCAACAAAGATAACAAATACGTATATTTTAAAATCTTCAGTTTTGATCTCAAAATATTTAGCAAGCCTCCCTATATAACGTGAAAACAATAACAAGAGTAGAACACAAAACACAAAGCCAACTTTAAAGTAATAGTTCTTTTGATATCTCTTATTTAACGTTTATATAATTGTTCATGACAATTTTTGATGTTACAATCTTCTAAATCATTTTTTTCCATATTTTGTAGGCATTTTCCTATCACATATGATCTCAATTCTGGATTCGAAACATGTAAGTTATTTTTTTTAGTTGTGCAACTCTTTCTCTATAATAAAATCAGTCATTTGTTTCTTGTTTTTCTTGTTATCACTTGTGAATGAGTCATCTAGTTTTGTGTTTGTCATTGCTTAACGAGTAATCTAAACTATTACTTTTATATATTTTTAATATGACATTATTTGATGCTCTTTTCTACGTTTTAATATGATTTATTATTATAATACACGACAAGTGGAGACATATATATAGTAACAAAATAACTTTTTGTTTGATCGTAAGGTTTTTATAAATTATTTAAAAATATTTTTTAAATGACATTTCATTAGAAGTATAATGGGATGTCATTTTAGTAGAAGTATAATGGGAGATTCACAACAAGAAGAAAAGGGGACAGGACGAACTAATGAACTTTGGAATACAAAAGAAACCAATTTGTTGCTAAGTCTCCTTGTAGAGGGCATCAATCAAGGTTGGCGTGATGCAAGTGGTTGTATGAGCAAGATGACGGTGGAGAAAAGATTCTACCTGCTTTGAATAAAAAACTTGGATGTGAGAAAACTTATAAACACTATGATAGTAAAATAAGGAATTTGAAACAACGCTATAATAGCATGCAAGATGTGATGCGGTTTAGTTCTGGATTTGGGTGGGATCATAAAACTAAAAAGATTACAGCTGAGGATCCGGTGTGGGATGAATACGAAAAGGTAATTTTCTTTCAAAATTATTTCTAAATTTATAATATGTTATATTTACGAGTTACATCCACATAGTAAATATTTTTTGTTCAAAATTATTTCTAAAATTTTAATATGTTATATTTATAGGTACTTCCAAAGAGAAAAAATATGCGTAATGAAATATTTGAAGATTACGAGGAATTACAGCTGCTGTTCAACCCTGGATATGCGACGGGAAAAAATGATGTTAGCTTAGGAGATGATACTGATGCACAAACTTTTGGAGCTGAAGATAATTCACCATGCGAATTATATACAAAGCTTTTTGGAAGTGTTGGAAATGTGGATGGATCTCAAGCATCAGGGTCTTCGGATTCACCTATGCCACAAAACAAAGAAGGTCCAGTAGGAAAGCTTCCTGTTAAAAAAAAAGCTAAAAGTGGAGAATATGAAGACTCTAGTAATTCAAGCATTGATGGTAGCCGTATGGAGAAGACTTTCAATGAAATGATTGTTGTAAGCAATCAAGTTGTTAGTTTGATACAACAAAGAGAAGAAAGACAACAAAGAGAAGCTAACAATAGAGAAGCTGAGAAAAGAAAGAATAACATATGGGAGGCGATCAAAGAAGTTCCTGATTTGGAGGAAAATGTTCGTTATGATACCTTGAATGAGATTCATAGGTTAGGGATGACAGACGTGTTCATCAGCATGTTTACTGAAGAACGCATGGGTTGGATAATGCGCAATGTGGACTGAAATTTATTGTTTTATTATTTCGCTTGCATTCTGCATTTTGTTTTTATTTTAATTTTTTGTAATCTTTTTTTTTTAAAGATAAGTATCATATATTTTAATAAATAGTTTATCATTTTTCTTAATATTCTATTTTAAAACTTTTTAGCACAATTGTTAGTGATTATCTTCTTTAAAATTCTTATGTATCTTTTTAGTGCTACAAGAATATTATAGATTTTTTTTCCATGTATTAACACCATTGATGCTCGTGACTTACTGTCTTTGTTTAGAGTTCAGGTGGTATGTGCTCATGGACAACGTGTGGCTTTGTAGTTTCCTTGTGTTTAAAAGTTTGTGTTTTACGTATCTTTATGTGTCATGGTCATAGAACTCGTCTTCTCTCAAGTGTCTAATGGTTATTAAATTAGTTCTTTTTTTTTTCTTACACAAGGTTATTTGATGAAGAAGAAATCAAAATCGCAAAGGAAGAAATCGAAGATGAAGATTTGGATACAAAAATATTGCCTTTGTTGGTGACAATGATTGCATTGGCCAAAGTATTGATTGCACATCAATATTTGAAGTTTAAAGATCATATCGAGTTTCCAATCCGACGACCCGTCACAAGAGTTGGATATGACTATATACACAATGTGTTACAAGAAGATCCTCAGCATTTTCGACAATTGTATCGTATGTATCCAGATGTGTTTCTCAAGCTATGTGCTCTTATTCGAGATATGACACATCTACGAGTTACAAGATTCATTTGTGTTGAAGAAATGGTTGCCACTTTTCTAGTCACCGTTGGCCAAAATTCGAGGTATTGTTACACTAAAGACACATTCAAAAGGTCAAAATTTGCAACAAGTACAAATTTTCATTAAGTTTTAAGGGCAATCAATACAATTACTCCAACTTTGATGGCCAAGCCGAACCTTACGGTAGCTGCAAAAGTAAGAGAAAGTACAAGATTTTATCTTTATTTTAAGGTACATTTGTTTTTGGTTTACATATTCTTTTTTTTTTATGTAGAAAGCTAATAAATTATATTGATCTTAGGATTGTTTGGGAGCAATTGATGGTACACACATACCAGCTATAGTACCTAAGAATGACGCTCCTAGCTATAGAAATCGAAAAGGAGTAGTATCACAAAATGTATTGGCTGTTTGCAATTTTGATATAGAATTCATATACGTTCTTAGTAGATGGGAGGGTTCAGCTCATGATTCGAAGGAATTATGTGATGCATTAACAAGGAGGAGTAATAAATTTGAAGTTCCACATGGTAATTATGTATACTAAATTCATATATGTTTTATGGTAATTTCATAATAAATGATAAGTTACTAATTAGTTCATTTTATTTCAGGAAAATTTTATATGGCTGATTGCGGATTTGCAAATAGACGCAAATTCTTGGCTCCTTTTCGAGGTACTAAGTATCACCTCCAAGAGTTTACTGGTCAAGGTTGCGATCCAGAAACTTCACATGAATTGTTCAATCATCGTCATGCCGCACTAAGAAACGTAATTGAGAGAATATTTGGAGTTTTTAAGTCACGGTCTCTAATATTCAAATCTGCTCCTCCATTTCCTTTCAAGACACAAGCAGAACTAGTGTTGGCTTGTGTAGCTTTACATAATTTTCTTCGCAAGCATTGTCGATCAGATGAATTTCCTGATGAAGTCCCCGTTGAAGATATCAATAGAGAAAACATGGAAAACAACAATGCAGGAGATGATCCTGAAATTGGTGAAGAAATTCATGAAACGCAAGATCAAGAAAGAGAAAATGCTAATATGTGGAGAGAAGCAATAGCCAAAGAAATGTGGAACGATGCAACTAGTAATGAGAATCAAAGATTGTAATCATCGCTCAGCTCTTTGAAGAGTTTCTTGGTTAAAGCTAAAGACCCATATGAATCTTACCAAGAGTATCTTGTTACTGTGAGATCCTTTTTTTCTTGTTTCATCTCTTGGCACGCACATGTTCTCTAGTCTTTATTGTTCTGTTTCTTGGTCAACAATGAAAATTAATTTTCAATACTTTTTTGTAAAAGTGTGTTAATTCTTTTTTTTCTAGATTTGGAAAGATCTTTTCCATAATATCGACTATTATGGGATGATAATAGTAATCAATTCCAATATAATTCAACAAAATCTTATGGAATACTTTAAAATACAAATACAATAAAATACATCAGAATACTAATCTAATGTGAGGAATCCATCAAAATCCAATAGAATACTCTCAAATAAAAATCCAACAAAATACATTAAAATACACAATCCAATACCCCCTCCTAAATCACTTGACAATGTAATTATATTTGTATCTAATTAGCAACTATAATCAACTATTTTATCAAAAAAACTATAATCAACTATAAATATTTTTCGTTGTATTTTTTTCTATTGCATATAGGAGGAAGAGATTAAGGAGAGGATCAATAAAGGTAAAGAAGACAAAGAAGAGAAAAGAAGAGAGGTTGAGAAAAAAGTTGAAGGCTCGCTTAAAAGATCCAACGACGGTGATGGATCATCTACCCGGTGATACCTCATGGTTTTCGAACTCGAGAATTTTCCGATATAACATTATATAATACAAGAAATGTAAAGATCAATAATCAAAAATTGTTTTCATAAAATAGATCACCATACAACAAAAGTCATAACCAAAAGCTTAACATAAAGTAGATTACCATAGATTACCAGTACAATAAAAGTCATAATCAAAAGTTTTATATAAAGTAGATTACCATTTAATAAAAAATCATAATAAAATATTTAACAGACGATAAAAGTCTAATATATCTATAGATAAAAAGACTAATTTATCTCGAGTTCGATGCTTGACTCTTATTTTTTTGGTTCAAGATACCACACATAGCATTATCGTTTCTAATGGAGCTTTATAACCAGTCATTATGTGGTTCCCACCATACTGGAGAAAAAATTCTAATTAAAAAAAAATATTTACAAAAATAATAAATAGTCAATTAATAATTAAACATAAAAGGGTTTGTAATTACTGTAATACTGTCCATATATTATTATAGTATCAGGTGCATAAGCATGACCATCTACCAATTGATACAAAACTTGTGGATAAATGAACACTCTCCCATGTGGTTGAATGTCTATTTGTTGATTGCTGTTAGGAAAAACATCATGTTCATGTCTAAAAAGAACAATATATTGAGGTTTGTAAGAAGTTGTTCATTTGCAGCATCGCTAAAAATATCCATTATAAAATAAAGAATTTGGATAAGCTAAAAGAAGTTACCGCAAAATAATAATTGAGGTGTGTGTATGGCGTGGATTTTAGAGCAGTTATTGCAGATAAGAGCATTAAAAAATAAAGAGAAGATAATAGTGGAGGTTAATATGTACACTTATTTGCAATCATACGTATATAGTTGATATACTTCTTTATACATATATGTTAGCATGTACACACCATCACTTATATTCATACGTGTACAATCCACATCATGTACATACAATCAACAATACATGTACAATTAATTTTCATTTTCAGATGTATGTTAACATGTACACACCATCACACATATTTATTTGTGTATAATCAATATCGCGTACAATTGATATTTTTGTATGTTACTATGTTCGTACTATCATGCATATTTATATGTGTATAATCACTATTTGTGTAATTCCAATGTACACGGATTTGTGTTCATCATGACATATGCTCTTCTGTTTGTGGTCTGTTACGCTAGTTCTTCAACTGGGTGTATGTTTTCAATCTATTTATGCACAATCAAAAGTAATTTCTTATACAAGAATACTTGTGTATGGAAAAATATTAACAACAATTGACTAAACTAGATTTGAAAAGTCTTTTTCCTTATATTTTCTTAATATTTCCAAGAAAATTGAAGTGGATCCGCAATGCATATGCTTTATTCATACGATTAAGGGTGAGAGTGAGATTGACGCGCGCAGCATAGGTATTTTGTACAAAACATGATCGAAAGTGTCAAACCCACGAAGCTTCTCAATAAAGTGTTCTAAACATGAGAAAGAAGGTAATAAAGTGTCATCCATGCTAAAAAAATTTTAACGAGCAGTGAATTTAATACAAACAAGGCCAATAATTATAAAATGTAAAGATCAATAATCAAAATTTTTACATAAGGTAGATCACCATACAACAAAAGTCATAATAAAATAGTTAAGCAATAAAAGTCTAATATGTCTATAGATAAAGAGACAATTTTATCTCAATCAACCTACAACATAATATTGGACAATAAACTTATTGGCCCGATGCTTGACTCTAGCTTTTTTTCGGTTCAAGATACCACTACCTGACATTATCGTCTCAGATGGAACTTTATAGCCAATCATTTTGTGGTTTCCACCACACTGAAAAAAAAAACACTCCTCCATGTGGTTAAATGGCTATCTGTTGATTGATGATAGGAAGAACAACATGTTCATGTTCTAGAAAGAACAACATCTTGAGGTTTGTAAGAAGTCGTCCATTTGTAACATCCTTAAGAAGATCCACTATAAAATAAATAATTTGGATAAGCTAAAGGAAATTACACCAAACTGAGGTGTGTGCGTGGCGTGGGTTTTGAAGCAATTATTGTAGATATGAGCATTAAAAATTAAAGAGAAGATAATAGTGGATGTTAGAACATACGTCAGTATTGTACACATATTTGCAATCATACATGTACAATTAGTATACTTCTTCATAAACATATATGTTAACATGTACACACCTTCACTTATATTTATATGGTTTCAATTAATATCATGTACATACTATCAACTATACATTTACAATTAATATTCAATTTCAGATGTATGTTAACATGTACACACCATCGTACATATTCAATCATTTACAATCAATATTGTGTACAATTGATATTCTTGTATGTAATTATGTTCGTACTATCATGCATGTTTATATGTGTATAATCAATACTTCTGTAATTCCAATGTACACGGATTCGTGTTCATCGTGCCATAGGCTCTTCTGCTTGTGGTCCGTTGCGTCACACGTATCCACTAAGTCTTCAACTGAGTGTACGTTTTCAATATATTTGTGTACAATCAAATATAATTTCTTGTATAAGAATACTTGTGTATGGAAAAATATTGACAACAATAGACTAAACAAGGTTTGAAAAATCTTTTTCCTTTTATTTTCTTAATATTTCGAAGAAAATCAAAGTGGATATGTAGTGCATATGCTTTATTCATATGATTAAGGGTGAGAGTGGGGTCGGCGCGGGCAGCAAGGGTACTTTGGACAGAACATGATCGAAAGTATCAAACCAACAAAGTTTCTCAGTGATGTGTTATAAATACAATGGAAAAGGTAATAAAATGTCATCCATGCTGATTCTTTTTTTTTTTACGAGAAGTGAATTTAATATAAACAAGACCAATAATTATAAAAATATAAAGATCAATAATCAAAAGTTTTACATAAAGTAGATCACCATACAACATAAATTATAATCAAAAGTTTTACATAAAGTAGATTACAATACAACAAAAGTCATAATCAAATAGTTTACAAACAATAAAAGGCTAATATGTCTACAGATAAACATATTAATTTATCTCGATCAACATACAACATAATATTGGACTAATGTAGTATCCGCGAACCAAATTATAGGAATTTGGTACATGTGTCGATCGACACAACGTTATCGGGTCAAAACCAGTTTAAGTTTAATTGCTCGGTTTGGTGCGGTTTAGAGTTATAAACCCTAGATACATAAGGAGGCTCGTGGTGCAGCCTTTGTGTTAGGGTTTGGAGATCAGAAATCGTGGTTGAGAGAGAAGGAAGGAGATTATCTCGTTCTAAGGATTCAATCGCTGCTTGAAAGGACAGAACTGATCTGTCTCAGTAGAGAATTGAAACGGACGATCATATCGTGGCTGATCAATGTAATTTTTGGTAGGTATCTTCTCCTCTCTCTTAGCTATCTATAGGAGAAAGAGGATTGCCTTTTCGATCAGTAGCTTATGATTTATGGTCGTTTTTCCGTGAGTGGTTTGTGCAGTTTTGTATTTTGATCAGTCTCTTGGGAAGCGTTTTCCCGGCGTTTCTGGAGGATTCAGGAGAGGATCTATATACTGTTGGAAAGATATTTTGGTCTAGTTTTCAGATTGGTATTACGATCTGGATTCTGAGGTGAGCTCCAATCTCTGCGTTGATTCTAAGTCAGCGTATCGGTTCTGTTTTTAGGAAATCTAATTTATGTGTAGAGAAAACCCTCGTTGTGAGTTGTAGGTGATTGATGAAGCGTTTCTCGGTGTTTGCCTATGAGATCAGAGGATGCGAGGGTTTCGTGTCGCTGATTTCGTGTTCATATCTTTACCTTTTCCTGATTTTCCAGGTGAGTTCGCGATGATGTATTGATTTGATACATTTTGTGATGATTTTTGTGTGAATTGTGTATTGGTAATTGTTGTGGATATTGTGGCTTGCATGTTGTGTTTTCTTGGGCAGATTTACGACTCGAGTAGCTCAGAATCGAGTCGAGAAAGGAAAGACTCGATTCCATGCACACTTTGAGGCGTGTCGATCGACACTAGGAGGGTAGTTTTGATAATTTTCTGGCTTACTCTTCTACGAATTTTCTCTTTCGAAAGAATTTAATGTTCTCATATACATTTTCATAAAACGAAGAGCAAATAAAAATTTATTTGAGAGAGAAGCATTATGACAGAAAGGCCCAAATTTAGAGGCCCATTAAGCTCACAAAAGCAAAATAACGAAAAGTTGCCATTTGCCGATGACATTGTCTGGCTTATCCATCTCCTTCTCTGTTTCTACTCTCTACAATTACCCAGAGGAATATAAACTTCTCCGCTACTTTGTTTTCGTGATTGTTGCGAATATTCTCAGAGAAGAGTGTTCTGATTTTTTCCTGAATCTGTCACACTTTTCTGCTTTTGAATTTCCAATGCCTTCTTTAGGTACGTTTTGCATTCAGATTCCAAACATACAATAAATACAATGCGCACTTGTTTTTTTACATTCTGTTTTTGATAATTGGTTCGAATCCTACTCTTGATGATGTTGTATATGCCTCTGTAATTATCAGAATGTAGCTCTGAAGTGTTTTCCATGATTCAAATAAATTTTGCAGATGTTGCAACTCTACAAGGTTATCTTACTCCATTGGGTTCTCAAAGTATCACCATCCATTCTAAATTCTTACAAATCCCATTAAGACAAGAATCCTGCTTCTCTAACCATTTCCGAATCTCTAAATCCGGTAAACTCGACCAAGCCATTGTCACATTGACAGATAAGTCAGATTACACAGACGCTCTTCATGCTTGTATCTCCGCTAAATCGCTTCACCATGGCCAAACAATCTGCTCTTTGATTCTCGACGACCCGAAACTCCGTCACAACCCTAAACTCCTAAGCAAACTCATCACTCTTTTCTCCGTTTGTCGCCGATTGGATCTCGCTCGCAAAATCTTCGACGATTCGACTTTTCTTACTGAGGAAGTTTGTGCAGCGATGGCGATTGGCTACTCTAGAAACGGATCACCGAGAGATGCTTTGCTTGTGTATGTGTATATGTTGTGCAGTTTCATTGATCCTGGTGATTTTTCGATTTCCGTTGCGTTGAAAGCTTGCATTGACCTAAAAGACATTCGGGTTGGTAGAGGAATCCATGGTCAGATTGTGAAACGTAAGGACAAGGTTGATCAAGTGGTGGATAATGTGCTTTTGAAGCTTTATATGGAACGAGGATCATTCGAAGATGCACGCAAGGTGTTCGATGGAATGTCTCTGAGAAATATTGTTACTTGGAATTCTTTGATTTCGGTACTTAGCAAGAGAGTTCGTGTTCATGAGATGTTTAATTTGTTAAGAAAGATGCAGGAAGAAAGGATCGGGTTTAGTTGGGCGACCTTGACGACGATACTGCCTGCTTGTTCGCGTGTTGCTGCTCTTCTTACCGGGAAAGAAATTCATGCGCAGATTCTTAAATCGAAAGAGAAACCTGATGTTCCATTGCTTAATTCATTGATGGATATGTATGGGAAATGTGGGGAAGTTGAATATTCTTGGAGAATCTTTGATGGGATGTCAAGTAAGGATTTGACTTCATGGAACACCATGCTAAACTGTTATGCGATCAACGGGAATATCGAAGAAGTTATAAATCTGTTTGATTGGATGATTGAGTCGGGCGTCTCACCAGATAGGATCACCTTTGTTGCTTTGTTATCCGGGTGTAGCGATACAGGGCTTACGGAATACGGTTTAAGTTTGTTTGAACGTATGAAAACCGAATTCAGGGTTTCACTGGCCTTGGAGCATTACGCTTGTTTGGTTGACATCTTGGGCCGAGCGGGTAAAATCGAAGAAGCAGTCAAGGTTATTGAAACAATGCCCTTTAACCCAAGTGCATGCATTTGGGGATCACTTCTCAACTCTTGTAGGCTTCATGGGAATGTTATAGTGGGAGAGATTGCAGCAAAAGAGTTGTTTGTTCTTGAACCTCATAATCCAGGGAACTATGTTATGCTTTCTAACATATACGCTGATGCAAAGATGTGGGATAATGTCGATAAGATCCGAGAGACGATGAAACAAAGAGGGGTCAGAAAAGAAGCTGGTTGCAGTTGGGTACAGGTTAAAGATAAGATTCAAATCTTTGTTGCAGGAGGTGGATACGAGTTTCGTAATTCAGAAGAGTATAAGAAAGTATGGAGAAAACTACAAGAAGCAATTGAAAAAACTGGTTATTCTCCTGATACAAGTGTGGTGCTTCATGATGTTGATGAAGAAACAAAGGCAAATTGGGTTTGTGGACACAGCGAGAGACTCGCGACAACCTATTCTCTAATTAACACCGGTGAAGGGGTTCCAATTAGGGTTACCAAAAATCTCAGAGTATGTGCAGATTGCCATTCGTGGATGAAGATTGTATCGCAAGTAACTGGGAGAGTCATTGTCCTCAGAGACACGAAACGATTCCACCATTTCGTAAATGGCATCTGCTCATGTAAAGACTACTGGTGACTGACCAAGTATAAGTGAGTAGAAGAATCGAAAAAGACTGGAAGCTATATCAGAAGCTGGGAATGCTGCGAAAAGTGCTTGAGCTTGCTGCACAAGGAACGCACTAGCTCAAGTATCGTTTTTGGAGAGTGGGAAGCTCATTGGCGAAGCAATGCAATTTGTTGAATCAGGTCACTATAACGGAAAACACATTCTCGTTCGGCATGGACAATGTCTGCGATTTACCATAAGGCGGTATGAATAACAAGACTGTTTCTACTAAGTAACTAGATATCGCAGCAGTGTCAAATTCAAACTTAGGATTTGGGATGATACCGAAAAATCAAACTGTTATCATAATCGCGGAGAATCATATTTGGAATTGGACGAAGAAAATGTTGAATCACAGAAGTAGCCTAGCTTTTTAGTTACGTTTCTAGGTCTCAATAATGAAGAGATACTAGAGCAGAGGTGTTCGGGTCAATTTCCACCCTTCTAGGATCAATGTTCGAAATAACTAAGTATAAGGATTAGCAAGCTCTGTGAGGTGAATGAGGTCAACAAGCTCCGCGAGGTGGATGCTCAGAACAAATAGCGAAGCTAACGAAGCAACGGAGCTAACAGGTCCGAGTGTAAACAAAATGTTTTAAGTCTGTTAAGGTCAGGTCAACATTGAAGGTGACGTGGGCTAGGCCCAGATGACTTGGAGGAATTAGAACGAGCTCGCTAACAAAGCCCAGCAAACATCAGGAAAGTTTCCTAATCTCCAAGGAAGAGGACCTAGCCGACTTAGTAGGCCTAGCGGACCTAGCAGAAACTATATATACTTGTAAACATCTCTTGCAAAGGGGATCCGCAACTTGTTACACAAAACATCAATAAAAGCTTTCTTTACAGCAATTGCAATCTACGTTCTTAGCTTTAACCTAGAGATCTCTTTCCCTTCATAAAACCTTTGACAAATCTAATTGTGTTGGTTTCGACTCCCACAAGAGGCAATCAATGATTGAAAAAATGGTAGAAGGTCGTGTGGTGAAACTTGGATTTCAAGTAGTTTTTACAAGCTTTATGGGAACTTGTGGTATATCTAACAATTTCACAATTAGGAAATTACTAACTTTTTTACTTTTTGGTTTATCCAAGTTTAGGAAGTTTTCCTTTTGAGAATAATGGTAAGATTGTGTAATCTATATATATATATGTATGTTGATGAAAACAAATCAAACCATTAGGGATTCTTACTTGGTGTTTCTACTACTGAGGGATTCGAAGATGAATGGCTTTGATTATTTCTTATCATTAATTTTCAGCTTCGCTTACTTCATGTTTATGCTTAGTCTCTATCTACTCTGGTCTTTGGCTTGTAATCGTGTTGATGATGATTTTGTCAACAATGATCATGGTACCAACGATGACCATGTCATTATCAACATCAAGGAATTAACCGGTATCTACCAATCCATTCTCCGATCAATCCCCGTCGTAGATTTCAACTCTAAAGACTTCGAAGACGGAGTTGAATGCGTTGTTTGTCTCTACAACCTTGTCGAAGGAGACAAAGTCAGGGTTTTACCGACATGTAATCACTTGTTTCACGCCAATTGCATCGACTCGTGGCTTCGATTTAAATCCACCTGTCCTATATGTAGAAACAGGCTTGGTTCGGTGCAGCTAAGAACTAAAGCAGAGCTTGGCGGCGACGAGAGTTTGAATACAAACCAGACTTGACCTTGATAAGACAATTGGAGTGAAATCTATGTGTAATATAAACTTTTTAAAGCTCTGTTTTGACTTGATAAGAAGGAAGAGCCTAAGGAAGCTCTGTTTTCATCATCTTGAACAGGGTTCTCTAAGAGAGGTGGTGACACCTCACAAAGGCCATGCGAATTTTTTTATTTTTAATGTAAAGAAAAACGCCCGAAATATTTTTAAAAAAATTCTCTTAGAAAAGGCCGGATTTTTTTTTGTTTGCCTAGGATCCAGGAAAAAATTGAGACATCCATTATCTTGAATAACTATTCTCAACATAGCTTAGGGGCAGTGCCGGCCCTGAGATTTACAAGGGTACAAGCAAGAAACAAAAATTGGCCTCTTATACGCGAAAATTATTTTTGGAAAAACCAAACTTGTGTTAGAATGAACTATGTCTGAAATATGAGCCGTCCTTCGTCGATTACACGGTGATATTAGAAAAAGACAAAGTCAGCGAAGAGATGATGATAGACAACCGACAAATGGAACGAAGGCAATTTAGGTTTCGTTATTGTCGGATTTCTTTTTCTTTTATCGTTTGTTAATTAGCCCAGTAGTAATTACTAGTTACTAAGTACTCTCTTTCTTCTTTTTAAAGGAGTATATGATTTTAAAAGTGCAATATGGATAAAAAAACATGTCAAGATGGGCCTTCGTTCGTGTCCTCTTACAACTATCCTAAGACTTAACCAATGTTCAAGATTGCGTTAGGCGTGAGTCGGGCGCTCGGTCCGGGTCTAACGATTTTTTCAAAAAACGGATTTAAATCAGGGAGTAATTTTGTGTATAATTTAATATTTTATAAAGTATTTTCATAATTCTAATATGTCATATACATTTATATGTGTTATTAAATTACTAAAATCATAGTCATTTATTACTTTATCATTTTATAAGTACATGTTCAATTAAAATTATGTGACGTCATTGTTGCCCCATTGAGAAAAGATTTTGATCACCCAGTATTCTTTCTACGTGTCCGATTCTAATTTGTTATGAGATAGTCTTCATCTACACCATACATCTTCCTAATAATCCAACGGACAAGAATAAATCTTGTCTCTTTATCTTCTCCGAGCTTAATAATGAGCTTTAATGGCGGAGAAAAGTCTGGAAGCTTTAAATCCTTTCGCCAGAGGAAGTACCAAAGGGATCGAGATAACAGACAACGTCGACTACGGTGGTGAAAATCCTTTAGATCAGGGGACTTAACCATATGAACCATCTGATCCTTAACAAAATTGGTCCCTAAATATATCTTATATTGACAGGCCCCAAGCTGATGCTTCATCAGCTTCTCTCCAGGGCCGGCACTGTTTGGGGGATTATTAGAGTGAAACATATAAAAAAGAAATAGATTTCATTGTTAATTTTTTTTTTTTCATTCTTGTCAGTGTTTTAAAAATCGACCTAGATCAACCGGTTTGACCATAAATCGTTTACGAGTTTGGATTGAATCAAAACCTGATTTTGAATTGAACTGATAAAACCGGCCGAAAACCGATAAAAATCAGTGACGGGATTCGATACCAAAACCCGATTCACAACATTTAAACCACAATTCAAAGTTTTAATTTTGTACATGCAATCTTTTATTATTGCTTTCCATAATCCATATACTACGTCTTTAAAAACTGACAAGAAGCTCGTTAAATTGTATTTTACATCACAAATTTGTCAGATCTAAAAATCGAGCATCCCCACTGTCTTTTTGTTATTGTTGTTACTTGTGGGTTTTACTTTGAAGTTTACATGACATGCACTGCATTCAAGTTGGCCAGACTTGTTGCCTTGAGTGATGTTCTATACATTTTAATTTGTTTAGCTTTCCAGAGTTAAAGTTGAATTAGAGTCTTACGTTTCCCTCCACTGGATCTGAGATGCATTCTAAACGATTTTGACTTTATAATTCCAAACTTTTAAAAAAAAACTAATAATATCCTGTGAGTTTTTATTGCATCACTATGCTAGATATTTGGTCTTTTAGAAACAAAATTTCCGAGTATAAACGAGATTCCCTCGTAAAGAAAGAAATCTTGGTTTTCTATCTGTTTTACACCAAACGCTTACACCATTCGTTTCAAATACAGCTGTCAGAGTGGGTCAAAACCCACGGGTCCGACCCAACCCATCTCATCATGACCCAACTCATCCCATCATGGGATGGGTATGAGTTCAATAATGTAAACCCAAAAAAAAATGGGTCTCATGGGTTGACCCATGACAGGTAACGGGTTTCGCGGGTAAAACCCATAAAAAACCACGGGTTAATGGGTTACCCACCAATTTTTATATACATTATATATTTATATATAGTTTTAAGTATAAGTATATATATATATATATTATTATATAAGCTAATGTATATCTAAAATATAATAATAGTTTAACAAAAGTATTAATATGCACTCCAAACTAGTTGCGCGGATTTGAAACTTATGAAGGTAAAGATTTATTTATTTTTCAAACTTGCAAAATCATATACTAAATTTTGTTTATTATTTATACTATTTGGTTGATCTATGTAGAGGATAATGGTGAACCAGAAAAAGAACCTACCACACCTCCCGAAGAACGTAGGCAAGAATGACCTTGATTCGTGTCAAGGAAGCCATATGTTTTTTTTCAAATTATGGACTTCTATCCTTTTTAGTATTATTTCTTATTTCAGTTTTTTCATTTGGTTTTTTGGTTTTCAGTTATACATTATGAATTTATAATGTCCGATTTTAATTTTTCTATGTTTCTTTGAATTTATTGGAATTTGTTGGTGTTTTTTTTTAACAAACCAATATTTATTTTTATTTTACAGTAAATATTAAAACTCATGTGCCGCCCAAAAAACTCATGGTATTTAGTGGGTTGGGTTTGGGTCTATAGGTATTGACCCGCGGGTCTCATTGGCCGGTCCACCGTGGGCAAAAAAAAAAATGAACCCATGGCGGGTTGGGTCAAATGGGTTGGGTTGGCCCATCTGACAGCTCTAGTTTCATACTAACTCCAATTGAGGCAAACATTTGTGGTAAATTAGTCACTTAAATTACGTAGTAAAAAACGTAAACTTCAAAGAATATCACATATTTGAAAACTGTATGTAAAAAAAAAAAAATGATAACTGGCATTTTGAAATTATTTTCATAATGTTATAAAAAATATATTTAGATTAGATAGTTTCATGTTATGTATATAATCAAAAATAATATACGATTAATCAGTGAAATTACAAATATACTTGTTAGAAATGCCATTTATAACAAAGTAGATTAAGACTCTCGCAATGCTAGGATTATTTGATTTATAGTAAATAGTTATGGTTAAAGAATGTCATGGGAAAAAACATACTATATTCTTAATTCAAACTATAACTTAGATGATGTAGTGATTAAAGTTATAGATTCATACATAATTTGAAAAAATATAGTCTCATATCATAATTTAAAGAATTTGGAAATCAATAAAATATATACGCTTGATATATGTAAATATGGTTTAAATAATGAAATAATTGATATAACAATTAAATCATTCTTACATGTTTTGACGATCTTTCTTTGATACTATTTCATAAACTTTAAACATGTAAAAACGTACCACTAACCAAATTTTCATTATCTTTGCTTTTTCTCTTTTATCTAGTACAAGAAAACTGTCTTTTTGTGACTCTCATTTGTGTCACAAATCAGTCACAAAAGCATCATTTGTGACGAAAAAAAAAGTGGCAATTTTTTCGTCGCAAATTATATTGGTCACAAATGCGTCGCTGTTTTGCGACACAATTGTGACCATATTGAGGAGTAGCAAATTTGTGACGGAACTGAGACTGCTTGTATGCATCACAAATTAGCAACATAAGAGAGACTGAATAATGTCACACATTACCCACGGAGTTGTGACATAAATTTTGTGGCTAATATGTGACTGATATGTGACATTGCTTTATGTCATAAATTTGTGACTCTTTTAAGACTCCTTTAGTAGTCTCAAATGTAACAAATGTGTCACAAAAGAGTGAAAAAGTGGTACGTATTTGTATACAAAACTGTATATATATTGTATGCAAATCAGTATGTATTTTGTATTCTACTAGTAACAGTATGTAGACAACAATTAAAGACAGAAATTTATACAAATCAAAATACATAGCCAAACCGTTTTACGATAACGGTTAACTCATTGTACGAAAAGTTAACCGATACATCACGGAAAAAACCGAAACCGAAAGTTAAGTTCAAAACAAAAGAAAACATTACATAACTGTTCTTGTTCTAAGAGAGGAGAGCTGGTGGAGCATCTTCTTCAGAAGTATTGCGATGCGGGGACATGAGATCCAAAATATTCAAGAGTGGCGGTTGATCCATATACACTGCGATGCGAGGATCGTCGCTTTTCATGAATTTCACAAGCTTTCTCATTTGCTGCTCGAAGTTGTTCATGGAGCTCTGCAACCATAAGTAAGGGCCGAAACATAGGTCAGTTTGATGTTCCTTTTGCGGGCCAACTGACTGAGTTCCCCAAGACCAAATTGATTCCCCTTCGGAGTCTTGGTATACTACATGATTGAAAAAGGGAAAAAATTGTCCTCCCCTCGACGGGATTCGAACTCATGACCCATGAGTTATTACTATGAGGTCAAATGCACTTGACTAAGTTTTTTATTCAGTGTAGTTATACATGAGTAATTATATATACTAATTACACATCCGTAACCTTAAAATGAAAAACATGAGAATAATTGCACTTGTCCTGGATCAAACCCCCGACCTTGTATCCTGTTAGTTATACTTTTTTCCATTGTGCTAAGGTTTTTATTCAGTATTTTCATACATGAGTAAATATATATTCTAACTACACATTCGTAAAACAAATGCACACCTTTAAATTCATAACATCTAAAATATATTACATAACATTATTATTTATTAAAATTCAAATTTAATACACACCAAAAAATTATTTAATAACCAAAATTTATTTAAATTAGATTATATAAACTCTAAGGGGGGATTTATTGGTTTTGGTGTTTTGATGGATTTTTTGAAAATCCTAGACCAAATCCTATGTTATTCAATTAGTCGTTCATTAAAATCATTTCTTATTCAATTTATAATTCTCAAATACTAATCAAAACCACCTCTTATTCAATTTGAAATTCTCAAATACAAATCAAAATCCTACATATTTACTTATACATTTGATTTTAAAATTGATTTTTAAGGATTCATAAGTTATCCTCAAATCCATTGAATAACCTTGTTCCTCAAATAATAAGTAAAATACACATGTTGGATTTAAAAATCACAAAGATTTGTAGAAATTTTCAATATACACAATTTGTCACTCTCTTGTGACACTGAAAGGGTCGTCGCTATTCTGTGACATGGATTACAATAAAAAATGTGTCACCAATATCTTACTCTTTTTTGACGCCACAAATGGGTCGCACATAAGTGACAACTTTGCGACGACAGCACATTGGTCGCAAATCTGTCTCAAAGCAGTCACTAATATGTGACACTATTGAGAAGATATTTGTTCGTCACAAATTTGTGACGGATTAGATACTCTTATTTACGTAGTCTCCAATGCGTCACAAAACTGTTCCAATTAAGTCACAATTTTCTGTGACGGAATTAACAGTCACAAAAAGTCACAAATTAACTGTTTTCTTGTATAGTTCTAGTTTTATCCATAGTCAATTATTTTGTGTTCCCTACAGATATAACATATGTTAAACATTTGCCTATATATAGAAATGTGGTAGTTTCTATTTTAAATTATATATTTTGTAAATTTCTAATTTTTATTTATGTTAAATTTCTTTATTAAAAATTGTTTTCAACTAAATATCTTATATAACTATGCGTATAGAGGTAATCTGCAATTTGTAAAATTACTTTATGCTTGTTTTTTTGCTATTTTAGTTTGCATGTTGGAGAGAAAAGAGTAGAGAGCAGAATAAAACTATATTTTCCCCTTCTCGTTTTCTTCGGTGGCAAACTTAAAGCTCCTTTACCATTTCTTGATAACTCACTTTTTCAAGCTCTTAGTGTTCCCATTTGTGTCGGTTTTATCCTTTGAAGTGTCAAGCCTAAGCCAAGACGATCTCTACAACCTCTGGTCCCATCTCCAACACAACTTTGTAACCCTATATTTTCTCATTGATTATAGCTTTCGGTTATGCACTCTACTTTGCGAGCTGACTTAAGCCGGTTTACCTCGTTGAATACTCTTACCTCGTTGGTAACCATCCCAAAAATCATAGATGGTCTCAACAAGATACGAGAAACTACCAAGTTGCTCTTGGTCTAGTGGTTTCTTCCTCATCAAAAGTGAGAAGAGGTCCCTAGTTCAAATCAACTTAGGAGGAGGGGATTTCCAAAAGAAATTGACTAAAGGCTGACTCCGGGCCCACGGAGATTAAGGTTTTGGCCAATGTTTTCACGCCCGGACCGGACCGGCCGGTCCGACCGGTTCAACCGTGACCCGGTAAGTATAACGGTTTAGGTTTGATGGTAAAACCGGTTAATTAAAATTCAGTAGAAACCCAAAAAAACCCACTATTAACCCGCGAACCGGTTGGTTGAACCGGCTGGTTGGGTTTTGAAGGAGTCTATAACTTGAATTAAGGAGTTTGTTTTGACATGTTGATATTAAATTATAGGGTTTTTACATTTATCGAGTACTTTTATTTATATAATTTATAATCTCTTTTTACGCATGTTCAATGCTTATGCGGCTCTGCCATTAGTGATTTATTATTATTATTTTTTATTTAATTTGAACTTTGAATGTTCTCTTATTTTTATTGTTAAACATCCCATGCTCTTTGATATCTAGTATTATTTTCTCTTAAACTTTAGATATAAACTTAGTCAAAGAGTTTTATTCGTTGATTTCTAAATCAAAGAAAAAGTTTACAGACTTTGTTTGTTGTATATATTATACATAATAATCTATTGACCCACGGTTGACCCATGGTTGGACCAGTGATTCGGTGATCCGATAGGTCATCCGGTTCACTGTCTGGATCGGGTTTAAAAACATTGGTTTCGGCCCAAACTTCGAAGATTTTTTTTATAAAAAAAGATACGAGAAGCTAATCCATCATGAAACGAACTTGACAAAGAGTCCTCGTTGGATTTACAGGTGAAGATTATTAAGCGCTCTGGTCTCGGTGAGGAGACTTACGTCCCCCGAAGCTATTACTAGGGTCCCACCTCAACAGACCATGGAGGCTGCGCGTGAGGAGACAAAAAAGTCATGTTTGATGTCGTTAACAATCTCTTAGCCACACTAAAGTCAACCCACGTGATCTCGGTATAATCATCGTGAACTCGAGCATGTTTAGCCCGACTCTTTTGCTCACGGCGATGGTAGTGAACAATACAAGCTTAGAAGCAACATTAAAAGCTTCAATCTTGGCGGTATGGGTTGCACCACAAGCATCATCGCCATCGTTCTTGCTAAGGACTTGTTGTAATTAAGTTCATGAAAACACTTATGCTCTTGTGATCAGTGACATATCATGGTTTTTACCGCTTTTCAACCATAATATATACGGTTTTATCGAGTCTTTTAGTGTTTTTTGAGTTTTTTTAGTCTTTATAGGTTATTGTACGAACTAGGTTTTTTTGGAGCTTTATGGAGTCTTTTGGAGTCAAAGCAAGCAAAGAGGAATGAAGATTTTTTGAAGAAAACCGAAGAAGTCAAAATCTGCGAGTTGTTGTCGAGCGACACCAGGGAGGGTGTCGGGCGACACTTGAGGCGGTCCTAGAATTTCCAATTTGCAAATTGCCCATAAGTTTCAGAAATTTTCCTTTTTTACCTAGATCGTGTCTTGGCCATTAAATAGGGATTCTCATCCATTGTTTAGGCTATCACATACTTATCTATTGCTTTTGTGACCTAAAGAGATTCGAACCCTTTGTTATCTCTTTCTCTATCTTTTTAATGCAGTATTATTCCATTATTATGATTGTTTCAATTGCTGTGTCTGAATAATTTGCTTGCTAGGCTTAAGAATCTTCAAAGGAGTATGATAAATTATTACACTTATATGATTTGTTAGGAAACATCACTTGGTTCTTCATCTAGATTGTTTTAATGCTAATTATGGCTTCATCACCTAGAATTTAGATCTTAGGTTAATTGATAGATGCGGAAGTATTATTGATTACCTGAAATATCTTAGATGAGCAAATTATCCATCTGCAAAGGAATATGGTTTCGATTGTTTGTGAACAATTGAATATGTGCTTTAATGCTTGTTTAACTTATTGAATTTGCAAAGAAATTTGGGATTTAAGAAGTAATACATAGATATTTTTCGCAACGGAAGTTTGTTAACTTTACATGTGTTTTCATGTTTAAGAGCGGATCTTTATAAAAGTCCTAAAAGTCTATTGTCTACAATTTTGATTTTCCTGCGAATTTTCTGAAGGCCTAGCGTTTGTCTCTTGATTTTAAAACTCGTTTTTCCAACCGATTTTCTTAAGTATTTTTGTTAGTCATAATATTTACTTGCTTAGCTTGATTCGAAATTGAGAATTTACTGTGCAACATTAAGCCTCTAGAGATTCGATAACCATTTATATTATAACTGTGATTCTGTGCACTTGCAGGGATTTTTCTAGGGTAAAAACTTAGAGCTATCAATCAGCACATAGAATCTAAGCCGCAAAATGTAAATTGGTGATAATAGATCTATGCTAGTCACCAACTGCTTGTTCCGTGTTGGTGGAGCCGCGATCTTGCTCTCTAACATGCCGGGCATTCCAAGTACAAGCTGGTTCACACAATTCGGACACACACTGGAGCTGATGACAAATCTTTTAGATGTGTGCAACAAGAAAATGATAACAAAGGTAAAACTGATATTTCTTTGACCAAAGATATAACGTCTGTTAGGGCAAGAACCGTTACCCAAAAACATTTCCACTTTGGACCCCATAGTTCATCCCTTGAACGAAAAGTTTATCTTTGTCATAACTTATACTATGTGCAACAAATTCTTTGACGACAAGATTAAGCATTACGTCCGGATGTTTAGATTTTCTATATCAGCAGTTGTTATGCTTCTTGCAGAAATAGCACGAAAGAACAATGATGTATGAAAACGTTTATTAAGTTTACAACTTACCAATTTTAAAACATATTATGAACAATGTGAGGACATGTACATGACACCGTCTTGTGTAGAGCACACGATAGGAGTTCAGCAAACGAAAATGAAAAATTTTGTTGCATGATGCATCATAACCACTATTCATACATTCGATGTTTATGCAACGGCCTATGGCAAGTTATAAAGCGTGGACGAGTGTGGTGAATTCATCAGGTTTTTTTTTTTTTTGAGTATTCTATTAAAATAATGGTGACCGATTACAGCATGCAAAAATAGATCATAAGAACAACTCTAGAGTTGTGACAAAGAAAGCATCTTTGTGGGTTGCCCTAATTCTCTCCCTGGCCTGAAAAATGAGGAGTCGCTGAAGTCTTTCTTCTCCGGAATGAATTGACTTTGTCTCTCCTTTCCGTTTGGTTCTCCATGTGTGGTCTAACCATCGTCCTTTCCTCCGCCGGTGAGATTTTTCCCAACTTTCTCCGATGAAGTGGTTTAAGTCTGCTCCGATGACCGTCACTGATGATCTCCCGCCGCCCACTGGAACTACTGGACCCACCTGATCCGCTGGATCCACCTTCCCCATCTCTACCATTGTCCTCCACTGCAGTTCTCGGAGCTTCTCACCAAACTCTCCGATGTTGGCTCCTCCCTTCCCAACACTCACCACCACTCACACAACTCATCCCTCCAATCGGCCTCCTATTGAAATCGGAGAAGCTCTCGCCGATGGCTGCATCCTCACCGAAAATCTCTTTGAAAATAGCAACATCAACTCATCCTTACGCTCTTCAATAAGTTGAAGTGCAAGAAAGCTTTGTGTTGTTGGCCCTGCCCCAATTCAAATCAGAAGGTTTGTAGCCTAGTCCACTTTGAAGAAGGCCCATATTTTGAATCTCACTAAAAGTTATCTGCTTATGAAAGTATCAATTTCTCCCTGTGAGAAACACTAAGTTTTCTAGATTCTCAAATCTTGTAGTCTCTATGTAACGACCGCAATTTCGAAAATCTATGTTTTATTTAATTTCGACATAAGGTTTTGATCTTCTTCTTCGAGTGGTTTTCAAGATGAAAGAATCAGTTTCTAACGATCTAATACAACTCGGAATAAATTTCGGTTTCGCGATATTTTTCTTTGGGTTTGTGTATGGAGTGGTAATTTGTTATAAGAACGATAACAATCATCATGGAACTAGCGATGACCATGTAACCATCACAATCATGGAACGTTCCGGTATCAAACCCTCCGTTCTCCGATCAATCCACATCGTAGACTTCAACTCCAAAGACTTCAAAGACAGCGTCGAATGCGTCGTTTGTCTCTCCGACCTCGTTGATGGAGACAAAGCTAGGGTTTTACCGAGTTGTAACCATTGGTTTCATGCTGATTGCATCGATTCTTGGTTTCGATCTAACTCCACGTGTCCTATATGTAGAAAGAGAGTAATCGGTTCAGTGCAACGAGGAACGAGACAAGAACTTGAAAGCGTGTTAAGAAACATAGATTGGTATAAAAGGTTTCTTGTTTATTCATGAAGAGGAGATCCCCTTATATACATAGTTATTTAACCTAATATACAATGTGGCCTTAGTCGGTCCAATATCGAAATACATAAAAGCCCATGAGCCTCCTCAATACCCCCCTCAAGATGGAGTATGGAGGTCACAAATGCCCATCTTGATCAGAAAAGACTCGAACTCCTTCCGTCCTAGTGCTTTAGTCAAGATATCCGCGAGCTGAAGTTTAGTAGGAACATGGTGAGGCTCGATGACTCGTCGAACAATCTCATCCCGAATAAAATGACAATCTTTAGCGACATGCTTAGTCTTCTCATGAAAAACCGGGTTCTTACTCAAATAAATGGCTGATTGATTATCACAATGTAGAGGGATCGGGTAGGAGCAATCTACACCCAAAGCTCCAAGTAATTCCCGCATCCATAGTAACTCACTCACCGTGTCCGCCATAGCACGATACTCCGACTCACAAGATGAACGAGAAACGGTGTCTTGTTTCCGTGTTTTCCAAGAAACCGGGGAACCGCCAAGTTGAATAAACCAAGCTGTTAGAGAACGACCAGACATATTACAACCACCCCAATCCGCATCGCACCAAGCCGTGAGACGTAAATTCGTGGTTGCACGTAACAAAATACCTTGGCCCGGATTTCCTTTTAAATAGCGAACCACGCGAAGAGCAGCCTCCCAATGATCAACTTTGGGAGAATTCATGAACTGAGACAAAACATGAATAGCATATGATAACTCTGGCCGAGTCACACTTAAGTAGATCAAACGCCCGACTAACCGACGGTAGCGAGTTGGATCTAAAAAATCATCACTCTTAGACAGCGCTAGTTGATGATGTTGTTCGAGAGGATGTGAAGCTGATTTAGCTCCAAGTAATCCAGTTTCAGTGATGATATCAAGTATATATTTCCGTTGACAAAGGTACATTCCCGATGGACTACGAGCTACCTCAATGCCTAAGAAATATTTCAAAACACCCAGATCCTTCATACGAAAACACGAACTCAAATACTGCTTAAACCCGGTAATAATGTCCACCGAGCTCCCAGTGATAATGAGGTCATCTACATAGACCAAAACATGAAGTCGTATATCACCATCAACATATGTGAAAAGAGAATAATCAGAGAGATCTTGGTGAAACCCATACTCGGTGAGAGCCTTATTGAGTTTAGCGAACCAACATCTAGGAGCTTGTCGAAGACCATAGAGAGATTTATGCAACCGACAAACCAAATTCTTTTCGGTGGTTCGGAAACCTGGTGGAAAACGGATAAACACCTCCTCCTCTAAATCGCCATGTAAGAAAGCATTGTGGACGTCCATTTGATGCACCTCCCAATCACGAGAGACAGCTATTTGAAGAAAAGAACGTACCGTCACCATCTTACAAACCGGTGCAAAAGTCTCCTTATAATCAATACCTTCCGTTTGATTATTACCAAGAACAACAAGCCTAGCCTTGTACCGCTCAAGAGAACCGTCAGACTTATACTTGATCGTAAAAACCCACTTACATCCAAGAGCTTTCTTACCCTTTGGTAGTGTCTCAACGGTCCAGGTGCCACTATCCTCAAGCGCCTCTATTTCTCCGCGAACCGCACCTTTCCAATGTTCATGTTCGACAGCCTCCGCATAAGATTTTGGAATAACACCCTCCGTAATAGCGGCTAGAAATGCGCGGTGATGATCTGAAAACTGACTACAATCGACATAGTCATCAATAGGATACCAAGATGAATCTACAAAATCACTATCTGAGCCAAACATGCAAGTATTTGTAACGTAGCCCTTAAGTCGTGTAGACGGGAACTTTTGGCGACAACCTTTTCCCATAGCATCTTGTGGATCAGTGATATCCATGTCACCAAGTGAGGAAGTCTCTGAAACCGAAGAAGAACTCTCGGAAATAACTTGGTCAGTCACCTCCGGAGAGGAATCATCAACGACCGGAGATGGAGGAAGCTCTTGCGTCGGAGATGAAGATAAAATCGGAGCCTCCTCAATAAGTGGATCCAATGGAGGTGTAGATATCTCGGGAAACTCCAACATAGGCGAGACCAAAGCAGTATCAAACCATAAATCATCTTCTAAACTCGTGTTCATTGGAGTAGACACAAGATGACGATGAGAAGAAGTTGGACGAGGGTCCGGCTGTGAGCTTATAAAAGGAAACTCCTTTTCACAAAAAACGACATCACGAGATGTAGAGATCACACCCGTTTCTAGATTATATACCCTCCAACCTTTCTTGCCAAAGGGGTAACCCAAGAATATGCATCTATTACTTCGTGTAGCAAACTTGTCTCCGCCATGACGTTGATTATGGACGTAACACAAACATCCAAAAACACGTAAGTGATCAAAAGACGGAGCAAGATTATAGAGTACCTCAAATGGTGATTTTCCATTTAATATCGTAGTTGGAGTTCGGTTAATAAGATAACCAGCCGTGAGAACACAATAACTCCAAAATTCGACGGGAAGATGCGATTGAAACCGTAATGCCCGTGCGACATTCAAAATATGCCGATGCTTACGCTCCACCCGACCATTCTGCTGTGGGGTACCAACGCAAGAAGTCTCGTGAAGGATTCCTTGCTCACAAAAATAATCGGTTAGTGATAAGAACTCTGATCCATTATCACTACGAATTTTCTTAACTTTCTTATCAAATTGTCTTTCAACCAAGGAGATGAAGTTTCGAAGAGTAGAAGAAGTTTCTGATTTATTCGGTAATAAATATATCCATAGAGCCCGAGAGAAGTCATCAAGAATAGTGAGAAAATAACGAGAACCACAAATCAAAGTTGTGCGATATGGTCCCCATAAGTCGCAATGAACTAACTCAAAAACCTCTGATGTTTTATTTAGACTTAATGGAAAAGAATCTCTTGTCTGTTTGGAACGAATACAAACGTCACATGACTTAGAATCAAAACAACAACTACTACTCAAATCAGATAACTTCAGCATCTCCATCGCTTTAGAGGCGGGATGACCTAGCCTTTGGTGCAACATATCCAACGACTGCTTCTCCGCTGCATGTGTTGCTGCCACAACCGCAATGCCTCTAAAGAAATAAAGTCCTCGTATCTGCTCACCCGCGCCAATCAGCATCTGTGTGATGCGGTCCTGAACAACACAAAGTTTGTCAGTCATCTAGACAATATAACCACTCTCGCGTGTTAACTGAGATACCGAGATGAGGTGACAATGTAATCCATCCACAAAAAATACATTCATCAATCCCATATGAGAACCTAACGAAACCGTTCCTTGTTTAGTCGATGTCGTGAGTCTACCATCAGGAAGTTTGATACACATAGCTACCATATCACGAACCTCCGTTAAAAAATCTAGACACCCCGTCATATGATTCGAAGCACCAGAATCTATAATCCATGATTCAATAAAAAACTTACCCGAAAACTTATCATGTGGAGCCGGAGTACGTTCGCTAAGCATTTGAACCAAGACCTTCCATTGTTGATCATTAAGACCCGCAAAACCCATCCGATCAGCATCCGTAACCACCGTGGTTGCTGCGACAGCTAGAGTAACGGCCAGTGCTTGGTTCGCCTGAGCTGGATCCACACGACGGATTGATGATGGTTGAGGAGACGGAGTTGAAGTACCAGCCGAGGAGCTTGGTAACTTAGAACGAGGTCTATCTCCCCACCATAAAGGGTAGCCTATCTTCCGAAAACAATGATCTGCTAAGTGTCCTTTTCGACCACAAGCAGTGCACACGGCACTCGGATCACGAAGATCTGCTTGTTGACGCGGTCTAGAAGTCGATTGAACCGCAAAACTTACAGCATCATTCTTCTCTTCAAACATTCGTCCAGCCCGTTTGGACTCTTCATCTTGAGTAACAACTTGATAAGCTTCATCTAATGATGGAAGTGGATCCCGTGAAAGCAAATTCGACTTCACAGCACCAAAGACATTCTCATCAAGGCCCATCAAAAACTGATGCAATTTATCCTCTTCCCTCTCTTTAGCGATCTCTTCAGGGGTTTTTGCCCGCTGAAAATCCGCCAAACTCGTCCAAAGTCTGGTGAGTTTCCCGTAGTAAGCCTCCACGGCAACACCTCTTTGTTGACAAGTAGCAAGTTCCATCTTCAAACGCTGAACCCGTTGACCGTTCTTCACAGAAAAGCGCCTCTGAATATGTGTCCAAAGATCAGATGCGATTTCATGGTGAGACAACGAACTACTAAGATCCGGAGCTATCGTCAGTTTGATCCATGAGACAACCATAGCGTTATTAGCCCACCAATCCTCGAGATCTTCAGAATCCTCCGCAGGTCGAGGAATTGTTCCATCTGCGAACCCGAATTTCTTTCGTGCACGCAACGCAAGCCGGAGATTCATCGACCACTCATCATAATTCGAACCTCGAAGCTGTGGTTGTGAGATGATGGAGCCAGGATTGTCACCAGAAGACAAATCATATGGATCAATACGACGTCGAGACATCGGTTTCTCTGTTTTCGTCATGGTACTTGATTTGGCTGAAAAGGGAGTTTCTTCATCAGTAGCCATCGTTTGTGTATAGCTAATAGAAAGAGTATATCGATAGAGATCAAGATCGAAATACTAAGGTCAAGAGAAAGAAGGAGAGATCGATATGGAAGAGACCAAAAGATCGAAAAACCTAAAAAATTAGGTTAAGCTCTGATACCATGTTAAGAAACATAGATTGGTATAAAAGGTTTCTTGTTTATTCATGAAGAGGAGATCCCCTTATATACATAGTTATTTAACCTAATATACAATGTGGCCTTAGTCGGTCCAATATCGAAATACATAAAAGCCCATGAGCCTCCTCAATAAAGCGAGGAGAGTTTGACTCAAAACAACGACCAGTGTTCGGAACATCCTCCGTTTCCGACCTATCCTCCTCCGAGTACAGAGAGGACGGTTGTTGATGATCAAGGCGAAGCAAACGAAGTTCGACAAGATTTGACGGCAGTTATTGTAGATATTCCGGCGAAAACGTAGTGAGAGTTTATCTGCTAGCTAGTTTCACGGAGGAAAGATCTTAACAATAATATTCGAAATCAATATATTCAGGCCCATTTTAGCCATCACCGACCCATTTTTTTGAAGTTACGGTCCATGTAAAGATTACTTCTCCCAAAAAATATGGTACTTCTGCAACTAAGGAGTATATAACTAAGGTTTTTTTTTTGGGGTGAATACTATATAACTAAGGTTTATTTCCTGCAAAGATTATCAAATCTTAATGTGGTTATTTTCAACTTACGAGAAAGATGCGGACCAGAAACTATTGTGAATGTCGCAGTGAATGTCTTTACTTGTTTATCATACTCCTTTATTTATTACTAAAATTTTCTCGCGCTGCGCGCGAGTATTTCTTTTACAATTTATTATATTTAGAGATAAATAGTTTGATAAAATAACTAATATTCTAAAATCGAAAATACTAATTGGCTTGAAATGAATTAGTTTTTTTTTCCTCTTATCTAAATTGCGTGAACATGAAAATGATTCTTAACCATTTTGGAATATGATAATTACTATTTGAAAGTATATATGTTTGTTTAAGACTTTTTTTGATTACTATGACTTTTTTTTTGTAACGTTAATAATATGAAACTATTATTTGAATAAAAAGCTTAGTTATTTAAAATTAAAATACAAAATACTTGCAAGGTTAAAAAAATGCATCTGTTTTTCACACATTGATTTTGCAATTCCTCTTGTATTGTTTCCAACATATTAACTGCAATTACATCACATGAGGAATATTATATCATTTACAAAATAAATTAGCACTTTTATTTTCTCTTCTTGTTATAGTTACATGTAAATTAGCTTTTAGGTTAAAATTAATCTTTCAATTTTTATGTATATACTATTTTCTATAAATATTTATAAGTTGTTTCTTAAAAAAATAGTTTCTCTTATTTTCTTTTGCACTTCATTTATGTATACTTGTCTTTTTGTTATGGGAGAATTAGATTTATTTGAAGATATTTTTTTACTATGAATTTTCTTTAGATTTGAACTTAATTTTTTAAAACTAAAAATACAAAAGGTTACAAATGCATATATTATGTGAGACATCAAACTTTGAAATTTTGTGTCATATTGTCCCTAAGATATTAATTGCACTAACATCACATGATATATATTATATCAATTATTTAATAGTTTAGAACTATTATTTTCTCCTCCTCATATTAATTTTAACCCAAAAGCTAATTTCAATGTATATCAATCATTTAATATACATTAAAATTTTCTTAAAATCATAACACAAAATAGTATAGAAAATTTCATCTTGTATGGTTTTCAAAATATTAATTGTACTTGGATCACATGATATATATTATATCATATACTTAATATTTTTTTTTTTTTTTTGAGAACCAAAATATACTTAATAGTTTAGGATTGTTATTTTCTCCTCTTAATAATTACGTTTAAATTTTCCATTTGGGTTAAAATAAAATTACCACACATAATAATATTTATTTTGTTAAAATTATATTGTTCATTCTGAAATATTTACAATTTGTTTCTCGTATTCTCTTTTTGACTTTAGTATAATTGACATAATCCTTTTTTCGTTATTTTATTTGATATAGTCTCTTCTTATAAATTTTGATAGTTTCTCATATTCTATTTTCACATTTGTTATGTATAATTACAATAATTGGCTTAAGTATACCTAAATTTAATTGTTTTCTCTTTATTAGATGTAATAGCTATCAACCCATATTTTGCTTTAGGGAATTAGTCATAGATCAATTGTTTGTTTAATAAATTTTCAAATTCTTTACATTTATATTAGTATAAACAAATTTATTTAACTTGTCTAATTTTTAATAACTATATATATTAAGTTAACGTTGAGATTTCAAGTTCAAGCTATAATATGGATAATGACTTTTCAAATTCTTTTCATAATGTTACAATCAAATGAATTAAATTTAGAATTATAAAATAAAAATAAAATAAAATAGGATTTAATAGTGATGTGGATGATGAGGTGGCTTAAGGAGAAGAGAGCAAAACTAACTTTATATATATAGATATATAGATTATTTAACTTGTCTAATTTTTAATAACTATATATATTAAGTTAACGTTGAGATTTCAAGTTCAAGCTATAATATGGATAATGACTTTTCAAATTCTTTTCATAATGTTACAATCAAATTAATTAAATTTAGAATTATAAAATAAAATAGGATTTAATAGTGATGTGGATGATGAGGTGGCTTAAGGAGAAGAGAGCAAAACTAACTTTATATATATAGACTAGAATTGGCTCGCGCTACGCGCGAGTAGCTTTCTACAATTTCATTACATTTAAAGACATATATTTTGATTTATCTGATAATTTAATAATTATACATAACAAAACCAATCAATGTTTTAGAAATAAAAAAATAGTGATTGGTTTGAAATGAATTAGTATTTTTCTCTTATCTATATGATATTGCATGAATCTATATATAAAGTTAGACATTGTTGATTACTATTTGAAAAAGGTATATCATTGTTTAAAACTCTGTTAGTCGCATTTATAAAATTGATATTTTCATATATCTTATCTACAAATTATAGTACTTTAATGTACAAATATTCTATTATTTTAATAGAAATCATTTTATTTTCTATTTATCATATAACAATACACTTTTTACGTAAAGTTAAGTTTCATTATTCTTTAAGTTTTTAGATATTTTTTACTCTGACTTTTGATTAGTAATATTACTAATATGAAACTATTTTTTTGAATAAAAACTTAGTGATTTAAAATTAAAAATATAATGTATTTGTAAAGTTAAAAATATGAGTTTGTTTTTCATACACCGACTTATTAATTTAATTTTCTATTGTTTTCAAGATATTCTTACATGATATATGTTATATTTACATATGAATTTTTCTCTTTCATGTGAAAAGTATTTAGATTTCCCATATATGTCCTCATGCTCTTATAGTTACATTCTATTTTTGGGTTAAAAATAAAATCACAAAAAAATCTTTAACTTTTTAAGCTTATAATATTTTTGGGGCAAATATTTCTGATTTGAGTACCCATTAATTTCACTTGTTCTCTTTTCCCCTTTAATTATGTAAAATTGTAATAATTTTTTTAAGTATAGCTGAATTTAATTTATTTTCTCTTTATAAAATGTAACACTTATCAACCTATATTTTGCTTTATAAATTGGTTGTAAAAATTGCTATACAACTTTACTTAATTAAATACTTATATTATAATATATAGTATAACCATATTTTTGAAATAAAGAATATGAAATATTCAGATTTTAAAATTTTACCACGTATTGTACCCAAAATATTTCAGTTAAGATGCTAATTACACCTTTTATCAAAAAAAAAAATTTAGTTGCTTATAGCATGGAGATTTCTCCTCCACTTATAATTGGATTTAAAATTTCTTAGTTGATAAAAATAAAATCACAAAACATTACCTTCCTAATTATTTAAACTTATATTATATTTTTGTAAATAATTTTAATATTTTCTTAGAAAAATGATACTTTCTCTTCTTATTTTTACTTCTGTTATGTATAATTACCCTTATTGTTTTAAGGATACTTTCTATTTTTTGGATTTAGATGTAGCCAATTATGTTTTTGCGATATGATTTAATTGTAGATCAAGTTGTTTAAACTGTTATGACGCTTTTGATATTTTAAATTTTTTTATAATATTTGCAAATATAATTTAACCTAACTTAATATATATGAAATGTAAAATATATTAAATATAACAAAATTTATAAAACATGTTATTAATCTAGTAACTGTATATAGATCTACATATATTGGCATAACGTGATGACTTTTCAAATTCTTTTTCTTATGTTTAAATTACATGCATAATTGTTAATTAATTTATAAATCAACTTTAAAATTACAAAAGAAAAATAGAATTTATGATGTGGATGATGATGTGGCTTAAGGAGAAGAGAGCAAAACTAACTTTATATATATACTGTGGTTATTTTTCAACTTAGGAGAAAGATGCGGAGTAGTATACTTGGTTTTTTTTTTTAACAATAACATTTATTTCCCAACGGTCCTCGACTGCCAAATATTTAATTTAAAATGAAACTGTGTGCGCAGTAGCACACATGCAAAGCGTGAACGCAGCCAAATAAACCAACCAAACGTGACCATACGAAAGGATATAATTGACAGACTCGTAATTAGGAGATAGAATAGATTGTATTTGTAGCTGTACATGTAATTTACATATGAATTATGATAATTACATCACTTGTGAACATTGGAACTAGATAGTATTATTTTTTAGAAAACTTAGATCTCGTTATTTAAAAATAGACCCTACATTGGATGCCATGTATAATACAACCTGTTATAGGAAAACATTATGCTAGTTGTTTTTTCTTTAACGTAGTATCCTAAGTCCTAACCCACATTTCTCATTAATAAAGGGGGGAAAATATTATTTACGTGCCTTTAATTGTACTGCTTTCTTTTGTATATATCTAAATAAATAAAAAACTTTTCTAGTGATTTAGATAATGAAAGCTTTTTAATAGTAAAGATGAAAACGGGATTTACATGATTACAAGTCATAACATGAACATTTTATTTCAAATAAAGTAAAAGAAAGATTGCCAATAATTAGAGAAAATGAAAGAAAGATCACTGATGATTACAATTTACAACTGTACCTGCTTTTTCTAAACGACGGATCAAACTTTAGTTTAATACTAGCATTTTACTACTATACTATGTGACTTCCCACACCGTGTGCAGATGTAAACATTATTTCATAACGTGACTAATATTAAAAGATATTATAAATTATGAATTATAAAAAACTAAGATTTGTAGCATGTCAAAGTAAATTGAAAATGTTGTATAAAACTTACTCAATGATATGTTAAATAATAAAAGATGATAAAGAACATAAGTCTGATTTAAGAAATTTAAACAAAACAAAAGTCAAATCTATAAAAACTAATTAAGGTTTTTATACACTTTCTTGTAGACGAAATTTATCAGTGATTTGGATTTTCAGTACAGTCCTAGATTTTGCTATTGATAAGATATTACATTATCTCATGAATAACTAACCTCTTCATCTACCAATACCATCTCAATTGAATTTCACGTGCACTTCAAAGATTTTCACAATATAATAATTCAAAGCTTTGATTTTTTGAGTTACAAACGATGTCAAAATATTGTCAAAGAGTACGAATAGAGAATCTTGATAGTCATAGAAAATTAGAAGAGTGTAGATTTTTTTGTTTTGTTTTATCATATATTATATTATGATTTTATTAGATATTACATTAGTCAATATATATTGGTATAACATTGGTTCTAAAAAAACCCAAAATATAATATTCCTAAGGTGATTTTGTTATGTGTTTTGTTTTAGAAATTGTTTTAAAATCGGAAAAATAGAAAAATTTATACGCAAATCTCGTGTTTATTATAAATTCATAATAAGTTAAAATTTTATCGGTTGTAACAAATAATAGCTTCCTACAAAACAGAACACGTAATAAAAATTAATTAAGAAAAATAAATATTTAGTTAGCTCGATGACACTATTTTTTCAAAAACATGTTATTATTTGTTCAAAACATGACAATCTTCAAAGCAATTAAATTAAAACACATAAGAGGAAATCATACACAGGAGGTTTTTAGTATTTAGTAATACGCTTTATCGTCTAGAAAAATTAATATGAATGATTGTTAGTTTTAAAACTTATATGTAAGAAACTAATATACACAAAAAAATAATAATTTGAGTATCGTTGCAAAACTTCAAATTTTTCTATTGATAGCTTTTGTATTTGAATTGAAATAAAAAAATCTTCGAATTTAGTAGAAGATCTAAACTATTGTACCACACCAATATTTATTCAGTTTAAAATATTTTAGTTGATTTGAATAAAATTTGAAGTTAAATCTATGTAAAACAAGTAAAGAACTTACATCAATTTTAATAATCAAAACTAAATTATTGACATAATTAATTAAAAATTTAGATAATATTAAGTGAATGTAAAACTATATTATAATAACTTTTTTATATAAATCGTTGATAGTAATTTCTCAAATTTCCAAATAGTTGTTATCTTTATGTTTAATCCAAAATTGGTGTAACAAAAAAAAAATCTGAAACTAGTTGTTAACTTTTTTTTATTCATGGTTTTTATTAATAGATGAAAACTTATGTGTAAGAAAATGATGGATGACATGGTTTGAAACTATCTTAATGGTTTTACTAATACAAACTATCTTTTGATCAGGTAACTTCATGTTACATGATCAAAAAATAGTATACAACTTTTTTTTTGTCAACAAATAGTATACAACTAATCAGTTAAATTATTAATATTCTATTAAAATTTAATAGATGCCATCTATAAGATAGAGTTTTTATTTTGTCAAGATTAGAGGTAACATATTTACTTTTAAAGGGAAAATAATTTGAATAACACAAAAAAAAAATTCCCTAAAATGTCACACTTTGAAGTTTTGTTTCTAAAAATACCATTAAATTTTAAAAGTTCCAAAAATACCACAAATTATCAATTTTTCCAAAGTTCCAAAAATACCACAAACACAAAAATTGTTTTTAAAAGTTTAGAATGTAATTTTTTTGGTTTGGGTTAACTATTATAAAATTAGTGTATAGTTTTAGGGGGTAGGGTGTAGGTTTAGGGTGTAGTTTTGAATGTTTAAAGTTAATTTTAATTTTGTAGTATTTTTGGAACTTTTGAAAAAAGTTTTATTTTTGGAACTTTTAAAAATTAGTGGTAGTTTTGGAAACAAAACTTAAAAGTGTGGTATTTTTGAGAATTGCCCAATAATTTACTAACCAAAAACCCTTTATGTGAATTAATCTCACCCATTAGATCTAGGGATTTTGATTAGATTTTCAAATATAATTTTTTTTTTGTTAGAGAACAAATTAACCCTACTTTTAAAAAAGAAAAAAAAAAGAGATTACCTTTAGAAATATAAACCAATATTTTTACTTATTGGTAAACAATAGGATTAAAAGAGCAGTATTATATACTATTCAAATATTTTTATAAGGAATGATAATTTACAATACTATAGTACAACTGCACTATAATATGTACTACTTTTTGTTTAACCAATCAGTTTAATAACGATGCCAAAAAGTAATATTATTTTTATATTTTACTATCATCCTTTATCACTATTTATACTATATTTAAATATATTATTATCAATGTTACTTTTTTTTGTCAATTATCAATGTTACTAATCGGACCCAACATTAATAAAATTTTACGACAGTCAAATATTTTACTAACTAGAAAAGAAAGCCATAATTTGCGTTGTACCGACAAAACTTTTGTAGTTGTATTTTAAAAATGTTTTATAATCGAACTAATGAAATACTTTTGTTTATTTTTAAAGATGGACCCATGACAGGCTTGCAGTAGCCAATTCAGCCTAAATACTTTATATTTATTATTTCATCAAAATATTCGGTGCCACTGGTATCTAATCGTTATGTAACACTTTTGCTTTGCCTATGTCGACAAAAAAATATATATATATACACATGTATACTAAAATCTTCTGCCATATTATTTATGGAAATATAAATATATCCTATTTTAGGTATAATTAATATTATATATTAAGAGCATCAATTACAGTTGGTAGACGAACAATCATATACAATGCAATCTAGATGATGATTAGTTGGACTGTAGTTTTAAATTTATTGTTATAGAATTTGGGCTGTAGATGTTAGCTGTAGCTGTAGAAATTTGGCTGTAATTATTTTACAACTAAAGTGTGATTGGTAAAATAGACGTAAGTTATAAAATAGTTCTTTATTATTTATAAATGTATATATATGTATATGACACAAATTTATTTTGATGTAAATGAAACTTATATTTTGATGTATATATTTTTTTTCAAAAACAAAATAAATGAAACTTATATTTTGATGTATATGAAAAAAAATATCTAACTAAATAAAAATGTATATGATACAAATTTATTTTATATAATAGTACATATATAATTTTTTTGTAGATAAGTAAAAAATAGTAATGCAATACATACATACTTATAATGTATCAGTATGTCTAAGACAAATAACTTATAATTAAATGTGTTCATATCTTTTATATAATATACTTATATAAAATATCAGTATGTCTAACACAAATAACTTCTAATAAAATATGTTATATCTTTAATATAATATATATATATATATATAATATCAAAGGAAATAAAAAAAAGGAAAGAAGGAGGAAAAAGAAACGTACAACCACATTGTTTTTTTCTAAAGCCACGAAAATAAGACTGTAGGATTTTGGGGACTTACAGCCCTTTTTTCTTTTTTAGGCTGTAGCTTTCAAAATTAAAAGAAAGCATGATTGATACATTTTAGGGCTGTAAGAAAAAATAAGGGTTGTAAATAGTTTTTAAAGACCAACCAATCATCCCCTAATCTCAGTGTCAAATAATAAAAAAAAAATTTTATGAATTAAATAAATTTTTTTATTGTAATTTTAAAATTGAAGAGATGATAATACTATTAAACAAAATCGGAAACTCTAGTTTTAAGTTTTCTCAAACGCCGGTCCAGTTTCTACAAATACATCCAAAATGTACTAAAACAAAATTAACAAAAAAAAATTTAGCGAAAGAACAAAATACATAAAATGTTGGAAGTATAATTCATCATATTTTTTTTATGTTGGATTAAATTTTAAGTTAAAATTTTTATAAAAATATCACTCAAAATGATAAATCAGTTATAACTCATTTTAACTCAAATTTAAATTATAAAACTTTTGTTTGATACATGATTGATAACCATTTTAAAATTATCATTAAGTTAGATACTTAACTTAATGTACCAATCAGAGCCTTATGTATAAGTTGCTGTCAATCGTGGAAACGAATATTAATGTCAAAAGTAATAGATGATAAATATTTATTATTGACGTATCGAGTTATATTTCAATTTTTATAGCAAAAAAAGTTATGTTTCAACTACATATTTTCCTTGTCACTAAATTCCCCAAAGCTGCATCATGTTCTAATTTCTAAAAAACAAATTCTAACGTCAGCAAGATACATACACGCATGACGCATGCAAAAATTATACAAGTACTATTTTTTCTACATAATTAGTAATTTACAGATTAATCTGAACTAATACTTATTGAACTAATCTGAACATAATTACTTTCATTTGAATTTGAAACCATTACGGCATCATAATCCATAAGATGGTAAATAAGAATTCTATCACATAAAGTCAGAGATAGTGCTATTTTTTCACAAGTGTAAGAAATATAAAGAGGTTTTATACAAATAAATATAATTATTTTGGCCACTGATTGGTTAAAGACCATTAGCTTAAGGTATGAGGATAAGCCATAAGCGTGGACGAGTGTGGTGAGTTCATCACTGGTAAGCAAAACAACGAACTTCCGATGAACATTAATATCAAACACACAAATAAAAAATTGGGAACACAACAATAGCACTTCTGTCGAATTCGAATATTCGTAATAATGCATTATCTTTTATAGCGAGGCGGCTTATAACATGTGGAACTTTTATTTTTTGGTTATATATTTTTTAAAAAATCCCACTCAAATAATAGAGTCAAGAAAAGTAAAAAAGAGAGATACTGTTAAAAAAAAAACTCGTGTCTGATTTTAATTTCCGTCAATATAAACACCACCCACTCTTCACAAGCACATTCACCTCTCACTCATCACTAGTGTCAAACAATGGCATCATCAATCAAAGAAACCTTCTCTAAAGATAATTTCAAGAAAAACAAGAAACTTGTTTTACTTTCCGCCACCGTATCCTTCCTCCTAGTAGTTTCCGTGGTCGGAATCGCCGCCGGAGTTTCAAAAGCAAACCAAAACAGAAAACAAACTCTATCACCGTCCTCTCACGCCGTCCTGAGATCCGCATGCTCCTCCACGCTTTACCCTGAGCTCTGCTTCTCCGCCGTGTCCACCTCCGGCGACGTCAAGCTAACGTCACAAAAAGACGTCATCGAGGCGTCACTTAATCTAACAATAACCGTGGTGGAACACAACTACTTCACGGTGAAGAAGCTAATCAAGAATAGGAAAGGGTTGACTCCACGTGAGAAGACGGCTCTTCATGACTGTTTGGAGACTATTGATGAGACACTCGATGAGCTTCACGAGGCGGCAGAAGATCTTCATGTGTATCCTAACAAGAAATCTCTCCGGGAACAAGCCGGTGATCTCAAAACCCTAATTAGCTCTGCCATTACTAATCAAGAGACTTGTCTCGATGGTTTCTCTCATGACGATGCTGATAAGAAAGTTCGTAAAGCCTTGGTGAAGGGTCAGGTACGTACCAAAAAACATTCCTTATTTAACCATTACGGTGAAACAATTGAAAGTAAAATAACTATGTGAAAATGTATGAGATAAAATCATTGTAGGGAAAATATAATTGGTTTAATTCAAAAATCGCAAATGTGGCCAAAATGCATTAGTTCTTTTGTCCGGAATGCCTCAACATAAATCACTATTATTAAAAATGTATAGAGTCCTAAAAAATCATATAGAGAACCAATAAACTAGATATATCATAACATCACCATCACTACAACAATTTTTTTAGAACATTTGTTTTCTTACAATGAGATGTTGTTAGCTAGTGCTCGGCTAATTATATGAATAGTAACTATCAATTGTTGTTGTTAGAGTATATGCATTTAATTACATTAACATGTTGATAACTTTTTTGTTTAAAATATAGCTTTATAACGATATGATTACGTGTAGATACATGTAGAGCACATGTGCAGCAACGCACTAGCAATGATAAAGAACATGACTGATACCGACATTGCCAATTTTGAACTAAAAAAAGCTAAACTCACCACAAACAACCGTAAGCTCAAGGAGGAGGAAGAGACTACGGCGGTGGCAGATATCACCGGAGAACTAGACTCGGAAGGTTGGCCGACTTGGTTATCCGCCGGAGATAGGAGGCTTCTTCAAGGGTCTACGGTGAAAGCCGACGCCACCGTGGCGGCTGACGGTAGTGGAACATTTAAGACGATAGCGGCTGCGGTTGCGGCGGCGCCGGAGAATAGTAATAGGAGGTATGTGATACATATTAAAGCCGGAGTTTATAGAGAAAATGTTGAAGTGGCAAAGAAGAAAAAGAATATAATGTTTATGGGAGATGGTCGGACGAGAACTATTATCACCGCAAATAGAAATGTCGTTGACGGTAGCACCACTTTTCACTCCGCCACTGTTGGTAAGCATTCTTTTAATTATTTCATTTATTTTGAATTTCGAAAAAGAGATGAAAAGTGATTTGCACGATGTGGTGGTCGCTTTTGGTGGGGAAAAAAATAATCATTACTCTTTATTTCATGCACATTAAAAAAAACATGTAGATTCTTAGCCTTAGTTCCAAACTACAAGAGATTATTCGCACATGTAGCCTAGTCACGAGATAAAATTATATGTGAGTTTGAATTTTACCTAATTTTAACAAGAAACTTAGTTAGATCCGAGTCATGTGCAACTCTTGATCCATCATTTTCTTGGCTTTATTCATTATGCCTTTTCAAGTCACGTTATGTGGATTGGTTTTATGGCTCACATATCCATCCACTCGTGAAGAGAGCCTTTAGTTTCATTATTACATTTGCTCTTTCTTGTCTCTTTTTCGTTTTGTTTCATTGTCGTTTGACTTTTCTAACCAATCTTCCCCCTTATTTACATTTGTTACATAATTTCACTACACAATTATGCCGCTATTTACATTTGTTAGCTGCATAATTTTTATGGCTTGTAATTATGCCGTTAATTAACCGTATTTTGTCCTTGCGGGACCCAGCTGCGGTCGGAGAGAGATTCCTAGCGCGTGACATCACTTTCCAGAACACGGCGGGTCCGTCGAAGCACCAAGCGGTGGCTCTCCGTGTCGGTTCCGACTTCTCCGCCTTCTACCAATGCGACATGTTAGCTTATCAAGACACACTCTACGTTCACTCGAACCGTCAATTCTTCGTCAAATGTCTCATCGCCGGAACTGTCGATTTCATCTTCGGAAACGCAGCGGTCGTGCTCCAAGACTGTGACATCCACGCTCGCCGACCAAACTCTGGTCAGAAAAACATGGTCACGGCTCAAGGACGAACCGACCCGAACCAGAACACAGGGATTGTTATCCAGAAATGTAGGATTGGTGCCACGTCGGATTTACAATCGGTGAAAAGTAGTTTTCCGACGTATCTTGGTCGGCCGTGGAAAGAATATTCTCAAACGGTGGTAATGCAGTCGGATATCTCCGACGTGATCCGACCCGAAGGTTGGCATGAGTGGACCGGGACTTTTGCGTTGAATACTTTGACTTATAGAGAGTATGCGAATAGAGGAGCAGGGGCTGGAACTGCAAATAGAGTTAAGTGGAGTGGTTTTAAGGTAATTACTGCTGCTACAGAAGCTCAACGATATACGGCTGGTCAGTTTATTGGTGGTGGTGGTTGGTTAGCTTCGACCGGTTTCCCTTTCTCGCTTGGTCTTTGAGATATTGAAAAAATTGTTGTTGCTCGAATAATTATTGATTTTTATAAATGAATCAAATTGTGTTTGCTTGCGATATGTTTTTTTTTTTTTTTTCTAGAGATTGTAGTATTATAAATCAGATGAATTATTGGCGAATGTTGCGCCTTTCAGAATATGAATTTGTGGGAGAAAATAAGCACCTGTTGCCTATTTGGCTAATTTGATGATGATTGATGGCATAATAAAATTTAAAATAAAAAAACAATAAATGTATCCCTTGTAACTTCTATCCTTTTTTTTTTTGTTGTCATTCATATTTATGATTCATTTTACAATCTGCTATGTATACAATGGGGTTTTTAATGAAAAAATCCCTCAAATATTGTCTGATCCATTTTAATCCCCTCAACTAAATTATTCCCTCAACTAAAATGTTTTAATGAATAAACTCCTCAACTAATAGCTTAATAGGGAAAACCCCTAAAATCAAGTTTCATTAATGAAAAAACCCTTTCTACTACAATAATGTCAAAATACGAGACAAGTGTTATTCAGTTGATACTATGAAGTATGGTTTATTAAAAAATGACATTTATATTGTATATCAACATTAGATAACGCAATGGTTTTTTAAAACCAACATTGAAACCTCGGCAAGATCATTTGAAAATCCATGAATAACACTTGAACAAAATAAAATACAAAGTCCCAAAATGAAACTCAAAGTAAGTTAGGACCAAAATGAAACTCAAAGTATTTGTCCACATCCATGAGACTCTATATGAATAATTTGACCTTTCCAAGATGAAGATGTAAACATCTCAAACGCAACCACTATTCTCCAACCTAACTCTGATCAACGCGGTTTGCAAATTAAAAACATACGTTTTACAATCAAATGTGAATGTGATCAATCTTAGAAACCCTTAATCGCAGATTAGATAGATAAACCAAGGAAAATTTCAATCTTTTACGTGACCAATCTAGTGTTGAATAATCATCAAATCATGAATCACAAAAGCTCAAAGATTCAATCTACTCGACTCTTCTATTCTTTAAAGCTCACAAAAAAAAGCCATTGGGGATTAAGGTTACTAGAACAATCAAAGATGAGGATACAAACCTTAGATCAAATAACAGAGGATATAGATGATGGATGATGTCGAATTGATGATTGGGCGGAGTTGGGTACTAGGGATTTTGAATTTAGATTAGCCAGTTTTAGATTTCTAATTTAAAATCTAATATTGTATTGTGTCGGGTTTGGGGAGAGTAAAAGTTAACTGGGTAGGTTTTATAGTTTAGGTTAAGATTCAGTCTAATTTGGACTCTGTTCAATTTTTTGGTTTAAACCGAAAAGAAATCTATGGACTACAAATTTTGTGAACCAATATGTATAATCAGAATATCCGATACCAAACGGATACCTTTTTATTCGATTTTTCGGTTATAGATTTTTATATCCACTATTAATTAGAGCTACCAGTATCTGCTTGGGGATGTTTTTCTTTGTTTTTAATTAATGTGGAAAGGAACATAAGCATATATTGTAGTTGATAATTGTGTTGGAGATTTATTCCGTAAAGGCGTGTCTAGAATTAAGAAACAACATGAATGATGGTGGTACCGGGTTGGGCACCCTCTAGCCAGACCTAACTTAAGATTGAATTGACCCGGATATCCATCTAGAAGGTGACGAGATGGGCCTGAATCAACTAGGAAGGCCCATTATGAAGGATAGAAGCCCAATCTACACGAGATCGCCGACCTTAGAATATTTGGAAAATAAGTATAGAATATATGAAAATATTGTGTAAATATTCCTAGTCTGGATACTTTCCATACATTTCTAGGGTTTATTCTCTATGGTCATTTAAGTATAGATATGTAATTCATTTCGCCCAGCAAGGGATCCGCAACTCTCTTGAGCAATAAACTCCATTGGAAACATTCTTGATCTTTTCTTAAGCTTTTCTTATTATCTTGTTATTTGGCCCTCAAATCTAAATCCCACACTTGTTTGAGGAGATTGAGTTCGTTTGCATGAACGTGGTACCTTCAATTGGCACCCACCGCGGGGCTATAGGTTTGTTGGGTGCAAATTTGATAAGAAAAAGGTCAATCAAACAACCACTAAAGACCATGATGACGTTTATGATCATGGGAGGAACGAATAAAGAAGGACATAACATCGGATCTATCCGACATAAGGATAGGCAAACGCGGTTGGCGGAAGAACACCTAACTACCAGATTCGATGAAAAGGACACAATAAAACTGAGTCGCCACCACAACGACCCTCTAGTCATTAAAATCATGGTGGATGACTGCGAGGTCAACTGGATGCTGGTCAACACATGGAGCTCGGTAGATCTCATTTACCAGAACACCCTCTGTTAAATGGAGATTAAAGAAAACAGACTACGATGGGATCCTCAGCCTCTGAACGGATTCGCCAACCAGATGACTACCACGATCGGGAGTATCGAACTCCCAGTCTGCGTTTCGAATGTTACACGATTAATCGAGTTTGCAGTGATCGACACCACCTTGGTGTACAACGTTATCCTTGGGACACCTTGGCTTTATGTCATGAAAGCTGTGGCATCTCCTTATCACCAATGCTTAAAGCTACTAACCGACCGAGGGACGTATACGATTCTGGGCAGCCAGGTCGAAGGAAGGAACTGTTTCCTTTTAGAAAGGAAACAGAGAAGCCGAGCAGCGTTGGCCCTCCAGGTATCGAATCAAGCAGAGGAAATGGACAAGCGACCGTCGACGGAAGCCAAGAAGGTACTCACTGGAAAAACAATCACGCAGGTCATATTCGACCTCGAGAAACCAAATTGATGTGTAGGAATCGGTACCGATCTCAGTGATAAGATTTGAGACCAACCAGTGAACTTACTCCGACGGAACGTCTCTACCTTTGCCTGGTCAGTGGAGGATGTGAAAGGAATCTATCTCGATATTATTTGCCACGAGCTCAACGTCGACCCGTCTCATTGACCGATCAAGCAGAAGAGAAGAAAGCTACGACCAGAGCGGTCCAGAGAAGTCAATGACAAGGTGGAGAGACTTCTCGGGGTAGGATTGATAATTGAGGTAAAATACCCCGATTGGCTTGCCAACCTTTTTGTAGTAAAAAAAAGAAGAACGGGAAATGGAGGGTGTGTGTCGATTTCACCGACATAAACAAGGCCTATCCGAAGGATAGTTTCTTTTTTCCCCAAATTAACAGATTGGTCAAGGCTACTGCCGGGAACAAATTGATGTTCTTTATGGATGCTTTCTGCGGGTGTAATCAAATCATGATGCATCTAGACGACATGGAGAAAACGGCCTTCATCACAGACATAGGTATCTACTGCTACAAGGTCATGCCGCTCGGCCTCAAGAAGCCTGTGCAGTTTATCAACGCCTAGTAAACCAAATGTTCGCCGACCAACTCGGTCAGTCCATGGAAGTTTATATCGACGATATGTTGGTGAAATCAGCAAATGCTGAAGACCACGGGCATCTTAGAAAATGTTTTGATACGCTCAACCTCTATGGCATGAAGATAAATCTGGCAAAGTGCACTTTCGCAGTCACTTCAGGAGAATTCCTCAGGTACCTTGTCACGGAGCGCGGCATCGAAGCAAATCCAAAATAAATCTCTACCGTCTTGAATTTACCATCACCTCGAACTTGGAAGGAAGTCCAAAACTTAACCGAGCAAATTGGTGCTCTTAATCGTTTCATATCACGGTGGACAGACAGGAGTTTACCCTACTACCAATTGCTCTGAGCTAACAAGGCATTCGAGTGGAATATGGACTGCGAGCAAGCCTTCTCCAATCTGAAGAACACGAAGTACTGTACCTCTCATCGCGATGTCCACCTCGGCCGCCAGCGGGTTTTAGTAAGAAAAGATCGAGGAGAACAAAGATCGGTCTTCTATGTGAGCAAAGCTCCGAAGAGCGCGAAGATAAGGTATACCACGATGGAGAAACTGGTTCTAGCTCTGTTGATATCAGCAAGAAAACTACGCCCCTATTTCTATTCACACACTATAGAGGTAATGACCAACCATCCGCTTCGAACTATACTTCACAATCCTAACCAGTCAAGACGACTGACCAAATGGGCGATCGAGCTGAGCGAGTATGACATATTCTACAAGGGACGCCCGAGTACCAAATCTCAGGTCCCAATAGACTTTGTAGCCAAACTCCCAGAAGGACAAAGCATCGAGATCTCCAACGAAGAAGGATTTTAGACCTTGAAGGTCGAATACTCTTCCTCACGTCGAGGGTCCGGAGTAGGAGTACGATTAGAATCCCCAATGGGCAAGATCATTGAACAATCATTCCGATTGGATTTCGAAGCATCCAACAAAGCAGTAGAGGTCGTAGGAGCGAAACGCCTGAAAATAAATTGTGATTTTCAATTGGTGGCTAGCCAATTCAACGGCGAATACGAAATAAAGGACACCAAAATGAATGCCTACCTTTAGGTAGTAAAGGAAATTGCAGCTCACTTCGATGACTTTTGTAACATCCCGAAACCAAAAAGTGTATTTTGGTGAGGGTGTGGATTGACACCATGGGGTGTGTCGATCGACACCAGTGCTGTAGAATCGGGTTAATTAAGTTTTTATTCGCGGTTTGGGCTCGGTTTATGGAATCAAACCCTAGGGCTCGCATTTATAAGCCTTTGAGGATCGTGGACGTCGGGAGAAAAAGGCAGAAACAGAGAATTGAGAGAGGGATTTCGTGTTCTTAAGGATTGTTGCAAAAAAATCTATAAGAAACGTTTTCAGTGAGTTTTAGAGGCGTAGAGATCATCGTTTCTTTGTGTTCATTGTAGTGTTGATTCGGCTCAGTGGATTTTCAAGTCATAGAGGGTCTGTTCGTGTGTCCTTGTCCATCTCAATCCATTTTCCTTTTGTTCTAAGGCAAAGGTGAGTTCGCGACCACATGATTCTAGGCTATGATGTTTTTTTGTGTTTTTGAGATGAATTTGTGAATGATTTTGTGTGGAATCATTTGTTATTGTTGTTGTGTATTCATGTTATGTTCTGTGTTGATCGTTTTGCAGGATTGCGACTCGCATTGCCTAAACTCGAGCTGAGGGAGGAGAAGCTCGATTCTGGTGTAACACAGAGTCCTGGTGTTGATCGACACCAGTGCTTGTAGCGTGTCGATCGACACCATTATTGTGTCGCTTGACGCGAGCACTTTGGTCGTGTCGATCGACACATTGCTAGTGTCGCTCGATACGAACTGTTATGTTCCAAAAATGTGTTTAAAATGCGTTTTTTTGGTTATGTGATGTGTTGTTTGATGGTTTGTGATATCATATTGTGTTGTTGTACCTGAGCCTGAGTGATACGCTAGTAGGTGGTATGACCGGCTCACTAAGTATTTATGAAATACTTACGTAACTCTTTGTTTCATGTGTTGCAAGTAATGGAAAAATGTGACTACGAAATCAATGTATTATAAGGAGGATGATTAGGGTTGTTGCTTTGTTTAGTTCTAGTGAAGCTGGTCTTTAGGTTGCTAGAGTTTCTTTTGGCTATTTAAATCTGGAATTGAATTGAGTTGAATTGGTTGTTTGATATAAATTATTTTATTGGAATTGTTAGATGATTTAATTATGTGTTTTTCCGCTATTTTTGGTATTTGTTGAAATAGCAGTTAAGGGTTAATGGTTATGGAACATTAACTCGGCTTAATTTTTTTTTTTTAAAAGTGTTGGTTGTTTCAACTTCAAGCTCCGAAAGATCCCCCATTACGAGAACTCGGCGGCGGACGCCCTGGCAGCATTGGCCGCTAATTCGGATATCATGTGAGTTATTCCAGTAGACAATATACCGATCTCGAGCATCAATTCGACCTCGGCCCAGTTAGCTGTTATGATGGTCGATGATTCAGAACCATCCGACGAGACCTCGGCCGAAGCCGAAGAAGTACCCGGAATGGATTGGAGGGAAGATATTATCGCATATATAAAGGAAGGAGAGTGCCCGAAAAATAAATGGAAGGTTCAATGACTACGAGCTCGGTGCGCTCATTACACTATCTTCAAGGATCAATTATATCGGTGGAGTGAGTCAAAAGTAATGATGCGATGCATTGCCGGAGATAAAATGTACAAAGTACTGGCTAACACCCACGATGGTGAAGGAGGTAACCATTTTGGAGGTCGGTCTTTAGCAGTTAAACTAAGAAAACTCGGATTCTTCTGGCCGACCATGATGAAAAATTGTTAGGAGTTCGCAGACAAGTGCGAGGAATGTCAACGCCATGCTCCGATGAAGACGGCCCCAACACAGGAGTATTTATCCGCTACCATCATCTCTCCGTTCATGCGATGGGAAATGGATGTTGTGGGTCTACTCCACGCCTCAAAAGGGAAGAAGCATATCCTGGTAATGACTGACTATTTCAGGAAATGGGTCAAAGCCGAGGTCTTGTGACCATCAAAGGAACGAATGTACAGAACTTTGTTTGAACAAGCATCATATGTCGACATGGGATACCTTACGAGATCATAACGGATAACGGTCCAAACTTGGTGGGCGATGTGTTTGAGAAGTTCTGCCGAAAATGGAGTATACGACTAAGCACCAAGACTCCATATTTTTCACAGGGAAACGGACAGGCTGAATCCATAAATAAATCTCTCATAAGCGGACTCAAAAAGAGACTCGGTGAAATAAAGGGAATTCAGACCAATAAGCTAGATGGAGTTCTTTGGGCGCACCGAACAACACCTCGACGCAATTGCGATATTAATAAACATATAAAGTTATTTTTATACTTAGTGCATTCAGTCACTACACATCCAAAATTGGTCTACTAGGATCACAAAAAACAAGCATTCTATAAACTTCTAACGTAATATCGGCGCGACCAGGTCGCCCATATTTACAACTAAGGTGATGGCCTCTCTCATCGGAGCCCTGACCAGGTCTCCAATCTCTCTAACATACTTCCCATAACTATAGTGGTATTAAACCCATATAACCAAAGCCAGCCTCAGTTCCGCACAACTTCTATGATCATTAAAGTAACTAAGCTAACTTAGATCGCATACTTTTCAATGACATAGAAAAACAATGAGGTAAGCATGTACATTTTTGTAAAGGGACTCTCAATCCTGACCTCATATAAAAATGAGCCAAAAGAGCAAATACTTTATAAAGATGCTCGTTTATTAATAAGTGTCAAAACACTCGGATTACATATGAAAATCTCAAAAATAAAAATTCTTAATAAGGAAAAATAAGAATCGCGAACGAGGTGCTCCAACAGCAGTAACAACAGTTGCTCTCTGACGAATCGTCGGAGAAGCTATCGCAGCAACAACTGCGGAAGAATTGAAGAAACCGTAAGAGATATGTCTCCTCGTTGGCTCTGTTCTCACCTCCTTGTTGGCTCTGTTCCTCCAAGCTTCATCCAACAGCTCTTCGACGGTCTAAGGTGACATCGAAGAAAGTGAGCTCGGCGGGTCGAAGTCAAACTCTTAAGGTTGCTCCCTGTTCCGATTCCTGACCTTGGTATATTGAGAGCGCAATGTACTAGGGATGTCGACCCCGAGTTTCTCCAGCTCTTCAAGGCAGGCAAGGGAACCAATGGCCTCATACATTTAAGTCACTTAGTGATCACGACGATCCTGTCTACCGATCCAGAGCTTCAGTTCGTCTGTGCGATTGGCCCAGAAGTCTATATGCGTATGTATAGCCTTCTCCAACATCTTGGCTGACTCCATCCACAATTCACATGAAGATCAAAGTCTTTCTTGTTCTTCACCGACCACGGCTAAATGCCCTTTTAGTGATGCGATGTTAGCACGTTCCACTTCGAGACGCGACTTCATCTCGGAGAGGGCTCTTTTCAGACGAACAACTTCCCTAGCCGAGCTCTTCGAACTGGCTAAGGCCTCTAGGTCGGAGTTCAACTTGGAGGACGTCGCGTTCCCACTACAGTCTCATACGAATTGACGAGATGGTTGACCGAGTTTATCAACTGAGAAGAAAACGAGAAAGAATGAGAATCATTAATAAAGGCCAAGAAAGAAAAACAGAAGCGTTATCAAACCTCGATGCGTTCACAGCAACCGCTTTATACTGCGAAGGTAACACCACATCTTCAGGATTGGGAGAATCCTCCGGGGTCTTAACGACCATCTTGATCAACGAAGGATAGGTTGCAGGATCATACATCGAAAAGGACACCGCCGGAGAATCAGATGATTCGGCTATCTGATCAGCCAAAACCTGGATGAGATTGACTTCAAACTTTCTCTTCCCACACCACTGATGGCCATTGTTATCCATGCTATGATCTAAAGGAAAAGTTTGTTGAGAAACGAAAAAAAAGAATTAGGGTTTACTGAAAAGAATGTGTTGTGATAGAAAAAAGACGGATCTATGATGCGTTATTTATAACCTAATTAGGAGAGAGAATAAGGAAATTGAAGTGTCTCTTTTTCGATTCGCTGAAACCGGCGGTTACGAATGCCACGTGTTACGCCAGTGCATTTATTTGATAGAAGTGGATCACATTGGCTATTCATTGCCTTTCTGTCTAAACGGTCAGATGTTTGCCGCGTGGAGAATTGAACAGACATGTCAATTCAATCTTAAGTCGAATCAATTTCTTCAACACGCTCTGTCCGATCTCTAGCGTCACGCTCGAAGGGAGGGGGGGGGGGGGGGGGGGGGGGGGGGGTACTTATTGGGGGTACCGGGTTTGACACCTTCTACCCAGACCCGACTTAAGATTAAATTGACCCGAATATCGATCTAGAAGGTGACGAGCTGGGCCTGAATCAACTAGAAAGCCCTATTATGAAGGATAGAAATCCAATCTACACGAGATCGCTGACCTCATAATATTTGGAGAATAAGTACCTAGTTATGATACTTTCCATACATTTCTAGGGTTTATTCTCTACGGTCATTTTAGTATAAATATGTAACTCCTTTCGCCCAGCAAAGGATCTGCAACTCTCTTGGACAATAAACTCTATTGGAAACATTTTTGATATTTTCTTATTATCTTGTTATTTGGCCCTCAAATCTAAATCCCACACTTGTTTGAGGAGATCGAGTTCGTTTGCACGAACCCGGTACCTTTAAATGATAACAATAGTTGCGCAATTACCTCTTAATTTTACGGATAATTCACAATTAGGAAACGCAAAAACAAGTTTTTCGTCGTTGACCTGATTAGACTAAGCTTGCTAAGTTGACTTCTCCTCTATTATGAATTATGACATTATCATTATTCATTACTTAATATGTATCGAACTTTCCTTCGTACTTACTTCTAACGTGTTTTAACAACAAAAGTAAAACGATGGGTGTTGTCTTATTCGGGAAAGTTAGTGTATGGTTAAGTGGTTAACTTCAAGGGCGGTTTACATCGATTAGCATGGGGCAGTTGCCCCCAATAAATCTTTAAAATTCAATCGCACCTATAAAAAAATCTTTATTGTCCCCCTAAAAATGTTTGTTGTCCAACGACTTAAATTTACGTTGAGAAAACAAATGAAATTATATACTCTGTTAAGTGTTTACCCCCTTTACTTTAGTAATTCCTTACAAATTCATATCCATATCCAAATATAGATAGCAGATAATTGATTTTAACATTTTAGTTTAGCAATATTTTTGCTATGTTGAAATTTAAGTGAAGATGGTCGCAAATGCATAAAACGTAAGTTTGACCAAAAAAAAAGAAAGCATAAAACGCAGTAGCCCCCAATGCTACTTTGGTTAGTTTCCCTTTAGCGATGTGCCTAGTGTTTGTTTTCCTATTTTTATTATTCTTCTAAGCATGTGTTTTGGTTGTTTAAAATTTTGGGAAGTTTACTAGAATAACCTTCAAAAGTTGGAAGTTTACTAAAATGACTCTCAAAAGTTTTAATTACGTTTTTTGGAATTTCGGACCGTTTTACCCCTATTTCTTTGATAACAAAAAAACGTATTTACGAGACTGCCATTAATGAATCTGAAATTTTAGCCGGGAAAAGTTCCCGCCTAAAAAAATAAGTCTACCGTTCCGTTACGGTAGATTTATTTATGAACGGTAGACTTATTTTTTGAACGGTAGACTTATTTTTTGAACGGTAGACTTATTTTTTGAACGGTAGATTTTTTTACGAGCGGTAGACATATTGTACCACTTAGTGGTAGATTTATTTCCGAATGGTAGATTTATTGTTTTCAATGGTAGATTTATTTTGGAGCAGTAGACTTATTTCCGTAGAATGGTAGATTTATTTTCTTTGATGGTAGAGTTAATTTGGCGTGGTAGATTTAATTTCGTGATCGGTAGACTTGTTGATGTAGTGGTAGATTTATTATAGTTGATGTAGCGGTAGATTTGTTATAATGGTGGTAGAGTTGTTTTGAGTGGTAGATTTATTGTATTTGACGGTAGACTTATACAATCTTTTCTCAGTTTACTAGACACACCGTACTAAAACCAGCGGTAGATTTGTTTTCTTTTCTAACGTTACGGTAGATTTGTTTTTCGAATGGTAGATTTGTTTTTCGGACGGTAGATTTGTTTTTCGGACGGTAGATTTGTTTTTCGGATGGTAGATTTGTTTACTTCTTAAACGTTGCGGTAGATTTGTTGATTGTGATGGTAGACTTATTATCCGACGATGGTTATTTGACTTGTTATGGTAGACTTATTACATAGTTGTTATGGTAGATTTGTTTTCTTTTTCAACGTCACGGTAGATTTGTTTTTCGGATGATATATTTGTTTTTTTTTTAACGTTACGGTAGATTTATTAGCTTGTTTATTATGATGGTAGACTTATTATCCGACGAAGCTTGTCATATAGTTGTGGTAGACTTGTTATCCAACGAAGCTAGTCATATAGTTATGGTAGACTTATTATCCAACGAAGCTTGTCATATAGTTTTGGTAGACTTATTATACGACGAAGTTTGTCATATAGTTGTGGTAGACTTGTTATCTAACTTAGGTTCTTTAAACAACAATGTAGTGGTAGACTTGTTATCTAACTTAGGTTATTCAAACAACAAAGTTATGGTAGACTTGTTATCTGACCTAGGTTCTTCAAACAACAATATTGTGGTAGACTTGTTCCCTGACTTAAGTTATTCAAATAACATTGTGGTGGTAAACTTATTATATGACTTAGTTTCTTTGGATAAAAGGTGCATTGGAGACTGAGATGGAGCGGTATCAGCCTAAGAAAGAATATGAGTGTTCTAATTGTCGTCAATATGATCATAATCGCACCATTAGTGAAGCTTAAATATGTGTATTATTATTATGTATGTCTTTTTTGTTTTTAATTTTAACTTGTTTTCTGTTTTAATGTTACGGTAATTGATGTTAAAGATATTTGGAAACAAATTATATAAAGAGCAAATTTTTAGAGTATATAAATTATGTCAATTCATTACATTGAACATAGAATAAATCTACCAGCAAAAGAAAACAAATCTACCATCAAACTATAATAAATCTACCATCAAAGAAAAATAAATCTATCATACCATTGAAAAAAAAAAAAATCTACCATTACAGAACAATAAATCTACCATGACAAGACAGATTCACGACCTCCGTCTCTTTCGCCACCACCTCTGAAGCCTCCATGTTCACCAGCATAAATCTACCATCAAAGAAAAATAAATCTACCATCAAAGAAAAATAAATCTATCATACCATTGAACAGAGAATAAATCTACCATCAAAGAAAAATAAATCTACCATCAAAGAAAAACTACCATACCATTGACAGAGAATAAATCTACCATCAAAGAAAAATAAATCTACCATCGAGAACAAGAACCCATAAATCGAATCGAAACCTACCATCAAGAACATGAAGACGGAATTGTAATTACATGTTATTGTAATTACCGGGTTTTGTCTTTTTTGCTTCATCTTCTCCGGCAATTACCACCGCAATCGGTCGTCGGAGTTCGCTTTTGTCTTTGCGGCGTCACCGGAATCAATGGAAAATAAATCTGCCATAAAAAAAAAATAAATCTACCATCAAAGAAAAATAAATCTACCATCAAAGAAAAACTATCATACTATTAACAGAGAATAAATCTACCATCAAAGAAAAATAAATCTATCATCAAGAACAAGACCCCATAAATCGAATCGAAACCTAACAGCAAGAACATGAAGCCGGAATTGTAATTACATATTGTAGTTATCAGGTTTTGTCATTTTTGCTTCATCTTCTCCGATAATTATCGCCGGAATCGGTCGCCGGAGCTCGCTTTTGTCTTCGCAGCGTCACCGGAGTCCTTCGCTCTGAATCCTCCACGTCCACCAGAATAAATCTACCATCAAAGAAAAAAAAATCTACCATCAAAGAAAAATAAATCTACTATCAAAGAAAAACAAATCTACCATCAAAGAAAAATAAATCTACCATCAAAGAAAAACAAATCTACCATCAAAGAAAAATAAATCTACCATCAAAGAATTGGAGATTAGGTATTCGAGATTTTTACAAAACTCTCTTTACCACCGTGACAAAACCGGAATTGTCAATTACATATAGAATACACTGGAACTTTCTAAAAGTGCACAAGAACAAGAACAAACCCGGAAATCGAACATGAACAAACCCAGAAATCGAACAAGAACAATCTACCATCAAAGAAAAACAAATCTACCGTCAAAGAAAAATAAATCTACCATCAAAGAAAAATAAATCTACCATCAAAGATTTTTTACAAAACTCTCTCTACCACCGAAACGAAACCGGAATTGTCAATTACATGTTGTTGAATGCACCGAAACTTTCTAAAAGTGCACAAGAACAAGAACAAACCCGGAAATCGAACATGAACAAACCCGGAAATCGAACAAGAACAAATCTACCATCAAAGCAAAATAAATCTACCATCAAAGAAAAATAAATCTACCATCAAAGAGTTTTACAAAACTCTCTCTACCACCGAAAAGAAACCGAAATTGTCAATTACATGTTGTAGAATGCACCGAAACTTTCTAAAAGTGCACAAGAACAAGAACAAACCCAGAAATCGAACACGAACAAACCCGGAAATCGAATACGAACAAATCCGGAAACCCGGAAATTGATTTATATCTATATATGAAAAGAAGAAAAGAGAAAGGAAGAAAAGAGAAGTTAAGAGAATCCGAAGACTTACCGTTGGAGTCGCCGGAGAAGACGAGGAAGATCGCCGGAGAAGACGAGGAAGATCGCCGGAGAAGTCGCCGTTTCGAAGAGAAGAGAAAAGAGAAGAGAGAAGTCGCGGTTTTGTATATTTTTTAAAACCCTATTTTTTTTTTTTTTAATGGCATTGCTGTAATTACAAAATTCCTTCAAGGTTTAAAAGACCTTTCATACTTCCCCATCTTATGAGAGTCATTTGAGTAATTAGAGAACTTTTGGAAGTCATTTGAGTAATTTTCTCTTAAAATTTTGACCTTTGACTTGATTGTTGATAATACTAAATTACTAATCATACTAGTAGCCTCCAATGGTTTTCACTAAACGACTGTGAAAGGAAACTACCTTATGAAGATTGATTTAAACTAGTGACAGAACATAATGAAATCTTCACATGTGTAATCCTAATTTATCATTTAACACAACAACACTTCATTAAGAAGCATAACAGAATTTGCGCGTCACGTTAATATGAATATTCACATTCCACTACTTATATAAACCCATCATCATCAAACACACAGTCACATCAAAAACACCAAAATTTCAATTTTCTTGTTCGAAACCCTAAAAACCTATTTGATTTTGGTTTCTATGGATACTGTAAAGTCAATCAAAAAAGGATACGGCAAAGTTGACGAAGCGCAAGACTTAGCGTTGAAGAGAAAAACAAGGAAACGATTAATTTTAGTAGCCATTTCCGTCGTCGTTCTTGTCGTGATCCTCACCGCCTCCGTCGTCGCCGTCGTTGTTCACACCCGGAAAAACAATTCCCCCGATTCAACACCGAGTTCGATCCCCAAGTTGACTCCAGCCGCTTCACTCAGAACTGTTTGCAGCGTGACTCGTTACCCTGCTTCATGTATCTCAAGCATCTCGATGATTCCAACATCAAACACAACGGATCCAGAGATTCTATTCCGGCTTTCGTTGAAAGTAGTGGTCGACGAGCTCGGTTAGATTTCCGATTTACCGAAGAAACTCGCCGATTCAACGAACGATGAGAGAATCAAATCGGCGCTTGGCGTATGCGGAGATCTAATCGAAGACGCGATGGATCGGCTCAACGATACGGTTTCCGCCATGGAAGTAGGTGACGGGAAGAAGATCCTTAACTCGACGAAGATCGACGATCTCAAAACCTGGCTCTCCGCCGCGTTAACAGATCACGACACGTGTTTCGACTCGCTCGATGAACTCAGTCAGAATAAAACCGAGTACGCGGATTCACCGATCTCGCAGGATTTGAAATTTGCCATGAGAAATTCGACCGAGTTCACTAGTAACAGTTTAGCGATCGTCGCGAAGGTTCTCTCAATGTTGAGCGATTTCGGGATTCCGATTCATCGGAGACGGTTACTCAATTCGGAGAATTCGGTTCCGAATTGGGTTAGCCCAACGGTTAGGCGGTTACTTCAGGCGAAGAATTTAACGCCGAATGTGACGGTGGCGGCGGATGGGTCCGGTGATGTGAAGACGGTGAATGAAGCGGTGGCGAGAGTTCCGAAGAAGGGGAAATCGAGGTTTGTTATATATGTGAAATCAGGGACTTATGTAGAGAATGTGGTTATGGATAAAAGCAAATGGAATGTTATGATCTACGGCGACGGGAAGGCGAAGACTATTATTTCCGGTAGCAAAAACTTCGTCGACGGGACTCCTACCTATGGAACGGCGACGTTTGGTAACTCCCTCTTCTTTGCTCACTCACTTATACTGCTAACTATTATTTCTTTTGCTCAAAATGGAGAAATTATTGTTTACTCGGTTAATGTACATTATTGCGATTTCTAGGTCAAATTGTTGCACTTATTTGGTAATTTACAAATTTTGTAAAACATATTCGCCCTTTAATTTTCCCTATTTAGGAACATTAAAAATAATACTATTTGTTTACGAACATTAAAAATAATACTAGTATTTGTTTATTGATGATTTCAACTTGGTCAATTTGTTAACTCCCTCGTCTTCTTTAATAGTAGTACCATATACGTATTTATTGGTCTAATATGGATAATTATTCGTACCCAATTGTGATTTTTATAACATTATGTCAAATTTTCACATTTCTTACATTCATTTGGTGTGTTACAGTAGATTGTTCTTACCAGTAAATTGTTGATAGAAATGAAACTGATAGCTTTTAGTTCTTAAAGGCTAAAACGCTGCCAATTTTCACAGTAGTACACACTTGCTTATTTCTGTTCGACTATTTCACACTTAATTCGTGGAACTAATTTATAATTTTACCCCTCTACGCAGCAATCCAAGGCCAAGGGTTCATAATGAAAAACATTGGAATCATAAACACCGCCGGAGCAGCAAAGCACCAAGCGGTGGCGTTTCGATCAGGATCCGATCTCTCCGTCTACTATCAATGCTCATTTGACGGCTATCAAGACACACTCTAACCTCACTCCAACCGTCAATTCTATCGCGAATGCGACGTCACTGGGACAATTGACTTCATCTTTGGAAACGCCGCCGTCATCTTCCAAGGCTGTAATATCCGGCCACGTCAGCCACTTCCGAACCAGTTCAACACAATAACCGCACAAGGTAAAAAGGATCCGAATCAGAACACAGGAATCTCGATCCAACGATGCACGATCACTGCCAACGGAAACGTAACCGCTCCGACATATCTCGGTCGTCCGTGGAAGGAGTTTTCGACAACTGTAATTATGCAATCCGCGATTGGGTCGATCGTTAGAGCCGCCGGGTGGATGTTGTGGCTTTCCGGGATTGACCCGCCTTCGAGTATTTTGTATGGAGAGTACAAAAATTCGGGTCCTGGGTCGAGTTTAACTCAGAGGATTAAATGGGCCGGGTATAAGCCCGTTATGTCTGATGCTGAGGCAGGGAGGTTTACTGTTGCTACGTTTATCCGAGGAAGCGATTGGTTACCGGCGACGGGAGTATTGTATCAACCAACTTAATACCGTATTATTATTTTGATTTAATTTGTTTAAAGAAATTTCTAAAGTGTTTTAGCCTAAAGTCTTTTTTATGTTTAAGAATTTTATATTTTTTTTTGTGACTTACAAAGAAATATATACATTTCTTAATTTTGTTCACTATCCAATCAGCCACTTGACACACAAACAACGAGACATATGCTTTGTATACGCATTGTAGTTCCAATTATAGAATTGAATACATTCAGTAAATTCATAATGGTGTTTGATTTAAGTTTATTGCCCTTTATAACTAAACTAGTATTATGGCATGTGTAAGTGTAATGCACATTCAACAATTCAATATAAATTATTGCAAAATAATATTATATATGTAAAATTGGTTTATGTTAGTGTATTTATAAAGAAACTAATTATTAGCCATTATATACCAGTCTTTAATACTATAATATTGTTCAAAATTTCGCTAGGCTTAAATCGGGCGGTCGAGGTGGGCCTAGCGCCAAATCAATTATTCGGAGATTACTCGAGGATTAAACGGAGATTAATTATATTACTATTAAAACTACTTTTATGTTTATATTCAATTTATTTTGGATATGTCGAATAAATGTTGCGTGGTGCAGTGGTTCTAAACTTTTGTATACGTGTTTAATTTCATGAGTTCGAACCGCAACGTGTTTAATCGTATGTTTTTTTCAATTTAAACTTTAATGAGAGGTATATTGGTAATTTCTGCTTTGTTTTCTTCCTTTTCCACACGATCTGCAACCCTAAAAACATAGTGGCCTTTTTTTATTTTTTACTAATGCACCATTTTCTTTCATTTTTTTTGTTATTTTGCATATAAATATCGTAAATCTACTACATGACACTTGATTACAATTTTATAATGAACAAAAATGAACTTTTTTTGTGAATTCCGATTTTATGGCCGCATATGGTGAAATCGCAACGGCTCCGGTTCGCCAAGTGGTTTTTCGGCGATGAAATGGTCTTGGCGGCCGCATTTTAGAACGTATAGCTATAAATTGGCTTTGCTAACAAAGTAATTTGCAGACTTTTGGCAAAAAAAAAAGAAAGAAGAGTCTCTTAAAGGCGAAAAGAACACCAATGAAATTATTATGAAGCGACGAAAGCGAAGCAAAAGCAACATATTTTAACAAAATTACAAAATAATTAAATCATTATTGAAGTTTTATCTATGATAAAAAAAAAGAAATTAATGTTTTTCTATTGATGTCTTACGATCGTTATTTTAAAAATTAAAAATTAAAAATTAAAATTTTCTATTGAGTTTACAAATTTCACTGTCGAAGTTAGTTAACGACAAAGGTAAAAGATCAAGCGGCATGATGAATATAATATGAGGCTCGCAACTGAGAATAAACGATTTTGTGAGGGATTCAGTGAGAATTCGGTAAGAAAATATATAGATGAAGTAAAACACATGGTGAGAGAATTTAGAAGAAACTTATTGGTTGAAAGAAAAATTGAAAAGTAGAAGAAGGTTGATAGAATGAAACGGTCCTCTAACTGAGAATAAACGATTTTGTGAGGGATTCAGTGAGAATTCGGTAAGAAAATATATAGATGAAGTAAAACACATGGTGAGAGAATTTAGAAGAAACTTATTGGTTGAAAGAAAAATTGAAAAGTAGAAGAAGGTTGATAGAATGAAACGGTTTTAGTGGAGGAAGCTGTCATAGAAATCTGGTGAAAACATTTCTTTTGTTTTTTGTTTTTTTTTTTTTTGTCAACAACATTTCTTTAGTTAGGAAGATTAACTAGAATAATATATTTTTTTAAAATAATAACTAGAATAATTATTCTAATTTTTTAAAATTAAAATAATCTATTTTGTATATATATATTCGACATAGTCTACTCAAACATTGGCAGACTATACATTAGCAAATTTTACAGAGACAATGACACACTAACATATTGATATCTAAGTATGCCTATATGTTTGGAAGACTTTTAGAACGTCTACTATAAAAACGCAGTTTTTTTCCGAGATATGGACATACTCTGCTAAGAAAATGCAGACTCTACCAAAGCATTGACATATTTTGTCGAAATATTGGTAGTCTCTGCCAAATAGAATAATATATTTTTTAAAAATAATAACTAGAATAATTATTCTAATTTTTTAAAATTAAAATAATCTATTTTGTATATATATATTCGACATAGTCTACTCAAACATTGGCAGACTATACATTAGCAAATTTTACAGAGACAATGACACACTAACATATTGATATCTAAGTATGCCTATATGTTTGGAAGACTTTTAGAACGTCTACTATAAAAACGCAGTTTTTTTCCGAGATATGGACATACTCTGCTAAGAAAATGCAGACTCTACCAAAGCATTGACATATTTTGTCGAAATATTGGTAGTCTCTGCCAAAGTATAAGCAGGCTCTGCTCTGCCAATGCTAAAGTATTTGCAGGCTCTGCCAAAAAGCGCAGACTCTACCGAGTATGTCAAGTTATTCTCAAACTCTGCCAAGAAAATGCAGTATCTATCGAAGAATTGGCAGACTCTGCCGGGACTCAAACGACCCAACCCGTTTTTTTTGCTTTTTATTTAATTCAAGTCAAATTAATATTCCCATAAATATTAATTTTCAATATGAAACAAAACCAACATTTAACCATCGGAAACCATCAAATCAATTAAACCAAGATTTAAACCAATAAATCATTAAACCAAGCAGATTGTCAGTCAAGTGCTAACCAATATTAAATTTCAAATTCAACATTCTCAAATAACCAGCAACCTAAACCAAGGTTCCAAATTCAATAAAACATAAACACCAAACGAGACCCCAAATCATCCTCCTCTTCATTGCCATGATCTCACGGTCACACTTTGTCTTTACCTGCATCACATGAAAAAAGGAGATGCATGAGTATTATCACAAATACTCAGTGAGACGATCATTCCATCTACCGACTATACACACATGTACAATGAAATGCCACAACTTTACAAATAAATCATCAAAACAAAACTTTAAACAATTAAAAAGTTGCTGGTGTCGATTGACACGAGGAGCGTGTCGATCGACACTTGCAAAACGTTGGTGTCAATCGACACTGACTGGCTGCAGGAACCACACAAACACTTAATCAACACATCGATCACCTGCATCACAGAAACACCAAAACACATACCAACAACACGAAAATCAATGCCAAATTCAATCCAAATACTCAATCAACGCATCAAAACATC